>CM034154.1:359783732-360383732 GCA_019776745.2 Taxus chinensis
CTGACGTCCATCTAGGAAGTATCACACTTCCCAGATCTAGCATACGCTAGGCAGTTCACTGCATATATTGTTTGACTTTTTCTGTTGGTCTTGCTTTGTATTACAGGTAGTTCCTCCTAGCCAAAAGGAAGCTCTTACAATCAGCTGTGGATTCAGAAGTCATATGTGTGCAATAACCCATCAACCAACATTTGAACAGGTATTCCTCCTACGCATGTTACCCTATTTGTTTCGTGAATACTTCAAAGAAATGATCTAGAAAATGGTGAAACACTCATAGTTGACCTTCTAGACCCATTTTCCATTGGGGAAAGAATCATAATCTGATCTCGAATTTTTTAGATATTTCAATAGAAATACAAACCTTAGTGAAAGAAGAAATGGATCCTTTGAGTGTCACAGGGTCAATACAGACGACACACCCCAAATTGGAACAAATTTTTGAAAGAGAATAAGGGGACCAATACTCACTAGGAAGGGAATAAAGGAGAATCCAAACATGAAAACCTTCCATATTAGTGAGATTTGGATTGAAATGAGTAGTCCACCTATGAAGAAGAATCCCTAAATTGAGAAGCATAAACTCTTTCCTCTGTAGGAATCGTCCCTTTGAGCTTGGCTACAAAAAATTTCAAGGAAGAATCCTTTGTCCAAGAATCTGATGAGGAGACCGCTCCCCCATTTGGTATCGCACCAGGAATGGATTCTATTGGCCAAAAGGTGACAACCCAAAAACTTAGCAATGATGGTTCGCTGACCAAGAAGGAGTAGTTGAGAATCGATGTTGACATAACTTTCTATAGAGACTGTCATGAAATCCATGACCTCCAAGTCTTCAAGTTCTAGAGCACTCCCTAAACAATTACTTGAATACAAAATCGAAGGGACCAAACTGGGACCTGATCTAAGTGAAAGGGAATCAGACCTACCAGGTCTTTCCAAACTGCTAGGTGCTCCATCCAAACCAAGGGAGCAAATAAGGTCATTGCTAGTCAGATAACTTGAAAAAATTGACCATTCTGCAATCTATCGCAGGGAGTTTCGAGATGATTTTTTCTGCCTCATATTTTTTCACAAAATGCCTATAAAGTTATCTAGTTTTGCATTGTTGTCTGTGATGTTGTTACTCTTCTAGTATGAATCCAATAGAAATAAATATTCTACCACATCACTGATATATTTTTCAAACACTGGTAATTTAATATTTGGTGTCATTTTCCTCACTAGTTGAGGATGTACATGAGGTTGGCTAGTTGTATGCTACTTCACTAATTTTACATTCTTTTTTTGATTATGAATCTTTATCAAGTTATTATTTCTTCCTTTGTCTCTAGCTAATTCAATGTCAAAATACAACTATCCTAATAATTCTCTGAATTCTCTTACAATTTCCCCTCTCTTCTAAATCTATTCTTGCAATTGATGATTTCTTCCTTTTAGGATTTATCCTTTTTCTATCTTTTGAATTGGTGTCTTAAGCAACACTTAGAATGGTGACCAATCTAGGGGGCTCATATCCTTTGGGCTCATGTGGTGGTTGGGGGATGCATCCTTAGTTGGTGAATTTTCATAATTTTTCTTTTCTACAAATATTTTCCTTCGTTTAAGACTCCTTAATCTATAATTATCCTATAATCCTTTGTCACTTCATTTCTCTTCTTATTTTATTTTTCCCTTTCTCTTCATTTCTCAACAATATTATTTTCTTCATTTTCCTCATCTACTATTTTTATTTTCTCTCTAAATTATTCAATCAATTCTTTCATTCCTGAACTTCTTCTTCTTCTTCACCATTTTCTTTAATTAGTAAAGGTGTTGTTATTTCAACCTCTCAATAAAATTTTGCTTCTAGTACCTTCTTACAAGATGGTTTTAAGCCTCCTACTAACTGTTGTAAACATCTCATTAGAATAGCTTGCCTTGTTATCGATTTTTGAATTAGGTTATTTATGGAATATTGACTCATGGGGTTCCATGGGGTAACCAAAATAGGTTGGTCTCCACTTACTGTAGGTACTATAACAGGACTTTGTGTGTATGCCTTCATTTCCATGTTAGCCACTTGCTAGCCTCTAGTTGAAGTGGGTGTTTCTTTCTTCTCTACTTTCTTAAATTTATTTTCTCTCATTCAGTTTCTTTTTCGCTTTCCTCTCTTGAAAGTCTTTATTTCTCTATCTTGTTCTCTAAATCATTTTATGTGGATATGCTAGATTTCTCTTCCATCCTCCTCATTCTGATTGGTTTTGTTAAGATACTAACTTATCCTTAATTCTTGTAATCTTATTTTTGCCAACTATGTAATTCTTCTAATTTTTTCTTTTCTTCATGTCATCTTATTTATGTTATCCTAGCTATCACCCCATTAATTAATATAATTTATGTCTCATGGATCACCCCCCTTCATGTACGCCATCCCACAATGCTTGTCCCTTGAAGGAACTTTTACACACTTCTAATTAAACATTTCTCTACCATCAAAACTTTAATACACTTCTGATTAAGAATTGGTCCACTTAAAAATTTTCTTTTCTTGTAGTCAAAATTGGTCCAATTGTGTATGGCCCAAATAATTATGTATGAATCAAGGGTAGTATCATACCAGTATTCAATTGATTTATTTCAAGGCTTGTCAAGGTGATTGAGTATTGTTAACTTTGCTGCAATCCACTCAAAAGGTTCTCTCAAGTGTAATAGTGACCCCTCTATTCTTTTAACATGAACTAACATGCAAGGCAATAAAAATGTAGAAACTGAGACAAAATTTTTTTTCGTATTCTCTAATTACTTCTACTTCTATCTCTTTATATGATGTTTTCATTCTTTTGGCTTCTCCTTTAATTTTTTTTTTGAATTTGAATCTCCCACCAATCTTCAATTTCTATCAGTGTTGGCTTCCAATATCCTAGTGGTGATATTTTTCCTAACGTATGAATAATAAAAGAAACCTGGTCTCAAACACCAAATGTTGACCCTAAACCTCGATACCAGTGTGATATTTAGGAAGTTAGACCTATTGTTAGTGATGTATGCAAGAAAATTAAACTATTCTAACTTGTGAGTAGAAAAAATGTAAAATCACCAATTCTCACTTGTATTTCAATATTCATTACATTAGTCTCGTTCTCATGCACAAATCCTATCTATTTTCTCATATACTTATGGTGATGCTCACATGTATTTCTAGTGGAACACATGTATATAATGGATTAATTATAATAAATATAAAAAAATACAAAACATTCCAAGAGTCACTTCTTTTACTTCACGTATTTATTGGATTCTTTTTATGTTCTATATTTGTTAGTATTTAGTCTGTGGTTTCTATCAGCTCCTACGGATTCCTTCAGTGTTTCAAAAAAATTTCTAATGTACAGAAGCTTAGTCTAGTTTCTCATGGATCTTTGTAGTTTACTTGTGGCTTATTATAACATTCAGCAACTTTTCTCTACTATCCGCGGATTACTATTTTCATTCATGGCTTCCTTTAGTATTAAGTGGTTATCTCCTAATCTCCGTGGGTATCTCAAACTTTGATGAAGAACCCTGTCATCAATATGGAAAATAATAAACAAAACATGTTTATGTTTATTACAGGCTAGCGGCCTCTAGGATTCAATTTTTATTTGAAATAATATTCTTGTTAGTTTTAAAATTTATTTAAGATTAAACTATGTAGATGTTGGAAAAATTGTTTAATGATTTACAAGAATCCAACATTGATTTGCAAAACAATAAACATTACATGTTTCTTTTTTATATGGGATATCATCCACTAGGATTAATTTATTCTTTGGAATAAGGTTCTTATTAGTTTTAAAACATCGTTGAGATTAAAATATGCATATCTTGGAAAATGCATTTAATGATTTCAAGGAACCCAACATTGATCTTCAAAAAAATAAGGAGTACATGTTTCTATTATATATGAGCTAGCAACCATTAGGCTTAACTTATGCTTTGGAATAAGGTTCTTATCCGTTTTAAAATGTTTATAAGATTAAACTATAAATATCTTGGAAAAATCATTTAATGATTTTAGGGAGTCTAACATTGGTCTACAAAATAATAAACTGAACATGCTTTTGTTTTATATGATCTAGCAGCTGTTGGGCTTAATTTATGCCTTGGAATAAGGATCTGATCAGTTTTGAAATGTCTTTAAGATTAAGCTATGTAGATCTTGGGAAAAACTTTTAATGATTTAATAGAAGCTGACATTGGTTTCTCAAACAATAAATTGAACATGTTTCTTTTTTATATGGGCTAGCAGCCACTTAGATTAATTTTTTCTTGGGAATAAGTTTATTATCAGTTTTAAAATGTCTTTAAGATTAAACTATGAAGATCTTGGGAAGATCTTTTAATGATTTCATAGAATCCAACATTGATCTCTAAAATAATAAACATAACATGTTTCTATTTTATACGGGCTAGTGGTTGCTAGGTTAATGACATTCAAGATATGTGAGACACTTCCAGGTTCATTTAGTATGATGTGATTAAACCTCAACGCAACCAGAGAATTACTGAAGATATTCTGAAGAAACTAATAGAGGGTGACAATCCAAACTATGAGAATGTAATTAAATGTAAACCCATTCTAGATATATTTTTATATTTAAAAATAAATATCAAATGACTGTAAAACCATTCCATATATATTTTCATATTTATATATGGATATGATATTAATTAAAATTAAATGTAAAACCATCCCAGATATGTTTTCGTATTTAAATATAGAAATGAAATAAATTACAAATAGTTTTCTAAAGGTAGAATTATTGTAAATCATTTAAAGAATTATTTGAATTTCATTTAAAAAATATTTGTAATGATAGGATCCCAAATTCGAAGAATTAATCATATAAAATTAAGATTATTTACATGATACCTATCAACACACTAATTATTGAGGTAGTTGGGAAATTTTCAACTCCTTAAATTCCTTAAACCGATGTGAATAATTTGCGCAACAGACATTTTGAAGTTGAGAGGATTATATGACTTAAAAAAATAAAGTAAGAGATTTAAATATTAATGGTTTCTAGGTAATGTCATTATAGCTTATCTAGGTAAATTAACATTAATCAAATTAGAATTCACCAATAATAAAATATTATTTTCCCTTTTTTTATATATATTTTTTATGTTTAAATTTTTTTACTAGGATCTCATAACATGGGGATTAATGGGATGCCACCTTTTACAGACACAAAAGATTAAGAATATCCAACCACAATACAAAATACCCCACTAAACCACCAAGAAATGAGACTGAATAAACCAAAACAAACATAATAAACCTAAACCACCAAACTCCAAACCAAAAAACTAGAAATAAGAACCTACAGGTAATCCAGTGTAAACAAAAATATTGCACACTAGACAATATAGAGCTCGATATTATACTACTATTTAAAAGGTTCTCAAGAGTATAAAGTACTAATTAATCCCAAAATTTGGCCACCCTTTTCTTATATTTTAATTCATCTTTCATGTGTATTTCTTGATACCTATCAGCCTATTTCATGATCGTTCTGACATTCTAGCCTTAAATCATGGCACCCCAGCCTATACTAGGGAACCTCGAGGTACCCTAGTCCCATTCCACATGCCCCAATCTATGCACAACCTCTTCCAATTATTTTTGGGCCACTTCAATTTGTTGGTCATCCTTATCTTCTTCTTAGTCAGCCTTGTTGGGATTAACTATGAAATTAATCTTGAAAGCCCTATAAATATAAATTTATAAGACCATAATTAGGGTCCTAGGTCATGGCATCTTAACATTACTATCACTCCATCTAGGGATGCATCCATTACATAACTTGCATCAACATAGTGCCATGTATTCAAGCTAGGATATCAACATCACATACACTTCATAGGGAGAGGAATTATATTCAATTCCATGCACACATGCTACTTACATATCTATAGAAGTTATTTCTCACTACTTCACAAAGTGCAACTGGCATGAGAGAACCTAGCGAACAAGACATAGACACACATCAAACATACACAAGGGTCTATAATGTAGTGCAAGGATATGTGATAAGTCCACTAGGTTGGCGGTTGACACCAGTGCAACCCATTCATATGCATATTTTATTTTCCTATGGTTGGAAACTTCTCCTTGCATTGCAGGTCATTCTACATTACATCCAAAAAATCTGACACAATAGATAGAGAGTATTTAAATAATATTATAGACCATACAAGATTCAGATTCTAGGGATTTACACTATTCCAAGTGCCTAGACTGCATACCAAGGTGCCCCGAGGAGCCCCAGTACACTCCCAAGTTCCTATGTCAACCCGATAAACCCATATCTACCCTTCATAGGGCCTTTGTGTTTTCATCTACACTACTCAGTTCCAGTTCCATATTTGTGACAACCTGCAAAAATCACCATCAATTAGCTAAGCTATCTCTCTTCCCTCTCTTGCACATTTATGGTTTCATTTCACTTAGAATAATCTACTTACATTTATCCTCATACTGCTTTATTTCATTCATAACATTTTAGTTCTCCTAATTATATTAACATGAATACCCTAGATATCCCTTAGGCTCATCTAGAAAACTTCTTATTTTATTTAATCATTTTAGTGAACCCTAAGTATTTTCTACCACATTCTAAGGTTTCATCCTCACACCCTTTTCTCCTACCATGTCATCCTTTTATTAGGTCATGACCCACTTCATACCCCACCTATACACCTACCAAGGTCACCAATATAGCTACTACTGTAATCGATTTCATGCATGTTTACACTCAACATCCACCTCACTTTCTTACACCCCCATCAAAATCCTCCATCAACGTATTCAATACTCGTTGCACTCGTATCACACTATCAACTGGTCCACCTGTTTCCATACCACCACTAGTCACATCCACCACTCCAGCACCTACTCCTAAAGGCTATGATATTATTAACCAGGTTAAAAATACACTAGCTAAGATATCCCTTTACGATTTATTACGTAATGCACCATATTTCCAGATTGCCCTTGAGGATACTCTTCATGCCATTCATGTTGAACATGATCACTCTACTAAAGATTTTTCCCATCTCATTCAATATATTTTTATTTTACCCCATTCGATCTCCTTTACAGATGAGGACATATCACCAGCCTCTCATAATAACCCTTGTGTACCCTTGCTCATTACCATTTTCTTTAGTACCAGATGTATTAAGTGTGTCCTCATTTCTAATGGGTTCGACATTAATATTTGTGCCCATTTATTCTTACAACAATTAGCCATCAATAATCGTATAATCTCTCACAACTCCACTCTCATTTGTGGTTATGATTCCTCCACGCATACATGCCTAGGAATAATCTCCCTTCATATTCAAGTCAAACCTAAAAGTATTCTTACTAAATTCTACGTCCTTCATGCTTCTTTCCAATTCAATCTCCTCTTAGGAAGGCCTTAGATCCACACCATGTAAGCCATACCCTTCATTGTACATCAATGTGTCAAATTCCTTCATGATGGTTATGAACATATTTTACCAGGATCTCAAAATATGGGGATTGATGGGATCCCACCCTTTATAGACACAAAGGATTAAGCATATCCAACCGAAATATAAAATACCACACTAAACCACCAAGAAATGAGACTAAATAAACCAAAACAAACATAATAAACCCAAACCACTAGACACCAAACCAAAAAACTAGAAATAAGAACCTATAGGTAATCCAGTGTAAACACAAATATTGCACATTAGAAAATACTTAGCTCAATATTATACTACTATTTAAAAGGTTCTCAAGTGTATAAAGTACTAATTAATCCCAACTTTTAGCCACTTTTTTCTTAAATTTTAATTCATCTTTCATGTGTATTTCCTGATACCTATCAGCCCATTTCATGATCATTCCGACATTCTAGCCTTAAATCAGGGAACCCTAGCCTATACTAGGGCACCTCAAGGTATCTTTGTCCCATTCCACATGCCCTAATCTATGGACTACCTCTTTCACTTCATTTTGGGTCATTTATATTTTTTGTTCATCCTTATCTTCTTCTCAGTCGACCTTGTTGGGATTAATTACAAAATTAAGCTTGAAATCCCTATAAATATAAAGTTATAAGACCATAATTATGGTCCTAGGTCATGGCATCTTATCATTACTATCACTCCATCTAGGGATGCATCCATTACATCACTTTCATCATCATAGTTCCATGCATTGAAGCTAGGAGATTGACATCCCAAATAGTTCATAGGGAGAGGGATTCTATTCTATTCCATGCACACATGCTACTTACATTTCAAAAGATGTTACTACTCACTACTTCACAAAGTGTGACTAGAACGAGAGAACTTAGTGCACAAGATAGAGACACACATCAGAACCACATCAGGGTCTATAATGTAGTGCAAGGATATGTGATAAGTCCACTAGCTTGGTGGTTGACATCAGTGCAACCCATTCATATGCATATTTTATTTTCCTAGGGTTGGATGCTTCTCCTTGCATTGCGGGTCATTCTAGAGTAAATCCAAAAAATCTGATGCGATAGACAAAGAGTATTCAAATAATCTTAGAGACCATACAAGATTTAGATTCTAGGGATTTACACTATTCTGAGCACCTAGACTACATACCAGGGTGCCTCGAGGTGCCCCATTACACTCCCAAGTGATTGAGTCATCTCAGACAACCTAGATCTACCCTTCGTAGGGACCTTGTGTGTTCATTTACACTACTGAGTTCCAGTTCCATATTTGTGACAATTTACAACAATCACCATCAATTAGCTAAGCTATCTCTCTTCCTTCTCTTGCACATTTAGGGTTTCATTTTACTTAGAATAATGTACTTGCATTTATTCTCATATTACTTTAGTTCATTTATAAAATTTTAGTCCTAATTATATTAACATGAATACCCTAGATATCCCTTAGGCTCATCTAGAAAACTTCTTATTTTATTTAATCATTTTGGTGAACCCAATGTCTTTTCTACCACATTCTAAGGTTTCATCCTCACACCCTTTTCTCCTACCATGTCATCCCCTTATCAGGTCATGACCCACTTCGTACCCCACCTATACACCTACCAATGTCACCAATATAGCTACTATCGCAACCGAGTTCATGCATGTTTACACTCAACATCCACCTCACTTTCTTACACCCCCATCAGAATCCTCCATCAATGTATTCACTACTCATCACACTCGTATCACTCTACTGGCTGGTCCACCTATTTCCATACCACCACCTACTCCTAAAGGCTATTATATTATCAACCAGCTTAAAAATACACTAGCTAAGATATCCCTTTATGATTTATTATGTAATGCACCAGATTTGTAGACTACCCTTAAGGATACTCTTCATGTCATTCATGTTGAACATGATCACTCTACTGAAACTTTTTCCCATCTCATTCAATATATTTTTAGTTTACCCCATTTGATCTCCTTTACAGATGAGGACATATCACCTACCTCCCATAATAACCCTTGTGCACCCTTGCTCATTACCACTGTCATTAGTACCACATGTATTAAGTGTGTCCTCATTTCTAATGGGTTTGACATTAATATTTGTGCCCATTCCCTCTTACAACAATTAGGCATCAATAATAGTATAATCTCTCACAACTCCACTCTCATTCGTGGTTATGATTCCTCCATGCATACATGCCTAAGAATAATCTCCCTTCATATTCAAGTTGGCCCTAAAACTGTTCTTATTGAATCCTACGTCCTCGATGCTTCTTTCTAATTCAATCTTCTCTTAGGAAGGCCTTAGATCTACACCATGCAAGCCATACCCTCCATTGTACATCAATGTGTCAAATTCCTTCATGATGGTTATGAACATATTATTATCACTGACCCAAAACCATTCAAATATTGTCACATTGACCTTGTAACTTATATGCATGTCACACCACCTCATCCTATTCCGTATGCTAACTTGGATAAATATGATGTTGATCAATCTAGTGTACCCACCTCTACTATTCCTTCCATTCATTCTCTTACTATATCTACTCACACTTCAACTATTATTTCACCCACTGTATTTGTCCCTGCTAGTACACCATCCCCACCACCCTCTAACCCTACACCACATTTGAACGTCCTCAATAGTGCTACCTAAATAGATGACACACACATTGACATTTCCACAAATTTTGATGACAAGGATGATATTTTCAAACTCATTGTAGAAACATTACAAAAGCTTGATTTTACTCCTCTTGGTGTGGACAATTCTTATGTTGAAGAAACGTTTATTGCCGATGGCCCAGGAGAGTACTGGTTCAAAACCCCTCCATCCACTAATTCCATGGTCCTATATAAGGGATCTGTTAATAGCATTGATGTAGTCTCATCTACCTCTCTACCAGAAGTAGTATCATGACCTCCCTTCACTTATGCACTTCAACAGAGTCATCTATAAATGTAAGAGATGGGCTATATATATATAGAACATTGTTGGAACATACTCCTCTGGATCTCACTATTACTGATACTGTCTTTTCTAAGGATTGTTTACCCATATTTGGAATGTATATCTAAGTTACAAACCTCTACCATCTCCCCATTCATCCCATGTGGATATCATGTCTCTTTCGCCATATGTAACAACTGCTTATGGCATTTCTGGAAGTTTTCCACTTAAAAGTATCGTTGTTACACGCACTATTATGCGGGTATGCCTATTTATGATTTGAATTTCTTCTTCTTGAATTTATTTTACATTGCAACCTGTTCATTGTGCCACTTCACATCTCCTTTCCCAGTTCCTTATTTAGTTGTATCTCCATTGAGAATGATTCTGGTAAACACGTTTTCAGCTGTACCTAACATTGTCACGCTAGCCTGAGCTTTCATAGTGTTCCCACTCGTTGCATTCCCACTTATGAAAAATATGTGATTCATCCCTCTCTTTCTGGTGCATAATTCATCCCTTTATAGTGATCCAGTTTATTTTCATTGCTTATCAAAGTTTCCTATCCCTTGTCTCTTGGCAAGTTTCGATCCTGATAACGATAGATTTGCTTGACCAACACTAGGAGTAGTAGTAGTAGTAGAAATAGATCACTAGGGGGAATAAACACGATATATCCTTTGGAGATCCTGTCTCATAGGCATGCAAGTGTCCTTCCTTTGATCCATTGCATCTGGGAGACCGGTATCACATTATTATTTCAAACAGCTCAGCTCTTCCAAATCCAAGCACACGGGTGCAAGGTTGAAGACCAACAATTACCTTTATATATGGGCCTAACATCTACATTTCATTCCTCTTTCACACGTATACACATATCATCACACTTTCTATATTTTCCTGCACATCATACTACATCCTATCCATCCATTTGAATCATACTACACCACGTCCTTCATTACACACTGTGCTCACCACTTGATGATGCACTCTAGTCCTCTCATTGGTACATACTTATGCTAGGTGAGGGTTGTACTAATCAAATGTCTACCTTCCTCATATGTGACCATGCCATCATACCATAATCATCAGACTAGTGACTGTATGCTCCTGGGCTACATCATACATCCTACACACCCATCATCACATAGTGGTCATACACCTTACCAGGTCTAAATGCTACCACTAGATTTCCTTCAGTTCTTACATCTAGGTTCTATCTATCATTCTATCATATCATTCACTATACTTTGGTCCCAATTTCAAACTATGTGGTACTCTACACACTTCACTTACTACTCTGTGATGAACTTTAGTTCCTTTGTCCATAGTTGACTGCTGAGGGATTACTAATCAAATGAAACTTACATCACATTTCTTACATATAATCTTACATCATTTCATCAGACTATGTGACCTATTCTTTTAGGCTATATCAACATTCTCTACACTCATTTATCACTACTCATCACTTAGTGCTATACACTTTAGGATCAAATCACCACCTCCTTCTCCTACTCATCCATGAGTGGTATATGCTTTAGGATAAATCACCAAGCATCACCTTATTTTATCATCATAGTGGTCTATGATTAGTGATATACATCATCACCTTCTCGCTACTCATCCATTACTGCCTATATCATCTAGGCTACTTCACTACACTCTCATCACCCATCTAAATAGTGGACATACGCTATAGTGCTAAGATCGTCACCTCTTCATTATCCACCATGTAGTGATATACGCTTCAGGATTCCAATCAACAACGTCATGGTATATGCTTAGGCTATAGGGTCCACACATGTCTTTAGGCTATACATCATCATCCTTCATACGACTCATTCATACAGTGATGTATGCTTAAGGTTAAATCATCAATCACCTATTTAACCTAAGTTTTGGTATATGCTTAGGCTATCAGGTCCACGTACATCTTTCCCATATGCCTCATCGTCCTCATCCATTCATATTATAGTGATATACACTTAGGAATAAATCATCACTTCATCTGATCAACAAAGTCGTGATATACACTTCAGTTATAGGGTTCACGCACATCTTCTCCCCATGTCGCATTTCATCACCACTACACATACACACTCATCCGCAACACGCTAGACACAACCAACACTACTCGACCATTTCCCGATGATGACACAATCTCATTTTATGGTTCATTCTTGAATGCTAAAGGGAGAAAACAAAATGAACCTCACTGCATACACTTCCATACACTTAGGGGGCACATTGACTCCTATCATTCCATTTTGCATTCCATTCCATCCATCTCAAAACATACTGCATTTGTCTTGGTGGCATTTACTTTTTGTCTACTAGTGCTTTGCATGTTCACTTTATCGCACATGTTAGCTTGCTTTCTTATATGTCATTATCATAAACACAAGTGTGTTCATGCCTTTGTCTAGTGTGATCGTAGATACAAGACATTTAGATGCAGCATGGATAATTTCCTTCTACCCTTACCATATTGGTCACTAGGGGCATCCATATTTGTCTCATACAGGTGTTATTGTTTCATTTTGTACTTATCATCTTATAATAGTTTCTTATAAACACATTGACATATTGGTTATCATTCTAACATGCTAACAAGTGTTTCATGTGCAACACTTATTTTACAGGACTACATGTTTCCTTGACTACATGTTTTTTACACGTGTCTGTGTTGTTTTCCACTATTTGTGGGATTTTCCCTTTTCTTTTGTGCACACTTGTATGTTATTTTATGGCCATGATAGCCTTACATGTCTTGCGACATCATGAGTGATTTCCCATGTTTGAAATCTGCTTGGTTTGGTATTCTTGTTTTCCTATGTGTTTACATATTTTTTCTACATTGTTTGCATCTTTTGCACTTATTTGCATGCATGTGTTTGGACTAACACTTATATTGGAAATCCATCCCCTTTGGTGTGCACCTTGGTATCTACCAAGTGTTTCCCTTTCCCCCTGCAAGGAAGAGTTCTACAGGTCAGAGTGTGATTTTTCCTCTTTTGAGGCTACATTCTCCTTCTAGGGTCATTGCATGTGCCCCAAAAGAGGGGGGAAATCATTGAGGGTTTCTACTAACACAAGGTATCTACACCATTTCATAAACAACAAGTGAGTTCATACCAGTCTATGAAATCCATACACAGCAACCTTAATAGGACATGGTGTCCTTTGGAAATTCTATGGAGTGGTTTAGGCTTAGGGGTTATAGTGGGTGAACCCTCTACACTTATCTGTCTAGTGGCGTAGGATTTCCCAATAAACCAATGCAGTAAAAATATCTCTTCAACAAATTTTGGTAGAAGCAGTTAGAGTTGGAGGACACAAAGAATTTCCTCCCTACACTTTTTTTTATCCAGGGTGGTGTGATATCACTTGAAATACTCACGAAACTACAGGATATCCTTCTACACCCTTTTTATCGATATGCATTAGGTGCAAATGTTCCATTTTTCCATTTACACTTTCTATTCTACCATATTTTACATTTACATACTTTACACAACATTTTTTACATACACACATATTTGACTACTTGATCATTTTCTCCTTCAGGTATGTCATATGAGAAAAAAGAAATCAAATTAGGGGTAAAAAACAACAACAATGAAAATGACAACACACTGCAACAGTACATGCCATACTAACCATACAAGTACACTACACACATGTAAAAACTACACATGCATTCCGCCCTAGGTTCACTCTCATCACTTTTATTCACATTTTTCATCTTTAGAATCCATACTCCTCCACAGTTTTATTTTATTCATTCCATTCTTGAGTCTAGTCCATTGACACGTCTTCTTTTATACTTTAGATGGTTATTAGGTACACATATCTATCTACTTTATGTTACCGAGATTTCCACTCACCAACATAAAGTGGGGGAAAATGTAGACACATATATTACACCTTAGAAAATACTTAGTATTGTCTTATACTACTATAGAGAAGGTTTTCAGGTGTACAAAGTACTAACTAATCCCACATTTTGGCAACCTTTTTTCTTATATTTTATTTCTACATTCCCATGGATTTCCCAATACCTATCATCCCATTTCATGACTGTTCTGACATTCTAGCCTGAAATCAGGGTGCCCCAACCTATACTAGGGTGCCCCAAGTCACCCTGGTCCCATTTTGTGTGCCCCTATCTATGCATAACTGCTTCTACTTCTTTTTGGGTCACTTCTATCTATTGGTCATCCTTATCTTCTTCTTAGTTGGTCTTGTTGGGATTAATTATGAAATTAAGCTTGAGATCCCTATAAATGGAAAGTTATAAGACCATAATAAGGGTCTTAGGTCATGGCATATTATCACTACTATCACTCCATCTAGGGCTACATCAATTGCATCACTCTATTCCACATATTTCCATGCATTGAAGTTAGGAGATTTACATCACACGCACTTCATAGGGGGAGGTATTTCATTCTATTCCATGCACACATGCTACTTACATTTCTATAGCTATTATTGATTGCTACTTCACAAAGTTTGACTGGAACGAGAGCACCTAGGGCACAAAATATATACACACACACACCATACCTACATTTGGTTTTGTAATGCAGTGTAACACTCAGTGATAAGTACACTAGCTTGGAGGCTAAGGTAATTCTGACCCATTTGTATGCATATTTTATGTTTCTAAGGTTGGATACTTCTCCTTGCATTACGAGTTATTCTACAGTACATCCAAAAAATATAGCATGATAGAAAGAGAATATTTAGAGACAGTTAACAACCACACCAGATTCATATTATGAGGATTTACACTTTTTTGAGTGCCCAGACTGCAGAAAAGTGCACCTTGGGGCACCACAGTACACTCCTAGGCTCTTGTGTCATCTCAGGCAACCCAAATCTACCCTTTATAGGGAACCTATGTGTTCTTCTACACTGTTAAGTTCTATTTCTATATCTACAACAACCTATGACAATCACCATCAATTATCTAAGCTATCTCTCTTCCTTCTCTTGCACATTTAGGTTTTCATTACACTTAAAATAATTTACTTGAATTTATTCTCATATTGCTTTAGTTCATTTAAAACATTCGATTCCTCCTAATTATATTAACATTAATACCCTAGACATCCCTTAGGCTCATCTAGAAAACTTCTTATTTTTATTAATCATCCAAAGAGGTAGAGACGCATTGGAGTGAAGTCTTCTAGTTGCCTGAAAAAATTCCATCCCGAGCGGAGCGTAACAAAAAAGAAAATGTAACCCCCAGCTTCCTACAAAGACCCACCACTCATTATCTTTCAAGAACCACTAGAGCCAAGAGGCTAGGAAAATCTAATTTATCAAATCTATGACCTTCACCAAGACCCTCTAAGCAAATCACATGCACGTCCGAGGAAAATTACATTAAGACTAAATTTCTCACCAAGAACTCTACAATCACCTGCCTTGTTTAGTCTAAAGCCACTCCATCCTGAACCACCATCGGTAACAAATTTCCCCACCCAAACTCATCCAAAGCCTCCAACAAATTCACTCGGTGCTGAGGATTTATTAAATGCAAAGCAATAGTCAACACCTCTTCAACATTTTTCCCAACCAACAGAAGATGGGAGATAAACTATGAAACCACCTCCAATTTGATGTGTGATCTAACCGAATATACCAAACATTCTTCACCCAAAACCTTTGAAATTTATTCTCAAGAAGAATCGGTCTCCACTATGAAAATGATGTTAATACGATCCAAAGAAATACTTTGAAAAATTTCATTTCCCTGCTTGCACTCTACAAAAAGAGGAAGGAAAGTAGTGGGCAGACCATGCTCAACTACAAACAACTATAAACCACTGCTAGTTTCTACGAAGGAAGGAAGATTAAATGAAATCCTATATGCCACTAATTATGACTCTCCTCTCTCCCTTCCCTAGAAATGATCTTAGGGATATCTTCCCACGTGCTGGTAGTCCCAAAAATAATTAGACATTCCCTTGAGATGATTCCTTGATTAGCCAAAAAATCTGCCACACCATTGGCCTCTCTAAAAATTTGATTAATATTCCATTTTGGAATTTTATTAAGGAAAAATATAATATTTCTAATGCAAAAGTACAGCTTCCAACATAAAGCTTTACCTTTGCAAACATCAGTTATAACTACCTTAGAGTCACATTCGATTTCTAATGCTTTACAACCCAGAAAGACTACCATTTTAAGTCCTTCAAGGAGATCTTGAGCCTTAGACTCATTGCATGATCCTCCTCTCAAGGGGAAGGATCCAACCATTACGAGATGACCATCCTCATCCCTAATTAATCACCTTACTCCTGGTAGTCCTGGATTTCCTTTAGAGGCTCCATCGAAATTCAAGTTTTGAAAAGCAGGAGGGGGGACCCTTTCTTATATATTAACATATCTATTATCGTTTAAATCCTTTATTATATTATAAAATTATAATTTTTTTATAGGTAAAAGAGGGTTGAGGGGAACCTACCCCATACAGTAAATAACTCTCATGAATAACATATATTTAGGATAATAACAGTCAACAAAACATATAGGTATAACAAAATAGTACACTAATGAAAATCCAGTAAACTAACAACACTAATGAAACTAACATCCAACAACAACAATAAAATAATCCATCATTCATCCATCTTCTCGTAGTTGGCCAACAAAAGGCCAATTCATTTAACAAATATTAAATTTTAAAGCCCAAACTAAAAATATCTACCTCAGAAATTCCTCTCATTATTTTCTTAGATTCTTAATCCTCACACTGTCTATAAGCATTTACCAGCTATCCCAAATTTTAGAGATGTTGAATAGTTATATTGACATTTAGAATGCTCCTCTCAGTAAACTACTATATCAAAACCTTAAACATGACCTTTAACATTACTAAATATAGTCAAACACATTATGCAAAATAGAATTATTAATATATTCAAACACATTATACATACAAAAATTTTGTTCTCAAACAAATGTAGGGAAAATTTACATAATTTTATATTTTAGATAGTTAAACAATTTTGACTGGAGCTATGAACCAAAGAGTTAATGGGTCCCCACCCTACAAGTATTAAAAGATTAGATCAATGAATGGATAAATACAAAACCAAAAATAAATATGAAAGAATGTAAATAATGAGGAAAAAGTGTAACATGAACAACCACGACTGTAGAAACATAGAGCTGAGAACAAAAAAAATAGAGGTGGAATGACCAAGAAACCCTAGGGTTCCACCTCTAATTGATCCACCAAGTCAAGCGTTGCAATATTCATGAGAAAGGTGAAGGATGAGCCAACAACATCCTTCAAGTGCACCATGTGATTAGGAGGGGGTGGGACAAGTTCTGTGAGCACGACTAGGTCCAAGGATGGCACCCTAAAGACAAACGACCCATCAGAGTGACATATTCTTTGAACAGACTCTAAAAATTAAAGGAGGGCCCAAATTTTAAGGTCTAGGGCATCATAAATCCTGATGTCAACCCATAGAGGAAATGAAGAAGGACCAAAATTGGAAAAGATAATAGGAATTCATACTTTTACCAGATCTTCAACCAAACCCACATGATGATATGGGTAAATGAAATCGGATGTTAGTGCGATGACCATTGCCTTATCTACATACATTAACAAAAAATTGAACACAAAGATGCCTAAAATCTCTGAGTTAACATGAGATAAATTGGTTCTTTGAAGATAATCCATGCCGAATAATTTCTCAATCATATTCAGAAAAGGTGTGAAGTCTAAGCTGAAGACATTTTGTATATGAGTGGAAGACACAGGAGAGAGGAAATCCATTTCCAGCTTCTTTCTGTGCAGGAGGATGAAAGGAACATAGGTAGATGCCATGAGAGGGAAGGGGAAAATAACTGAGAGAAATGAGAAAAAATGAGTGAGGCTATCCAAAATCACAACTCAATCAAGTAGTCCCTCAACCCAGGTGACAGAGGTTTACGTAAGAAAAATGGACGATGTCATCAATATTTTCCCATGCATTGTCTTGATTATGAATACAGGCTTCTGTTGATTGATAAACCTCAATGTTGGAAAGGAAATTAAGTTTACAGAACTCAGGGGGGACAAATTACATAATTATAATTGGGTTATTGATTTAATGACATTAGAGACGTATTCCACATCCTTCAATAGTTGTAATATAGGCCAAAATTCATCTTTCAAGTAGTTGTTAAAAGTAGTTAGAAATTACATACTTCCCCACAAAAGTTATAGTTCTTTTTTCACATTGTACTAGAAATAACATTTTTAATTGTAAAAAATACAATAAAAAAAATGATTGTGAACTATGAATATTTAAGAACTTTAAGGTATTTAGTTTATTCCATATACATGCACTATACATTATTGTATTTGAAATAATAATATATAATTCAAACTCCAATAGTGCATTTGAAAGTTTTCAATGATCTACACATGTTCTTGTGCTCTCTGGCATGTTTCAACCATGTACCTAATTTAGTGTAAATTAATGAATTAGTCTTATACTTTCCATCAAATCTCCACTATGTTGGGGTTTTAAGAGTAATTTTTTATTTTACTTTGTATGACAAGAATCTCATGTCATCGATCAAAAGTATATTGTTTTCACCATAGAAATTACCCAAAATTTCTACAATCTATTGACTGGTATTTGTTTTGAGCTTACATTGGTGACATCCCAAAATGAACTTGAAGTGGGTATCTTGCAAAAAATTAATTTTTTTATGAACATGTACTTTACCATTGTTGAATCCATAAATGAAGACCATAAGGAAATGTCAAAATATTTTGATGCAGTTATTTATCAATTCAGCACTAAATACTCATTCAAAGTATTTAGTATCCCTAGATCTAAACCATGGAACCATATTACGAAGTATTTTGTCTGCAATACAAGAAATTCCAAACACAAAACCTTCAAAACCCAAAAATATTAATTTATGAGGCTTCCCAATTTGATGTATAAAAAGAACTTAGAATTAATTTAAGCTTCCAAAAGTGATAAAAAAAATAGGTCAACATATTATTGTGATAGTATTTTATTTCCGTAATTCAAACACATAAATTATAAAACTATAATCTCAACTTAAACACATTGAAGATATAATTACGTCCAACTTTTAAATTTGTAATTTCAACATATAAAATAAAGAGTGACCATACGAATGTACGAATGAACATCATTATAAATTTTTTTTTGAAATAATTAATAGTTATATAATTTTTACTTGCTGCATTTTTTTATGCCCTCTATAACACTCAAACTTTGAGACAATATATGTGATATGTTTGTGTAAAAATGAGTCATCAACCACTTATCTTTGATAAAATATTATCCATTTTATTTCCACCCAACCATAAAATTTTCCGGAGGGTTTCCCTTTGTGCCTATTATAATACACAATGTGTCTGTAGAGCCAAAAATAATAACATCTCTACTCTAAATATTTTAGAGATATTTTACTGTAATTTTATCTTCTATAGAGAAATGTTCTTTTCCCCAAAAAATAATTAGTTTCAATTCAACTACTATTTTTATTTGAAATCCTTTATCACCTTTTCAACTTGAGTGGAAGAGATATAGCTAAAGAAAAATCCCACTTCACATTTTGCCGACAGTAACTTTAAAAAATCCTTGAGGCCACCTCACAAGTTGATAGTCTCCTTTCCAAACTAGAATTTCATTTCCTTATGGGATTGGTTTATCTCATATATAAAATCCTCCAAATATAAAATAATTAAATTATCCTTTCAGCCAAATGCACAAATTTTTTTTTTTCAATTGTCCACAATTTAATATTCACTAATTAAAATAATTAACATTTCAGTAGGTTAACACTTACCGATTGAGATTTTATTTTGTATTCCCTCACACTCCCCCTCTATAGGTTCTTGTGATGCATGTTATATTTAAAAAATATTTATCAATCCAAAATAAATGTCATGTCGAGGTAAATAAATTTGTGATACATCTTTCTTTTATACAATGTACTAACTTTTGTTAGACAAATTTTCATAGCTATATATGTATATTAGCGTTTGATAGGCTAAGACATTACTGCATCAACTCTTTTTGGACGGATAGTCTTTGATGAGCTTAGTGGCTGTCATGCTTCATTTGGACATGATATAAAATAAATATAACAAATAAAGAACATGACTAACATACCAGGTTCGGTCTGCAAATTTGTGTTTGACGTGCGAAAAACCTCCCCATTTAGCATCAACATAGAAAAATTAAAATGTTATTGAATATATGTAAACAATGGCAGTCAAACTTATCAAAGTGATAAATTTATAAAACAAGTAAATGCCAAGAAACTTGTATAGATTCATTGGATGTATGGTCACTGAAATTTGACAGAACAAGTTGAATGGGCTACGTCATGTTAAGAACGACATCATCTCCTTTATTTTTATGTGGTCTAGAAGAGACGATGTCTTCCTCTCTTTATTGGTTGTCTGCATAAATATTGTATGTATAAGCTCAAAGGAATTAAACTAAGATAATTATTTACTATGGTCTTAATCAATGTGGTATTTTTCAAATGAGAATAGTAATGTTTTAAAAACATTTCTTAATCATGCAATTCAACAATAAAAATTGGAGGTAAACCTGAGTCAACCAAAGTATGTAATGTGACACTACCATTGTAAAGCACTATTATCAGAGAATTTATGGAAGAGAGTCGTGTGAACATATGAGACCAAAACTCATAAGATATCTTGTAAAAAAAATATTGGTCTTCCCTCATAGGCCGATATCGCCTGCAGTCACAAATTGATGCAAAATTTGATCCATCCAATCCAAGATGATTTCTTCTCTCTCCTCATCATCAACATCACAATTGTGCACACCAATTATTATGTATATAATACACAAGATCTTAAATTTTCTATTGCTGACATAAAATATGTAACAACCTTCCAAAATTGATTCCCCCTTATCTTCAACCTTTTTCATGTATTTTTTATCGTCTCTCTTAACATTTTTGAATAAGAAATAGGTAAGAGCATAATAATAATAAAATTTAGTAGAATAAATCCAGAAACTGTAAGTAGGTCCATTCTTGCATCAAAACTTATATCACTAGAAAAATTGGAGAAATCTGTGATCACACATTTTGCATTGAATGGATCAGTTAATTAGTCAACTAAATTTTTTGAGCTTCTAATAGAATAACATCAGCCACTTCAGCATCAATTTTTCTTCTAGCTGAATTTTCACTTCCTTAGGAATCACCCTTTCTTTTTCATTTTTTATCTTCTCCCAATAGTATAAAAAACTTGTGGTAGTGAGATTCATGAAGACTGATTTTTTGAATAATATTATCTTCATTTCATTCTGCCAATATAATATTACCTGGATATTTATTTTTCAAATATTTTAGAACCTTTCCTCTGATTTTTTTGTCATCTTTTACTCTTTGGAATTAAGATTCAAAATTCTCTACTATGATGCCTATCTCAATAGAGACAATTATCCATACTTTCCCTGATTGCAATTTATCAGTTAGTAATGATAGTTCATTATCAACCATTCCTCTTGCACACCTAAAGGAATTGGTCATGAACCTTGCTAGTGAATTTAGGTGCAAGTTAGGTTGGTTATCCATAAAAAGGGAACAATCAAGCCCACTTTATCTATACAACTCAAAGGTTATTATCCATTTTGTCCATATCTCCAAAGGAAACAATAGAAAAGTCCGTTTTTCATAAAGAATCTCTGTCTTAGAAATGTTCAAAATAAAAAGAAATTTCTTCTGAAAACTCTACATTCGAAGTGTAAATAATATATTTACTTTTTACATATTACACAAATTAAATTTTAAATACAAATGTCTTTGCATTCCCCACTTTGGGCCTCTGAGGACATCATAGGGATCACCAAATTGATCAAACCTTGTCAAGTAAATCAATAAAATTGGTTTCAATCTAATTTTTGTTTACTTAATTTTGCTTCTTGAAAATATGTATAATGTCTTTGCTAGATGCTTTTGAAGACAGACTCTGAGCCTTTCTAAATCATAGCCTAGAATGTAATGACTTGTAATTAATTTCAGTTAAAACTCTTTTTGGGTACAAATTGTATGTTGGCCGTTAAGAATGCGAGACTACACATCATCTAATTTAAGGTCATCTAGATCCTCTAGTTGCACAAGTTACTTTGTTTTGGTCAGTCAAATTATGGCACTTAGAGAAGAACATACAGAAGGTTCACACGAAAGAGAAGAGAACATTCAAAAGTGTGAGAGGATCGGGAAGGAATCATGTGTTGAGGATAGAGATAGATTTGGGACTTATTTGTTTTCACGATGATGAGCTATTTTTGGAGATAGCGTGCCGAACACACAAAGTGGTTAGAGACTTGCGAGATATGCATTGGATATTTTTAGAGGATTGGCTATAAAGATATTTGTATGGATACATGATGAGAATACATTTACTACTAAAAGTTAACTAGAAGAAGTCTATTGTTAGCGCACTTGCATGTGTGGCTATTATTGTAATGGCGTGTGGCTAATAATAGCATGTGACCTATTTTGGGATTAGATAAGTAGTGAAGGGAAAGTCCCCATCCTTACAAATATGTAATGAAATGCATAATAGATAAGGGGATGTAAGGGCTAAGTTATTGTGAGGTTATGCTACCAAATTTGATGCGCGCATAAAACTATGGTATTATCTATTGTAATAAGCTTATGTGTATTTATCATGTTTAATGCAATTGAGTATATTGGTTGAATTAGAGTATCAAATCCTGAGTATAATTGGTTCTTGCATGATTGATTTCATCATGGTTATCATTTAAGTCTATTATTCTCTAGATCTAGAACTGAAAATGCATTGTAAAATGATATGTTAGTTATGAATCTATATGCTTTAATTATTCATCATGCTAACATCCTGTAAAAACAACCATAAAGAGAGGTCTGGTATATTTTCACATTTCGGGTGAATGTTCAGTCTAGGTTGAGTGATGTGCTAGTGCGCTTGGGATTTTACTAGTGAATTCTAGGATGCATCATTTGTTCCATTTCTAGGACCTTTTTTGAGTTATTTTTAGGATGATTCGCACTGAAGACATACTTGTTGACCCTAACAAGTGGTTATACCTGGATACATGATCCAGAGGATCCTCACAGTGAAACACCGATCTAAGATCTTCTCAGAATAAGTTGCAGTCATTTTTAAAGCGTGGAGAAAAATTATACGATTATGAGGATATCTTGTTTGTAGGAAACGGAGCTTGTTTGCAAAAGTTATAGCCCGCTAATATTTTTGGGCAACTGGAAAAATTTGGAGTTTTGTGCAGGTTGGACGTGTGCACGCTCGCCAAGTGTTTCGATTATATTACGACACGTGGATGAATTACGTGACGTACTAAAAATTGGTTTTGGGAACGCTGGTCTTGGACACTCATTCTCAGACAAATGTACCCCACTATTTACTGGTTGGGGGCCCTCAGCGAGGTTCGACACACTTGATTATGGAGGGGTGTCTTGCCCTCCTTCTCATTTAATCACTATACCAACTTGTACATATATATGCCTGTAGTTGCATTTATGTTATGCATGTGGGACTATCAGACATGCCATTTTAAACTATGCAACTACCATTTCCATGAATCATTTATTTAACTCCATATTCCATGCTTTACATTCAAATCACTATTACCTTTTTATTTCCACGCATTAAACCCAAATCTTTATTATTTCCCACGCATTATATTCTGCCTTGTTTTTGGCACCTAAAAATAACACATACATGTGCCATACACATCAGCCAACTAATGCGCCTCATTCCATGGCTAAGGTGGCTCTTAAGCCACTTAAACAATGCGCCCACCTACCATTTAAAACCTCTTCCAAGATTTTATGTGCCAAATGTGGGATATTGATCCCAAGAAGATAAGTCAAATGCATGGGGAGGAGAATGGAACCCGGGTGGGCCGTGTAAAAGGATAAGCACCTAGCTGGCATGCTAGGAGGCTTAGAAACAATATAAAAGGAGTGATATTTTATTTTTATAGCATTCGGGACTGTGTGAAAATATTGTAATGCTCATAACTTGAGCTAGGAGTGGAATTTGGAGGAGATGTAAAAAGCAACCCCTATTATTTTTGACAGAGGAAGACTGTGAGAAGGTAAGAATTTTTGTAGAATTCTTTGTAAAGAATTATTTTCAAGATTTTAATAGATCGGTCCCATTCAACCAGACCCGGAGACGTAGGCCTCAAGCACCGAAATCCATTATCAATTCTTGCATCAAATTGTTGGTGAATTCTCTTCATTTCTTTCAATATTTACACAGTACTTGTAGTTTTTATTCTTTTATTAAAAATACAAAAGGATATAATGCTGAAATTTTACATTGAAAATCAATACAAAGTAAGAAAAAATGTGTGTGCACAATTGCTAGTTAAATTGGGTTTTCAGATCATTGGTATCAGAGCTGGTTTTGATTGATTTTTGGTTTTGTTTAACGTGTTTTGGATTGCAAGTTGTGTGTTAGATGTTAACAAGGTCTTGATCTAAGAAGGGTGAAGGAGAGTTAGTTGAAGGAGATCCCAAAATTGGTACCAGATGATCTCGAAGTCCTACAATGGCAGATCGAGAGGAAGTGGAAGAAAACTTTCGTTAATCATTCCAACAGATGAAGGAAATGCTGGAAGAAATGTACCAAGATAGGAAAAGGGAAAAGGGAACTAGAGGAGGTAAGAAAGAAGAAAGCTCTAGTTCTGATATTCCAAAAAGAGACTCTTTAAAATCTGATTTTCTTTCATTAAAGTTAGATATCAAGTTTGAATTGCCTATGTATACTGGAGAGCTAAATGCGGAGAAGTTGGATAACTAGGTCAAGCAGATAGAAGCATATTGCAGGGTTTAGAGAATTGTTTATGATGAAGCAAAGATTCATCTGGAAACTCTTCGGATGGGTGGCACAACACTCATTTGGTGGGAGAGTAAGCTTCAGGAAGTGGAAGAAAACAAAGGTATAGAAATCACTTCTTGGTCTGAATTTGTTTCAAATCTTAGGCAACAATTTTATCCTCTTGGTTATAAGAAACAAGCTATGATGGATTGGCAAACATTAATACAAACTAAGGGACAAAGTGTTAAAGAATACACACAAGAATTTAGGAAAAGGGCTCTAATTTTGGGAATTTTCCCTAAACACAGAAGAAACACTGCTCAAATATATTGGTGGATTGCATAGTTATCTAAGGCATATGATACTTGTTTTAGGTACTACTAATCTTGATACAGTATGTGTTCAAGCAACCCATTTGGAAGCATGAGGGAAAATGACAAAGGAGTCCTCTTTCTCTTATTTTAATCAAAAGAACAAGTAATCTGAAGGAAAAGGTTCGAAAGAAAAAGGAAAAGGAAAGGGTAAGCATAAAACAAACTCTGCTACTAAGAAGGAAGATGAAAAACCATTTTGTAATCATTGTAAATAAAACCATGATGAGTCTAAATGTTGGAAATTACATCCTAAAAAGAAGCCTAAATGGATGGTTAAGAAAGGAAAAGAAAAGAAAACAAACACTGTAGTGCATGATCTTGGTTCTGATTCAGGTGATGAAACCAAAATCACAGCTATGAGTTTTCAAGGTAAATCAACTCTTTCAATTTCCAACAATACCACTACATATGTTAAATCTTCTTCTAGTAAACAAACTATACCTGATGATAAGAAAAGAAATGATCTTTTCCACATTAGAGTAATTTCAAAGCATACGAAAATTGATACTCTTTTTGATAGTGGATCTCAAGCTAATCTAATTTCTGAGGAGGTTGTTAAGAAACTAGGACTCAAAACTAAACCACATCCTAAGCCTTATCCTTTAGGATGGGTTTGTGATGATGCAAAACTACAGGTAACTAAAACTTGTACTTTCAGATTTTCCATTACAGACAAGTTTATTGATGAGGTTGAATTGGATGTAGTTCCTTTGGATATTTGTGGGGTGGTTTTGGGAAGTCCTTATTTGTATGATCATAAAGCAATCTTCTATAGGGAAGAAAATAAATATTTGCTTGTAAAGGATGGAATTGAGTTTATTATTAGAGCTCACCATGAAAAGAATAATCTATCCTTGGTAACTGCAGGTCAAATGAAAAGGCTTGTAAACTCAAGAAAATTTTTTGTGCTCATGGTGGTCAAAGCCAAAGAAAAAGAAAATGAGATGGCTTTTGAGACTTGCAATCTAAAACATAAGGATGAATTGGTAAAAATTGTTTCTCATTTTGATGATGTTTTTCAGGATCCACAGGGTCTACCTCCCAAAAGAGGGGTTCAACATGAGATACAGTTGCTTCAGGATGCACCTCTTCCCAATATCGGAATGTACAGGTTGTCAGTAGTAGAGAACGAGGAAATCAAGAGACAGGTAATGGAACTTTTGGCTCAAGGTATAATTCGTCCAAGTACATCCCCATGTGGTTCACCAATTATATTGGTTCCTAAGAAGGATGGCACTTGGTGAATGTGTGTTGATTTCCGTGCTTTAAACAAGATTACTATAAAGAATTGTTACCCTCTTCCTAGAATAGATGATTTACTGGATCAATTAAAGAATACAATTTATTTCAATAAGTTAGACTTAAGAAGTGGTTATCACCAAGTAAGAATTGCAGAAGGTGATGTTTGGAAAACTTATTTTAAAATGAAACAGGGATTGTTTGAATGGTTAGTGATGCCTTTTGGTTTGTGCAATGCACCGGAAACATTCATGAGAGTTATGAATGAAATTTTCAGACCATTCATTGATAATTACGTTATTGTCTACTTAGATGATATTCTTATTTTCAGTAAGTCATGGGATGAACATGTTAAACACATCCAGAAAGTCTTAGATGCACTAAGGAAAGAGAAATTTTATTTGAAGATGTCAAAATGTGAATTTGGAAAAACATCTTTAATTTACTTGGGTTATATTGTGGGAAATGGAGAATTGAGAATTGATCCTGCAAAAATAGAGGTTATTGTGAAATGGCCTAGACCCACTAATGTGACGGAAGTTAGAAGTTTTCTAGGTGCAGTTCAGTACTGGAGAAAATTTATTGCTAACTTCTCATATATTGCATCTCCTTTGCATGCTTTGACAAGTATTAAACAGGTCTTTCAGTGGGGAGGAAGACAAAAAAAAGTATTTGATACACTAAAAGAGAAGATAAGTACTGCTCGGATCTTGGCACTTCCAGATTTACAACATTCATTTGAGATTGAGACAGATGCTAGTGACTACGCAATGGGGGCAGTTTTGATGCAGAACAAACGACCAGTGTGTTACCATTTAGAAACCTTTACAAGTGCGGTAAGAAACTATCCAACTTATGATAAAGAGTTGTATGCTTTGGTTCAAAGTGTTAAAAAGTGGAAGCATTATTTAATGGGAAAAGAAAAAATTATCCATACTGACCATCAACCGCTTCAATACTTACAAACACAAACCAAATTGCAGCAGTCTAGACATTTCAGGTGGATGGGATTTTTGCAACAATTTCATCTTGTAATCAGGTATAAAAAAGGTATTCAAAACAAGGTTGCTGACATGTTATCTAGACCACCAGTGGTAGTAGCATCTATTCTTTTGTAGCATAGTTCTTTGGCTCATGTTAGTTACAAGGAACAATATGTAAATGATGTTGACTTTAGAGAAGTGTATGAGGATCTAGTAAGTGGGAAACAAGTAGGAGAAAAAGATTATCATTTGCATGAAGGATTGTTATATCATTCTGGAAAACTTTGTATTCCAGAAAATGAGCGGGTGCATATGATTAGGGAAGCACATACTTCTCTTATTTCAGGGAATTTTGGTGTTAGTAAGACAGTTGCACATTTACAAAAATATTGTTATTGGCCTAGAATGCATGAACATGTAAACCGGTATATTAAGGGATGTGTTCTTTGTGCCACAAGCAAGCCAAGTAATAGGAAATTAGGACTTTACACTCCTCTTCCTATTCCAACAAGGCCTTGGGAAAGTGTTTCCATGGACTTTGTAGGAGGCTTGCCCATGACACGGAAGAAACATGATTACTTATATGTGGTAGTGGATAGATTTAGCAAAATGTGTGTGTTGGTTCCATGTACTAAACAAATAACTGGTGAGGGAACTGCACATTTGTTTTTTCAGTTTGTTTGGGTTCATTTTGGTTTACCTACTTCAATCATATCTGATCACGATTCTAGATTTCTTGGGGAATTTTGGTCAATATTGTGGGGGTTAATAGACACAAAGCTGAAAAAGAGCACTGCTTTTCATCCACAGACTGATGGTCAAACAGAGGTTGTAAACCGCACAGTGGTACAATTACTTAGGGGCTATAGTAACAAACATCCTAAATTTTGGGATGAACATCTTTATTATGTGCAACATGCTTATAATCGTGCCTTACATTCTTCTACTTTGAAGTCTCCATTTGAGACTTGTTATGGATATCTGCCTAATTCTCCATTAGATATATATTATGGACATGAAACTGTTGTTAATGGTGCAAGTGATTCTGACAAGGCTAAAATATTTGTGCAGAGAATACAACAAGTTCATCAGTATGTCCGTGAACAATTGGAGAAAAGTCAGGCTAAGTACAAAGCTAGGCATGATAAACATAGAACTGATCACAAGTTCAAAGTTGGTGATTCAGTTTGGCTTCACATCAGCAAGGAAAGACTGACAGGTGAAGGTAAAAAATTGAAACCTATATGGTATGGTCCGTTCCAAATATTGGAAAAAATTGGTAACAACACTTTCCGGTTGGATTTACCTCCATATATGCAAATCTACTCAGTTGTAAATGTTGAGAATTTAAGATTGTATGAACCACCTATGATTGTTGATCATGATGATTCTAACATAATGCCTTCCATTGATGATTTTTCTCCTGAGTATCTTGATGAGTTGCAGGAAGACATCATTTTGGACAGGAAAGTAAGAACTTTGCGAAGGGGTGATATTGAGTATCTTCATGTTGGGTTCAAAGGCATGCATCTGAACAAGGCTAAATGGATGGAAACTAGAAAAGTGAGGGAGAAATACCCTCACCTATTCACCAATTAAGTTGAATTTTGGGGTCCAAAAGTTTCTCAGTGGGGAGGAATGATCCAGAGGATCCTCACAGTGAAACACCAATCTAAGATCTTCTCAGAATAAGTTGCAGTCATTTTTAAAGCATGGAGAAAAATTATACGATTCTGAAAATATCTTGTTTGTAGGAAACAGAGCTTGTTTGCAAAATTTATAGCTCGTTGATATTTTTGGGCAATTGGTAAAATTTGGAGTTTTGTGCAGGTTGGATGTGTGCATGCTCGCCAAGTGTTTCGATTATATTACGACACATGGACGAATTGCGTGATGTACTAAAAAGTGGTTTTGGGAATGCTGGTCTTGGACACTTGTTTTCAGACAAATGGACCCCGCTATTTACTGGCTGAGGGCCCCCACCGAGGTTCGACACACTTGATTATGGAGGGGTGTCTTGGCCTCCTTCTCATTTAATCACTATACAAACTTGTACATATATATGCCTGTAGTTGCATTTATGCTATGCATGTGGGACTATCAGACATGCCATTTTAAACTATGCAACTACAATTTCCATGCATCATTTATTTAACTCCATATTCCATGCTTTACATTCAAATCACTATTACCTTTTTATTTCCACGCATTAAACCCAAATCCTTATTGTTTCCCACGCATTATATTGTGCATTGTTTTTGGCACCTAAAAATAACACATACATGCACCATATACATCCAGCCAACTAATGCACCCCTTTCCACGGCTAAGGTGGCTCTTAAGCCACTTAAACAATGCGCCCACCTACCTTTTAAAACCTCTTCCAATATTTTATGCGACAAATGTGGGATATTGATCCCAAGAAGATAAGTCAAATGCATGGGGAGGAGAATGGAACCCGGTTGGGTTGTGTAAAAGGATAAGCACCCAGCCGGCATGCTAGGAGGCTTAGAAACAATGTAAAAGGAGTGATATTTTATTTGTATAGCATTTGGGACTGTGTGAAAATATTGTAATGCTCATAACTTGAGCTAGGAGTGGAATTTGGATGAGATGTAAAAAGAAACCCCTGTTATTTTTGATAGAGGAAGACTATGAGAAGGTCAAAATTTTGTAGAATTCTTTGTAAAGAATTATTTTCAAGATTTTAATAGATCGGTCCCATTCAACTGGACCCGGAGACGTAGGCCTCAAGCGCCGAACTCCGTTATCAATTCTTGTGTCAAATTGCTGGTGAATTCTCTTCATTTCTTTCAATATTTGCACAGTACTTGCAGTTTTTATTCTTTTATTAAAAATACAAAAGGATATAATGCTCAAATTTTACATCGAAAATCAATACAAAGCAAGAAAAAATGTGTGTGCACAATTGCTAGTTAAATTTGGTTTTCAGATCAATACATGATCTAGAAGAAGAATACACATGGAGGTTCAGCACCGGATCTAAGTTTAGCACATGCATATGGGTGGAACAGAATTTGTATGATAGTTTATATGATATATTCTTCGTTATCTTTCTAGTAGAATTGTACGAGTGGCTAATTACTTGTGAATCTAAATGGAATTAGAGGTATTGCACAATTTTCTGGATGCAGGAAGAATTTCAAGCCCTTTATTATGTTGATCTAATTTGGACTCGCGTTATGGATATGTGGTTGTATGGTGTTTTAAATGGTTATATCTTGGAGTACTCAATTTCCACTTATTCATGCCCATAGGTAGCTGAACTCTATTTTTTATGATATCCAAGGGGAACTTACTTGTAATGAATTCCACTGGCGATCAAGATTCTAATGGTAACCCTGAACTTTGAGAAAAAACTAGTGCCAAACTAAAGCCCACCGTGTGTGGGGTAGGAGAAGGTTTGGTGAAACATGGCATACCTAATGGTAGAGAGGTAGAGAGAGGAAAGGTGACTTAAGTATAATGAGGCATGTGAGAGGGAGGTAGAGAAGAAGCGGAAGGTTGCAAAGAAAATGGCGTTGTGGAGAAAGATAATTCGGGAAGGAGTTGAAGTTCACATAGAAGATGTGGAACCTGAGCCTCAGGAACTCCCCCATTTGGGAAAGCATGATAGAGAACCATCCTTGGCCTCACACAAAAGAATGCTAGTATAGAAAACCTGAGCCATGGGCATGCACCTGAATCCACCTAGCAACCTTGCCTTTGTGCTTGGTTTTCTAGCATCTAGTACAACAAGTAGTTAATAAGAGAATTCAAAAATTGGGAGACTAGGAGAGAGTCTTATAAGAGGCATAGTGATGGTATCACAAATAGATTCATTGTTATATGGGAGTACCTTTTTGGGTGTATCATAAGCACAAAATTTAGGCATGTATATTTTTGGATTATCTTCTGGGAGTAGTAACACTTCGCAGACCATCAGGGTACAGTTTAGTACTATTGATGGGACATAGGGAATTAAATCTTCTTGTATAACCCTAACCACAAGTTTGGCATCAGAAGGCATATGTGGCTCTAGTTCTAACAGATCTGGTAGTTTTGGAGGAAGAGGAAACAAAGGAGGTTCTGAATTAGGTGCACAAGGTCTGTACCAACCCCAAAATATTTACATGGAGATGTCTCTTCATCTTCTAGAGTATAGGAGCATAGAATATGTTGTTGAACATGTAAACATGTGTGAAATAATATGGCAAGAAAAAGGAATCACGACTCTTAAGTGTAGGGAAAGCCAATTTTCTACTATATTACAAGGGCGTGCACACAACTAGTACATAAAGTTTGACCTTGATTAGACTTGCGTAGACTATATAGCTTTGAAATATGCATTCCTTAAATATTTTCACGTCCCTATGTTTGAATAGAAGAGTATACGTGCACTTAAGGATATTAAGCAAGGCACTACTGAGAGTGTTAGAGAGTATGATGCCCATTTCAAAACACTATTATCCAAGTTGTCTTATGATATTCATGCAAGCCAACATGCACAATGGTTTGTTGGAGGTATGATTACACCTTTTAGGAGGGCACTATCACATAAAACATACATTGATCCATGGGAAGCACTTGAAGCATCATTATGCACTGAGGCATTTAGAAATATAGACACTGGGGTGAGGCCATTTTTAGAGGCAAAAATCATAACTATGACAAATCAGTTGGAGAAGCTATCGGAAAATTCAGCACACGAAATGCGCACACGGATTTGATGCATAGATTGTGAAGTGGAAGATCACAAAAAGGATAGTTCTCCCTACAGATCAGTGTGCTTGTTATTGTTGGATTGTGAGATATTCCATTTAAACCATGATGCTAGCTGTTACCCATTACTACAACGCGTGATAAGGAAGAACATTTCATGCTGCTATAAAATTTGTAGGTCCATGACTCATGCCACGGAAGACTACTAGCTAATTGGTCAATATATAGGATGCTATAGATATTGTTGTATGAGAGCCATGAGTTTTAAATAACTCTAAAGGAAATAAAAACCATCCAGATTGGGATCACAATCAAGCGCGCTATGATCAAAATGAAGGGTGTTTTGAAGGTGGTCATGGTAGAGGTCAAGGATACCATGGTGGATTTGCAGGATGAGGCTTTTGTGGTGGAAGAAGTGAGTTCCCTTATGGAACATATTATACATGTGGATCTCCTAACCACTACAGGTGTGAACGTCCTTAGAGTATTACATGTTCTTTTTGTGGAAAGAATCATAGTTATGAGGAATGTATAGACTTGTATGAACATCTTAGCAAGTAGTATAAAAAAGAAAACAAAGGTGTGGGGATGGTTAGGATACAATGCGTTGTGGAAAATCAATGTATGCCCAAGTTAGAACTAGAATATGAGGCTTTGTAAGTAAGGATCACTACCCACACTGCGGCGGAATGTGCCAAATAAGAATTACAGTAGAAGGTTACCATCACTAAGGAGGAGGTTTTACATGTGTAGTACCGAGATCCTGCCCATTAGAAGGAGGTTTATCAGGAAACCATGGAGGTACTCAGAAATCTTTAGGGTGAAATACATTATTTAAAGGAGCAATCATGGAAGGTGGAACAAAAGAAAGTAGTAGAGATGGTCCAAAATGATATGGATGACTTGAGAGAAGTGTGCAAAATGTTGTGCCAGGAAAATATCATTCCACTATTAGGGAATTGGTTAAAGAGAAACACTCCACGTGTAAGTACTGAGACTGGATGAAAAATCTTGCATGCAAATCTCCCCTCTCATAGCCTAGATTATGACAAGGAAATAACTCTAATTTTTTTTGTGGATGGGTGGCTGTAATATACATATTGATACAGGCACAAAATTCAATGTTCTTACCTTATATGCATGGGTACAAATGGGGAGACCTCCATTACATCCATCCTATAATGTATTGTTCATGGATAACCAGACTAAGGCCACTCCCATTGGAAATTTGAAATATGCATCCATTATCATTAAAGGAGCCAAGTTCACTAGAGATTTTTAGGTTTTAGCACTGACAAAGTCAGATAGATTCCTAGCTCTATTGGGGCATCCTCGATGCTATGTTGAGCCCTTGAGTGAAGAAGACTTGAATAGGATTTATGTACACACCATCTAGGATCCAGAGGTGCTTCACCCATGTAAAGAAGGAATCATTCATCGGGAGGATGCACATTCTATCAGTGATACTAAAAGTGTTTCCTGTGAGAACTGGGCTCATAGGACTTATGAGTTAGTGGGGCATGAAGTAAAGAGTCTATTCGCTAGGGATTACAGACCATGTTATAGCAGGAGAATAGGTAACAACTTGGTACCTTGTTGCACCAGAGAAATAGATCCTATGGTATTCTTGCATGCCATGGAAGAATAGTGGATAGACCCACTGGAGAGAAGGAATATGCTAGCCTATACTCTACGTGGGACAACAACGCATTGGTGGGTGGTCCATAAGGATAATCTTGTATGATGGAATGAACTTTGGATTTCTCTTTCCACTAGGTTCTTCAGGAGTAATGCACCTACTCAAATCTATACTTATCATGGTAATCAACCTATTCAGTACCACGTTTATAAGTATGAGAGACTCTGGACAAAGGGGTGAGAAGTTTTACCACCTTCGCTATGGGTGCAAAAGTTTTATTCCACTTTACAAGGCCACGCACGTGGTTGGTATCTATATGTAGAACTCCACAAAGAGACTGGAAATTGGCAGGATTTAATTATAGGAATGATTCAGATGTTTGAATTATTCTCTATTAAGCCTCTAGTGGAATAATCATTGAAATTCATATAACACTTAACTATGGGAGAAAGTGCCAAGGCCGAAGAAATCCTTCAAGATTTATTGGATGAAGGAAACTTAGGAGCATGTTGTGTTATAGAAATAGAGGCTGATGCCACACTACTGTTATCCAAAATTCACCCCCCAGGGTAATTTTGATTACATGCATCAGAATACTCAAGTCCCAGGAAAATAGATTGATTCAAGGCAAAAAATCATGTTTCTAGGGTCCCCTTGGATTTTTTCTAACTCTCCTGTCTAAGAAGAAAGGAGCAAGTTCTAAAAAAAGGGTGAAAAAGTTGTAAAAAACAAGCTTGGGCTAGAAAAAATCATGAAAATTGGCTAAGTCCTGGTCTAGGTAGCCCTTGCAACAGTTGGGACGTCGGGGTGCGAATCGGCCAAAAATCCTCCAGGTAGTTTGCGCAGCACTGGGAAAGTTGGGACATAAGGATGCGCGGGACGCGAAAAGGCGAACTGGCCGAAGGTAAAAGCAAAATCGACTAACTGCTGAGTGGAACAGTTTGGGACATCTGGGCCGTAAGGACGCGAACCACCTGGATTGGCCGAAATAGAGAACTTTAGCACTGGGACAGTTGGGAAAAAGGGACGCGTAGGGCGCGAAGAGCCAAAGGAGCCGAGAGCCAACCAGATCATGCCACGTGTCTTCACCTCAAAGAGGGACAGGGAAGCCCGAATCGGGTGGATCAGAGGAATTTGTCCCAGACAGTTCGGGACAACTGGGCCAAAGGGATGTATGGGACGTGAAAATCTAGCAGACCTGCAGATGAATCAAGAAACGCCACGTGTCACCAGGGAAAATGTCCAAAATTTCAAAGGGCAAGGTTTGAAGCGTTGGCCCGAGCCAATCAAAAGAGGACACATGTCCTAAGGAGAAGGGAAGTGTGGAGCTCGGGGAGGAATTAGAGAATTTGGCAAAAGTTTTGGCCAAAAAAATAAAAAAGTAAAGGATGACCCCACACCATGTCCTCCAACCAGATCATGCCACGTGTCCCAAGTGGCGGGGATGCGGAGAAAAAATGGGGAATTTTCCAAAATTACAAAAAATTCAAAAATTTCAAGGAAAACCCATGGGTAAGGGAAAGAGAGATAATTTATCATCCAATAAGCACTTGACACGTGTCGTCCAGGTGGTGGAGCGTGGGAAAAAATTTCAAAACCTATTTTTGCCTGTTTTGTGCCCTAAATCTTCAGATCGTCATATCTTTCGATCCAGAGCTCAGATTTGCACGTTCTTTATATCATTGGAAAGCTTATAGAATTCTCTACATGATTTTGAGGTCAATCTTGAATTTTAGTTCAATCTAGAGAGAGAAAGTTAAGAAACAGATCTGACACGTGTTCATGACTAGAAATGACAATTCAGTGACTAAATTTAATGCAAAATGGGTCGCACTCTCCTCCAATTTGGTCAAAAATGGTAGGGTATGGGTTTGTAAGGTCCCCCATGCTGATTTAATACATTTGTAGTTAATGAGGAATGGGCTCCCACGTTTTTTACATTTTCTCTCTCCTGGGCTTGACCCATGCAATGTAAAAAGCCAGATTTGGCTCATTTTTAAGGAGAGAACACTTTTGACATAGCAATCTTCTTCTTTCACCTCTAGTAAGTGATTCTGGCAAGAATCATACCTCTTCAAAGACTCTAACAGGTTTTCTACCTCTCTGAGGTTGTAATGCAAGATTTTTGACATTGGAAATGATAATGCAAGCTTTGTGAATGGGTTTCAGTCCTTTGTTTGTATTATTTGCTTCATTTCAGATCCTAAATTATATCTTATCAGTTTGTGTATGTTTTATGTTGCAATCTTTGGTTTGTGTCTATTTGCATGACAAAAATATTCACCACTCCTTTTGGTGCATCACCATCTTTAGTTAGTTTCAATTTTTGCATTTCTATCCCTGTCTCCTTGCAATTTAGAGTAGGATTAGGGTCTGAACCTCTGTAGTTATGCAAATATAGATCTAAATCAGAGGATTTTGAGGAACCAACCTCTAATCTGGAGATCCCTCTCTCAGTTTCACAAGTCCCACACTTGGAGAGAGGTTTCCATGTTGTGCAATCACACTGGATACCTGAAACATCAACCTAGAAGCCTGATGTGCATCCAGGGGTGCTGTTGTCTTGCAAAAACAGTTTTGGCATGCCCTGTGGGACACTAGAGGTCTCATTTTTATTGCAGAAAAGTTGATGTGCATCTGCTACAATTTTCTTGCTTGAAAATAGCTATTGTTTGCATATCTGGGGACTCCAAGGGGAAGAATCAACTATTTTCAGCAGTGCAGGCCTGAAAACTCATCAAAAGAGTCACCACAAGGTCAAGAGTTAGAGAAGAAGAAGTTCTTTTTGAATACCTGCAATTATCTCCAAGAAGAAGGCAAAGAGGAAGAAGGATTCAAAGGTCTCCATCTCCACCAAACAGAACTCTCTCAACTCCTCCACCTGGTAGGCCTTTCATTCAGTCAACAAGGGTTTTAAGACCAATTAGAATGGCACAAAACAACCCCTATGTCGAATTCACAGGCAGCAGCCCACTTACCCTCAATGCACAACATCCAATTCATATTGCAGCCTTGAAGAACATTCCCTACTTCACTGGAGAAAATCATACTACTCTAGGTGATCATGTTAAAGATATTGCCAACCTTTGTACAATTCATGAAATCAATGAGATGCAAGTGGCTATCAAGTTACTGGCATCTTCATTCAAGGGTAAAGCATTGCAATGGTTTAGGAGCCTTGGAGCTAGTTCTATCATAAATTAGAATCAGCTCTGTATAGCACTTCATGAGCAATTTGGAGAGAAGGGAGACAACTTGTCTCTTTTGGAGCAGCTGACAACCATCAAGAGAGCTCCCAATGAGTAGCTGACCGATTTCAACTTCAGATTTCAAAAGACTTGGGAGAGAATTTCAGTGGTAGTCAGGCCAACAGCAGAAGGTGCTTTTCTCTACTATCTCAAAGCTCTAAATTCTGATATTTCTATGTTAATTCAGTCCATGGGAGGCATAACTATCCCTATGACTTATAACATTGCCATTAGGGCTGAAAATTGTTTGGTCCAAGCTGGAAAACTCGCCCCTAGACCTCCCATGCCACTGTTTCCAAGTTTAGAGAGTCCAAACACCAATCAAGCACCTAATTTGGCTCCTTCTCCCACTCCTAGAAATCAGAGTTCAAATGAAGCTTCCACTTCATCTCCAAGTGCCCTAAATGAGCTTCAAGAAGTCATGAAGCAATTGCAAAACCTAGGCAATGAGCTGGTCACTCTCAAGAGGCAGTAGGCCCAAGGTTTTAGACCTTCTTATCAACCCCAAGCTCAGTTTAATAGGCATCCATACCAACCAAAAAGACCACCTAACCCAGCTGTAAATATGAATCAAACAAGGCCTCCTGCCAATAGACCATTTCAGCCCTATAATCCAAATGCCATATCTGCCTCTAAGGCATTGGTGCCAACACAAAACAACATTGCTCAGGAGTATGATTGGTGTTTTCCATGTAATAAGCCTCATAACCAATCCATGTGCTTCAATGGTGCTTTGAATCAAGCACTAATGGTGATAACTACTGATGTGGGGGGTGAGGGTAGTCAAGGAAACAACCAACAACAAGAAACATTCCAACAACAATCAGCCCCAAATGACACCACGTTGGTAAATTGGCAAGCAGAGGATTTTTGTGGCATGAATCAGGTAGTTTCTCAAGGTATTGCAGCCAACACAAGGTCAAAAAGGAGGAATTTGGGTGAAGAACAACCATTAGCCCCAACCAATCCACAACCTTCCATGGCTCCACAAATGATTGACAAGTAGAATCCAATTTCAAATGCACAAGGGCAGCCAAGAATAGCCCCTAGGCCAACTCAAATACCAGTTGTTGCTGCCCACATGCAAGGAGTGAATGTGTAAACCAAGGGACAGAAAAGAGATCCTTCATCACCATTCAGTATCATTGATCAGATGAAGAAGACAAATGTTAATATATAAATGTGGGAATCCCTATCTATACTAGGCCAAAGAGATCTGCTACAAGCTGCCATGAAGGACTGGCCAACTTCAAATCAACAGATCCAAAGGCAAGAGAAGGTGCTTACAAATGCTGCCTAGCTTGAGGGAAAATTATGGAGGACAGCAAGGCAAAATGTTGAAGCCCCATCCTTTCTATGTTTCATTGATCATTGGAAATCAATTAGTGCACAATTGCATGATAGAATCCGGGGCAAGTAGCTCAGTAATGCCTAAAAAAATAGCTGATCCGCTAGGGCTCCAATATGAAACCATATCCAAAGGGGTAGTGTAGCTGGATGGGACAGCAGTAGCAACAGTTGGAGTGATTAGAAACTTGAGTCTTACCTTGCATGCATGTCCAAATGTTGTTGTTTTACAAGATGTATCAGTCATAGAACTTCCACCACTCTTTTCCCTATGCTTGTTAAGGGACTTCACAACCAAGATTGGAGGATATTTTTCTGCTGATTGGTCACACATGTTGTTCAGAACGAGGTATGGAACTAAGGCTACAACCAGGTCTAAACCTATTACAAACTTTAACATTGAGCTTTACGCTCCAAGTCAGATTAATGCTAATTGCTCAGCATTTGATCAAGAAGACCACCCGAGCACTGATGAGGCTAACACCAAGGTTAGAAGCATCCCAGATCTAACTCTTGATGAATGGGCAAACAAGGTACATGCATTTGATCCTTATCAAGAGGTGGAAGAATCTGAGCTAGGGGTCTATTGCATACACGAAGAAAATCAGCCTATTCCTAGCATCACCAAGCCAAACCACAAGGATGACAATGAGGTATGGTAGCTATTTTTTGATGGATCAAGGAGTAGACAAGGTGCAGGAGGTGGAGCCATGCTTGTTTCACCTCAAGGAGTAAAGTACTATGCAAATTTTAGATTTCAGTTTGCATGCTCCAATAACATTGCTGAATATGAAGCCTTGGTACAAGGGATGCATTGGGAAATAAAGAAGAAAATAAAGAACTTGCAAGTCTTTGGTGATAGTGAATTGATTGTAAATCAGGTCAACGGAGAGCATGCTACCAAGAATGATCTTCTCAGGTGCTACAAGAATAGGGTGTGGGACCTCATGGAATATTTTGAGGGTTTTGGCATCAAATCCATTCCTAGGAAAGAGGAACAAGCTGCTGATAGGCTTGCAGCAGTAGGGGAAGCCTTTGACATTGTGGAAAGCATTCAACAAGACAAGGTACAACCAAACATCCACGTGATTGTGAGGCCTTCAGTGCCAGATAACAATGTCAGTTGGTAAGTGTTTGAGAATGACCAAGAAATCATCCATTTCTTGCAAGAAGAAGCTGAGTTCTTAGCCAAGAATCAAGAAAAATTGGAACAGCAGTATGGTGACCAAGTGGTGCAGCTGAGAACTAACAAGCTGTCCAAGGGACTTATCACTTTGGATTCCATTTTTAACCCTAATGATCAGTTTAGAAAGGAGAAAACAAACATTCAGGTCAAGAGAGAGGATTCAGTATCCATCTTGGTAGAAGAGAACAAACCATTACAAATTGGAAGGATGACAACTGAACAAGAAAGGTATGAGTTCATACAGCTGTGTCAAGAGTTCCCTGACATGTTTGCTTGGAGCTATGAAGACTTGAAAGGTTTTAATCCCAACTTAGCTCAGCATAACATTGAATTGGATCCAAATACTAAGCCTGTCAGGAAAAAACAAAGACCAGTCAATCCACACATGGAGCCTCATGAGGAAAGAATTGGAAAAGCTGATTGAGTCAAGGATCATATTCCCAATCAAGCATTCTAGTTGGGTTGCCAACTTAGTTCCATCCAGAAAGAAGAGTGGAGAGATTAGATTGTGTGTTGACTTCAGAGACTTGAATAGAGCCTCTCTTAAGGACCATTACCCACTCCCTTCCATGGAGAAAATCTTGCAAGTTGTAGTTGGCTCCGAGAGGTTTTCACTACTTGATGGCTACTCAGGCTACAATCAGATTATGGTGAAGGAAGAGGACCAATTCAAGACATCCTTCACAAACAAATGGGGAACTTTTGCATACAGGAAAATGCCATTTGGGCTATCCAACGCTGGTGCTACCTTCCAAAGGGAAATGGACATGGCATTCAAAGGTTTGATTAAAAATGTGGTGCTGATTTACCTTGATGATATCACTATTTTTCAAAAAATGCAGCAGACCACCTCTCTCATTTGAGACAAGTCTTCACGAGGTGTAGGATATTTGGATTGTCTTTAAATCCTAAGAAGTGCATCTTTCTTACACATGAAGGAAAGCTCCTTGGCCATATTGTCTCCAAAGAAGGATTAGCAATTTATCTAGAGAGGGTTGAAGCCATAAGAGCACTACCATTGCCAAGCCACAAGAAAGCCCTTTAGAGTTTCTTGGGAAGGATAAACTTTGTTCAGAGATTTGTCCCAGATTTTGCAGCCCTTGTCAAGCCCATCACCAAAATGTTAAAGAAGAGCATGGCTTTCAAGTGGACAAAAGAAGGCAAGGAGAGTTTTGAAGCAATCAAAGAAGCCATCTCTCAAGCACCAACTCTCATCAACCCAGAATTCTCCAAGGATTTCATCCTCTATGCATTTGGAGGTAATGACACTATTTCAGCCATTTTGGTACAGCAGAACAAGGATAACAATGAGCAGCCAGTTGCCTTCTTCAGCCGGAGCATAGATGACTATGAGGTGAGGTACTCTTTTATTGAGAAACATGTACTTGTAGTAATTAGAAGCTTGAATAAATTCAAGCATTTAGTCTCAAACAACAAGGTCCAGTTGCTGGTCTCACATGCTGGGGTTAAGGACTTCCTCCTCAATAAGGATTTGAATGAGAAAAGGGCAGGTTGGATCACCCGTGTCATGGAGTATGATATTGAGATCAAGATCACCAAGCTGGTAAGAGGGAAAGGATTGTGTGAGCAGCTGGTTTTAGGGAAGCAAAAAGAAGTATGTAATGAAGAAGAGGTTGTTTTGACAGTCCAGGACAGCCATGACCCAAGTGGCAATCGAGAAGAAGACAATGCTGCCCCCACTCCCTGCTCGACCCAAGGTATTATACACTTCCTAAGCATAGGCCTATGCCCTCCAGAGATGAACAAGACCCAAAGGAGACACTTCATATTGCAGGCTGTCCCGTATGCCATTGTTGATGGAGTTTTGTTCAAGAAAGATGTGAATGGAGTGCTGCTGAGATGTATTAGCACAAATCAGATTCAAAGGGTGTTGGAAGAGTTTGATGGTGGACCAGCTGGTGGTCATTTTGCACCAAGAGTTACAGCTCTAAAAATCATGAAGGCTAGTTATTATTGGCCTAAAATCTTCAGTGATTGCTATACATGGATCAAGAGGTGTAAGAATTGTGTATTCTTCACAGGAAAAGAGAGACTTGCTGCCCTCCCATTACATCCAATCTCAGTTCACCAGCCATTCATGCAATGGGGTTTGGACTTCATTGGATTCATTAATCCCAATTCAAGCCAAGGGCACAAATGGATTTTGACAGCCATAGACTACTTCACCAAATGGACAGAAGCAGTAGCACTCAAAGAGGCAAATGAGTCTAGCATCTTAGACTTTTATGAGGGGATAACAACCAAATTTGGTGTACCTACTACAATAATCTCTGATAATGCATTGGCATTCATTGGATCTAAGGTGACTGAGTGGACTGTCTAGAACGGTATTTACCTAAGCACTTCATCAAACTATTACCCTCAAGGTAATGGCCAGGCCGAGTCTACAAACAAGAACTTGTTGAGGATCATTAGGAGGACTCTTGACGAGAATCAGAGGTCTTGGCATACTAAACTGAAATCAGCCTTATGGGCTGATAGGATAACTCCCAAAAGATCCACAGGTAACTCTCCATTCAAACTTGTCTATGGAAGAGAGGCAATCTTGCCCATGTCACTTGAGTTGCCAACATTGGAACTCATGAAGCAACTGGAGTTGCTTGAATTTGAGCCCATGGAGGTGAGGTATGTAGAGTTGATGGAGTTGTAAGAGATAAAAAATCAGGCATCCCAAGCAATGGAAAAGGATCAAGCATTGATCAAGAAGACCTTTGATAGGAAGGCCAAGGATAGATCCTTTCGAGTTGGAAACCTAGTGTTGAAATGGGATGTGGATAGAGAAAAACCGGGAAGGCATTCAAAATTTGATGCCATTTGGAGTGGCCCATACATGGTCATGAAGTGTAAGAACAACAATGCTTTCCAATTGGCCTCCTTGGATGGTGAAGAACTGCAGATTCCAGTAAATGGAATCCATCTCAAGCGTTGCTTCTAGAGAGAAATTCACTACCTTGTAAATATTAGATTAGATTTTTATTCCTCTAAGTGCTTGTACACATTGTTTTGCTGTAGGTTAGTTTTTTTTTCCCTAAGTGCTTTGGCACAACTTGCTGTCCATGGAGATGCTTTGCAGTCCTTGCTTCCATCAGGTGATATTCCATCTTCCTCCTTACACATTCTGAGTTAGTTGGGGTTCTAAACAGAATATTTGATGACTCCATGCCCAATGTACTACTCCAAGCAACTGGTATCTTCTACCTAACAGGTAGGTAACCCTGCTGAATCACCAAATTGTTATCCAAAATTCACCCCCCAGGGTAATTTTGATAACATGCATCAAAATACTCAAGTCCTAGGCAAATAGATTGATCCAAGGCAAAAAATCATGTTTCTAGGGTCCCCTTGGATTTTTTCTAACTCTCCTGTCTAAGAAGAAAGGAGAAAGTTCTAAAAAAAGGGTGAAAAAGTTGCAAAAAACAAGCTTGGGCCAGAAGAAATCATGAAAATTGGCTAAGTCCTGGTCTAGGTGGCCCTTGGGATAGTTGGGACGTCGGGGTGAGAATCGGCTGAAAAGCCTCCAGGCAGTCTGCGCAACACTGGGAGCGTTGGGACATAAGGACGTGCGGGACGCGAAAAGGCGAACCGGCCGAAGGTAAAAGAAAAATAAACTAACTACTAAGTGGAACAGTCTGGGACATCTAGGTTGTAAGGATGTGAAGAACGCAAACCACCCGGATCGGCCGAAACAGAGAACTTTAGCACTGGGATAGTTGGGACAAAGGGATGCATAGGACGCGGAGAGCCGAAGGAGCCGAGAGCCAACCAGATCACGCCACGTGTCTTCACCTCAAAGAGGGACAGGGAAGCCCGAATTGGGCAAATCAGAGGAATTTGTCCCAGATAGTTTGGGAAAACCGGGCCAAAGGGACGCGAAAAGCCGGTAGGCCCGCGGATGAATCAGGAAATGCCACGTGTCACCAGGGAAAATGTCCAAAATTTTAAAGGGCAAGGTTTGAAGCGTTGGCCTGAGCCAATAAAAAAAGGACACGTGTCCTAAGGAGAAGGGGAGTGTGGAGCTCGGGGAGGAATTAGATAATTTGGCAAAAGTTTTGGCCAAAAAAATAAAAAAGTAAAGGATGACCCCGCGCCCCTGTCCTCCAACCAGATCACGCCACGTGTCCCAAGTGGCGGGGATGTGGAGAAAAAATGGGAAATTTTCCAAAATTACAAAAAATTCAAAAATTTCAAGGAAAACCCGTGGGTAAGGGAAAGAGAGATAATTTATCATCCAATCAACACCTGAAACGTGTCATCTAGGTGGCGGAGCGTGGGAAAAAATTTCAAAACCTATTTTTCCCTGTTTTGTGCCCTAAATCTTCAGATCGTCATATCTTTCGATCCAGAGCTCGGATTTGCACGTTCTTTATATCATTGGAAAGCTTATAGAATTATGTACATGATTCCGAGGTCAATCTTGAATTTTGGTTCAATCTAGAGAGATAAAGTTAAGAAATGGCTCTGACGCGTGTTCATGACCAGAAATGACAATTCAGTGACTAAATTTAATGCAGAATGGGTCGCACTCTCCTCCAATTTGGTCAAAAATAGTAGGGTATGGGTTTGTAAGGTCCCCCATGCTGATTTAATACATTTGCAGTCAATGAGGAATGGGCTCCCACGTTTTTTACATTTTCTCTCTCCTGGGCTTGACCCATGTAATGTAAAAAGCCAGATTTGGCTCATTTTTAAGGAGAGAACACTTTTGACATAGCAATCTTCTTCTTTCACCTCTAGCAAGTGATTATGGCAAGAATCATACCTCTTCAAAGACTATAACAGGTTTTCTACCTCTCTGAGGTTGTAATGCAGTGGTTTTGACATTGGAAATGATAATGCAAGCTTTGTGAATGGGTTTCAGTCCTTTGTTTGTATTATTTGCTTCATTTTAGATCCTGAATTATATCTTATTAGTTTGTGTATGTTTTATGTTGCAATCTTTGGTTTGTGTCTATTTGCATGACAAAAATATTCACCACTCCTTTTGGTGCATCACCATCTTTAGTTAGTTTCAATTTTTGCATTTCTATCCCTGTCTCCTTGCAATTTAGAGTAGGATTAGGGTCTGAACCTCTGTAGTTATGCAAATATAGATCTAAATCAGAGGATTTTGAGGAACCAACCTCTAATCTGGAGATCCCTCTCTCAGTTTCACAAGTCCTATACTTAGAGAGAGGTTTCCATGTTGTGCAATCACACTGGATGCCTGAAACATCAACCTAGAAGCCTGATGTGCATCCAGGGGTGCTGTGATCTTGCAACAACAACTACTTTAGCACACTTTCCTTGAGAAAGAAAAAGGAAAAATGGTTTATTTAGTCAATGATGAAGAAGTATAAAATATGGATGTAAACCATTCAACATGGAGGTGTGAGGTGTTGGATAGTGCAGATAAGACCACACGCACCTATCATGAACCTATGAAGACAAAGAAAGTGAATATTGGATCAGATAATGAGCTTAAGGAGGCCATAATTGGAGACTATTGGTCAGACTCTGAAGTGGAAAAAATCATAGAGTTAATATGGAATTATCAGGACTTATTCCCTTGAGGGTACCATGAACTTAAAGGCATGCATGAATCATTAGGGAAGATGAAGATAAATCTTAGAGAGATTGTGTGCCTAGTTAGAAAGAGACCCTACAGAATGAACCCTAACTCACGCGAAAAGGTCAAGGAAGAGATTGATTATATGTTGAAGTTTGGAATCATCAAGCCCCTTAGACAAGTCATAATGGGTTAGTCCAATGGTGATCAGTATCAAGAAGGATGATCCGATTAGGATCGGTGTGGACTACAGGGAGCTGAATGATGCATGTGTGACAGATCCCTTTCCTATGCCATTCACTAAGTAAATACTATAAGTTGTTGCACGAAGTGAAATATATTCATTTACAGATGGGTTCTCTAGGTATCATCAGGTTAGGATTTCCCAGGAGGATTAGGAAAATACTACTTTTATAGTTGAATGAAGTACCTTTGGAGGAGTTATTGAAAGGAAAATGTATGTTCTACTGGGGAGAACCATAATAATGCACATTTGAGACATTAAAGGAGAAACTTAATACTATACCTATTATGCATTTTCCTTTATGGGATCAACCATTTCATGTACATGTGGACGGCTCTCACACGACCATTGGCATGGTGTTGGATCAGCCAGGAGAAGGTATTATAGATCATCCTATCTATTTTGCTAGTAGAAAGCTGACTCCTGTAGAGCAGAATTACATAACTACAGAGGACGAAGTATTGTCAATGATCTATGCGCTACATAAATTCTAACAGTACCTGCTAGCTACACCATTAGTTTTTTATATAGATCATATGAAATTTAAGTATTTAGTAAACAATCCCTTTTTACAAGGGCGCATATAAAGATGGGTACTCTTATTTCAAGAATTTGATTTCACAGTTGTGGTAAAACCAAGGAAAATTAATTCTAGACTAGACCATTTATCCATAATACACTCAGGAGTAGAAGCACAAGCCATTGAATATACCATGCCTGATGCACAATTATATAGGTTACAATGAGTGCCATCATAATTAGAGGACATTGTTGTCTTTATATGGATAGGTATGACACCAGAAGGAATGAAATCCTTGGAGAAGAAACAAATTTCTATACACATGACACCCTACATGTTGATTAGTGGTGACTTGTAAAAATTTGGTTGGGATGAAGTATTGTGCCACGAGCACATATATATTATGGAAGAATTTCAAGGTGGTATTGCAGGTGTCCACTATGCAGGTGACACCATTGCTCTCAAGATTCTACTAGCTAGATTATTGTGGGAGACCCTATATAAAGATTGTAAGGCTTATTGTAAGGCTTTTGATCATTATCAATGTCTAGGGAAACCAAGTCAATGAGATGAAATGCCTCTAAGACCTATTACTAGTGCAGAACCGTTTGAGAAATAGGCTATAGATTTTTTGGGTCCTATTTCACTAGCCGCGCACATGAGTGGATCACGCTATATCATCACTTGCACATACTATCTGACAAGGTGGGCACAGGAAGCACCTACAAAGGATTGTACAGTGGCTACAAGAACTAGGTTTCTATGGGAAAATATTATTACAAGGTATGGATGTCTTATAAGTTTGATCAGTGATAGGGGCACACATTTTTTTAATGAGACAATCATAATTTTATTGGATGAATTCATGATTGCACACTATAAGACTACACCATATCATCCTTAGGAAAATGGGACTGTTGAGGCTTTCAAAACAAATTGAGCCAAACATTGAAAAAAATATGTGATGTTGGAAGAAAGGATTAGGATGATAAAGTATCTGTAGTACTTTGGGCATATAGAACAACATATAAAAGGTTGAACAAATCCACACCATTTTAGTTAGTGTTTGGCACAAAAGAAGTTCTTTCTATAGAATTCATGCTACCTTCTTTTTTATTATGTGCATTGAAGGTCTAGTTTATGAGAAATCATTATAAGAATGGATTGAAAATTTAATCAAGATGGATGAGTGATGAGCCATAACATGTTGGAGTCAAAAAAAAGAAAAGGTTACGCAGAAATCTTGCCATGAAAGGATCATCAAAGATAAAAAGTTTGAGATTAGACAAATGGTGCTCCTTTATGATTCTAAGTTTTTACACCATCCAAGCAAACTCCAGGTACATTGGTTGGGGCCGTATGTTGTCACTCACATACTTGAAACATGCACTTGTCAATTAGAGGAAATTGATGGAATACAGTTACCCAGATACTTCAATGGGAGTAGGATGAATCCCTACTATAAATAAGTCTTCTTGTTATTTTTCATAAGTGTAGACACCAAAATTGGGTCACACTCCCCTTAGTCCCCTTTCGAACAGCTAACTTAAACACTTTTACCTAACCATGAACCTTACATCACACATTAATATTAATTTAATCAATTGAATTAAATTAATACTCATCCTCACTTTATTCATTACTTAATTATCTTAACTAACCTAATTTCCACCTCACCTAGACACCTCACCCCACCACCTCACCTAGACAACTCTTTATAAACCTATTTTTAGTATCTATCTACTTACCATAACTAACTAAGACTTAGTTCAACCCTAAAAATCAATTCCTATTATTCCTCTAACTACATTCCCACTCATTAAAAGATAATGTCCATTTCTATCCGTGAGAAATGGACAGACCTGGCCCAAATGATCACAAGATATGTCATTTTTAGTAAACCTAGGGAATACCACCGTAACCGATGTCGGTCATTCTGAAACTGATGTCAGTCAACTAGGAACCATCCTCAGTTACCATAAAACCATTTTGGTAACCTTGTTTGAGAGGTTGGCCACATATTTGAATTTGGGAGCAAAAGGAGATCTGCATGCAAGGAAGAACCAGAGCTCTTTCACACATCCAAGTAGTAAAAGCCAACATCAAGATAGATCTAGAGGTATCAATCTCATGGTAGCATTCCGGGAATAACTTTGACAGAACTAAGTATAATTCTACTAACCAACCACCATCACCACCCAACCATTGAACCTATTATATCGGTAAGTGCATTTATCACCTGTGTCATTCCACCTTTATTCTGTTTATAACGTTTTGTCATCTCTATTGTTATTTATGACTTGCATTCCCATTACTCCATTATTCCTCTTTCTATAAAATAAACCATTCATCCACCCACACCATAAAACCACCTATACCTAAATTCCACATACCTCTAAGTGTTCCTAAGATCCCCACATACCTCGTCATTTCCTCTTTCATCTCTGTCTAACCTCAGCTCAAACCCCACAACTAGATCTTATTGAGTTTTTATCAGCCCTCCTCTACTGACGCTGGTTACCCATAACCATTGTCATTTCTTCCTAAACCATGATCAATCATACCATACTAATGATGGTCTCTTTATTTGTCCATCCTATTAATAAAAAAATCTAAGAATATTTATCCAAGCAACCTTAGCGACCTAAAACCTGAAACTAACCTATTTCAGCTCTTTAACACCTTACCCTACCTCCAGATCTGATCATAGCCTAGCCTTTTCTATTATATTTACTTATAGTATTTTAATGAGATACCTAAATCATCTCAACTACAGTAGGAATTTTTTATTTACATTATTTCTCACATTAAGTTGTATTAAACAGTGGATTGACAACCATCTAGGAAGTATCACACTTCCTGGATCTAGCACTCGTTAGACAATCCACTATCTTATATTATTCAAATCTTCTTTTGTGGCCCTATTTTATATTTCAAGTAGTTCCTCCTTGCCAAAAGGATTCTCTCACAGTCAGCATCGGATCAATAATTCAGAACGCGCACACAACTTTTAAACTAACCATCGCAATAGGTATTCTTCCTTAGCCCATAAAATTATCTGTTTCGACACATTCAAAACGTAAAGAAAATGGTGAAACATTTTGGCATGCCCGGTGGGACCCTTGTTTATGAGTTCCCCTTATTTTCATTTAGGTTGCATCTTGTACGTATCCTTTCTAAACCATTATTCACTGAATCTTCTTCTCTAGTAATCCTCTTTTTCTTTCTAATTTCTCTAAATGAAACATTTATTTTAGTGTGTTTAAAAAGAATCATTCTTCTTACTTTTTGCATTTAGTGAAGGAGCACCCTCTCTCCTATTCATCATTTTTCTTCAATGAATATCATATTTAAATTTGGGTTTAAAAAACTTGCATTGCATATTGATTTGTTTCATTATAGCTCACATTAAAACGAGGGAAACCTATATGCTGGAGGTGATTCCCAACCGATGGTTGACACAATCGAACTATAGAAAGCACTCTCTTTCTTCTTCCACCAAACCACACAAATTTAAATATACACACCTTGTCAAATAAAATCATACCTGGGAACACCTATCAATGATCACATGATTAGAGAATTGAAAACTAATCCCTAGTTGGTTATCTCTGTCCAGTACCCCATTAGAGGAAGGACTTCCCTCGCCATAACATAACCTGAAACCTCGCCTTCTAGATCTCCTTCTTTGTAGGGTGCCTTCCCAACAAAATTTTTTGTTTTGAATGCACATGGTCAGTTCTAAATAGCATAAGTTGAACAAATATAAAGAAAAATCACTCTTATGATCATGTTTTTCTTAGCTTTCTTCTTGTCTTGTTTTTTGAGGTGTAAGGCTACAATTCTACGTTTTTTTTTGCAAAATCCACCATCATAGTTGGAGTATTTTGACTTTATTTGAGTGTTCCAGGGCCCCATCTTCTCATTCTCAAATTCCTGAGTTTTATTCTTCACCTAATTTAATTCACAAAATCTAGTTTTCTTCATTCTCTCTAAATTTTACAGTAACCAATGTCGGTTCAGCGACCATTTTTAGTTTTCATCTGACCATCATTGGTTAACCATAACTGGTGTCGATTTCTAGATTTCTAGGTATTTTTCCTAGGACAATCTTCATTCACTCACTCTGTTATGATTTTTTCCCTCATGGAACCACCATATTTTCCTCTTGGTGGTATCACTGTCATATAAAATTACTTCCTTGAACATTCATCAATCCTATTTCACTTTCTGAAACTGGTGTTTTTCCATAGTAATTGGCATCAGTTTCTGTGACCGACATCGATCCCCCATTAATAATCACTGGCCATCCTGACCGTCATTGGTGTCTGTGTTTGGTTTTCAAAATCCAAACCTTGACCGAATTCACCCTCCCAACCTCATTTTTCCTTTTTCCTATTATTTTTTGTGTCCTTTATAGAATACGGTCTTACCAGGTCAAAACTTATTCATATGGTGTTGAGTCACAACCAAACTAACACTCTTATATTCCATGTCAACCGTCAACCACTCCCACCTAGTCCATTTCCACCTTGTTTCATGTTCCCCATGGATCTGATTCTTCCTATCACCATTGTTACAGGTGACAAGGAGTTCACACGACTCCTCGATCAAAATCATGCAACCTTACATTTCTTTCTATCCCACTCATCCACTAAGGATTCCTCAAGTCAGTTGATATATGGCATGCTCGTATCCATCTATCCTCCCCTCTTCCCCACTTCTGAATCATCCCCTACTATTTCAAAATTACCCTTACCTTATTTTCCCCCAGTGGTCTCGTAGCTCGGCCCCACACCCATTATGACCGCTACATCTGCAACATCTATCACACCCGTAGTATCGGTTGTTCCTTCATCAACCACCCAAAGCATAACCCCATCCACACCTGTTATCTCACATATACCAATTGCAACAAAACCACCCATGGTGTTGGTGACCCCTACCCCATTCCAAAATCTTGTCCTCTCTATCCCACAGTCTCTTCCCCCAATCTCTACTAGAGTCACTTCGACTGTCCCACCTACATATGCATATTATCAACAACCTCGTATCTCATTTATCATTCATTCTAGGTATATTCCCTCTATGTCGGTCCCCCATTCTCAACCTTCTTATTTGGAATCACCATACACTGGAATGTCACCCACATCACATGTTCATCGCCATCCTTCTTGTACCATAGGAGGCGCCCTTCTATCACAACCTACCAATGACCTCATCAAGTTAATGATGGAAAGGATGCATACATTAGAAGCATCAATTTATGGCTCACAAAATTCCCTCACCTATAATGAAATATTTAATGAGCCCATTCATCCATCCATTCCTATTCACCCATACCCTGTACATTGGGAAATGCCAAAACTCAACCGCTTCAATATTAAAGAAAACCTGCAACAACATTTGTGGTTCTTCAAACATGGGTGTTACCTGATTTCCCATGATGATGCTTTAATCCTACAAACCTTCTCGATGTCCCTGATATGACCTACATTAGATTGGTACAATGGGCTACCTAGACATTCCATCTACTCGTTTAATCAAGTGGCCCAAGCCTTCTTAGACCACTTCTCAATCAACATTGTCAAGAAAGTAACCATGAGTGATCTCTATTCCACTTGACACTATACCGACGAGTCTATCACTGACTTTGTCTCTTGTTAGCACAACCTAATTAACTAGCTCAAATTTCAATTACCTCAAACTAAGCTCATAGATATTTTTACTCGGGTTTGTGCTAGACACATTTCACCAACCCTGTAGGTGTAGAACTTCTGCACCTTTGACGAGGCATTCACCATGGCATAGAAATTGGATATTTGTGATATCGAAGAGAAGAAAATTAAGCTACGTAACAAAAAAACCATTTTTACATCAAATGACGCTTCTTCATATTTTAAACCCCAAAATAACTATTCAAAATGCAAAGGATCTGCCAATGCCATTGTTCTCAAGGTTTGACCCTCTCACCCATAAAACCAAGCCAAGCCTTCTTCTAATCTCTCTCCCATCCAAACTTTCTAGTTCAGATGAGAACAATGAAAGTACACCCCAATAGGGGAACCATATTCTTATATTTTGGAAAAGATTATTAAGTCTAGTGTCATTACCCTTCCACCTATAAAACCACACATTGGTTTTAACCCTGATCACCCCACACCCACGTGGTATAAAGAACACAAATTTTGTAACTATCATCACTTCAAAGGTCATAACGATGGTAACTACATCACCTTCAAGAATATTTTCCAAGAAATGTTAGACAATGGATAGCCCAAATGCACTAGCCAACCAAAACCTACATATCTTCAAAAAACCATTCCCTAATCATGTCCCATCTTCCAACCAAACTGGTGACACTTCAACCAATGATAGTAATGTCCGTGAGGTCCACACTATTTTCGAGGACATACCAGTCACTTCCCAATTACTCCATGTTCCTTCCATAGAGGAATTCCTATCCCGAACTCCCCTACCTACACAGGAACCTATTTCATCTACTCCTCCACCCATATAGGAACCCACTTCATTTTCTCCTTCACCCATGAAAAATCCCATAATTAGCACTTTACCTCTTGCATCTCAAATTACCGAGTTGTGAGTAACACCTCTCCTACTTATAGGGGACACATGTCCACTCCCTACACCATCAAAAGGATATTCTACCCCATATCACCCATCATCTCCTTTACCCTTAGAGGATCATGTAGAAATACCATTGCCTTTAGGTGATCATTCTCCATTGACCTTCCAAGATCCTACTGACCTAATATCGTCTCTCTTACCCACAGAGTCTGAAGCTAACCATTTCCCTGTTTCTCAAACATATTTTTCAGGGATTGCTACTCGATCCACATCATCCCTGCTTACAATAGTACCTTTTTCATGGTTGGTTGGTCACCTGGATTATGTTGATAGAGAATTTCTTTGGGGATGTCTTCTACTTCTTGCTTTAACCCAAATGCAGCTATCACTCACCGACACCTCCACAATCTATACAAACATATTTCAAGAATCCAAACTAAACATAACCATGTCTATTAGAACACCTTCTATGTCATTACCCACAACCCAAAATGCACCATTTCCCACAACCCAACACACACCTATACCCAAACACTTACCATGCCTATATCATCTCCCTTATCTAAACCCATCACTACCTTAGGGGTCATGCCAACATCAAACCTTACTCATCCACCCATCAAATTATATTTAGCCATATATTCCCAAACCAACACTAAACTCATTCCTATGCCTAAAAGGAAGACCTAACCTTCTAGGCCTTATACACCAACCTCACCTACCACACCATTGTCACCTTCAACCCTCCTATCCTTCCTAAGACCTCACCCCTCAACCCTGTCCAAAGAACCTTATTCCATCAATAAACCAAGAATACAGCTGCCCACATCCTCATCACGACCCTCTAATATACCCAAGTGATCCACACAACCCCTGCCATCACCTGTGACCTTCTTACCACCCATACCACCACTACCTTCCATAACTTCTTCACTACCCATGACACTCTCCTCTCTTCCACTCGCACCTTCCACACGATCTCTTCTAGCAACTGCTACTGTACCATGACTATCCCCATTGGTAACTCACCCCCTTCCACCATCTACATTTCCATCTATGTCATGAACTATTTCCTCACCTCTACCCAAGAAAGTACAATAGAAATTGAAAAGCCCATTGCCCTCCATTAAAGTGGTTAGACCTATTGTTCTCCCCATTACAAGCTCATCCATTTCTCCTTTACCCAAGAAGAAGAAACCCAAGCCTAAGATGGTACCACTCCCCAAACCGATGGTCCATCCTACCCCTCTTCAATACCTACACTTGTGACACCTCTCACGTTAAAGTCACCCATTATTCCATCGAAGCCCACACTCACCTCACATTGTGATCTATTGGCTAGGTCATATGCCATTATCCTAACCAACCTCCTCGAAACCTCCATCATCACATTACCACCTCTTAGACCTTATGACATGCTCAAACTCAAACCAAAATGGTTTGATGAAACTAAAATTTTCCCTTACCATCGTGTGCTAGGACATGATGTAGAGAAATGTAAGTCTGTAAAAACCACTCTTATCTAATTAGGTCCTCCCAAACAAATTTTTGATGATGATGATTTTCTTGATGAGGACCCCATTCTACCTTTTCCAATCTACCTAATTTTTCTTCCATTACCTACTCAGTGACCAGTATCTCCACACCCACAACCCTTTTATCCACCCCCAAAATTCAAAATAAACATGGTCCACATAAGAGAGCTCGCAAAAACCCCACCTAAATGTCAGTGTGCTCTACTCATTTCACAAGGCTCTTATCCACCACTAGTATTTTCCCCCTCATGTCATTATACCTTCCATGACACACCCTCTCTATCCACCTCCCCTCATATTAACATGGTTCACATTGTCACCCGCACTCAGAAATACAAAGGAAAGGAAAATGTAACTATCCCATCAACTAACCATGTATTTAACATACCATCTACACCCACACCCAAAGTCACTATTCAAGGTCCCAAATATCCTATTTCTGATGGGGTCACACATAGCACAATGCTTAAACAATTGCACCTATCCTCCCTAAAATGTATTTATATGACCTCATCCAAATCTCTGAGTCACACTGTCAAGCCGTCATGGAGGTCCTTCAATCTATTGAGGTTTTACCAAATAACCCCATGCCCGTAGCCTCCATCATTACCCCTCATCACATAGCCTCTCTGAATAATTTTTCACCTTCCTCTACACCTCCACACACTTGCCAAGTAGCTTCCCTCAGCTTTTTAAACGTGTTTTTTCCCTCAAAATACCCCTCTTTTTTCAAGTCTAGTTTCAAAATTTTTGAGTTGGTGCCTTTGAGGAATGTTTAGAAAAGAGTAAGAATTCTTGAGGGATGTAGAAATTCATGTTTTGAAGTGTTGGTACTTGGTTTTTAATCCCACCGGTTCTATTTAAAAATTCCTTAGTCTATGCATTTTGAAACATTTTTTAATTTCCTGTCATGGAAGTGTGGAATTTTTCAATCTTTTTCTATGGCTATGGACCGGGTCGAGACTTGTATTCCTTGAATTTATCTTTTTATAGATTTTTTTTTTTAATTTGGTCATGAATGGTGGAGTTTTCCCCTTCATTTCATCTTTGACGAGTGTATCTCCCTTGTTAATTTTAGCCCCAACATCCATGGGTAAGTGGACATCTCTAATTGGGCATGGCAAGACGGGTTTCTTTTTGTGAACTTGTCATTTTTGTTATTTTTAGAAAAAATGTCAAATTGACCCCATGGCCTCAAAGGATCTTGATCAGCTAAAACAAGCGGTAGTAGAAAGGCAGGACCTTTTAGTGTTTTGATGCTTTGAAAGGTCAAAGGTGGAAAGGCGGGTCATTTTTTTTAAGGCATTATGGAAAAAGGTGTAAAATGTAAAAAAGAATGCTTAAGGCCCGTAAAGGGACACATGGCCATTTCTTAATCAAAAGTGGAGAGGCAGGTTGTTGAGACACTTTAGGAATTTTACCTTTGTTTCCAAAAGGGCATAAAGTTATAAAGTGAAGTGCAACCCCGTTGGCACCCAGGTGAAGCCATGTGTTGATGAATACATTGAAAAGTCAAAAGCAGAGAGATGCATCATCAGATCACATTGGAAATTAGGTTTTATTTCCAAAAGGGGTTAAAGTTGTAAAATGAGCTGTGACTTTGCTCATGCTAAGGAATAAAGTCAAATGTTGAGCCCGCATAACAATTCAAAGCGTGAAGGCGGACCGTTGGAGTGACTTGGGAATTTTTGTTTTATTTCCAAAAATAGAGTTAAAAGTTATAAAATGATCCATGACTTTGTTGAGGTCTTGAGCCTACATTGAAAAGTCAAAGTAGATAGGTGGATTGGTGGAGAACTTTGAGTTTTTGATCAGTTTGTTAAAAAAAAGTTAAAACTATAAAAGTGAGACACGAATCCATTGCCACTCAAATAAAGCCACATGTTAGGCCTATATCAAAAGTGGATGGGTGGGCCAAAATGTTCCAAAGTTCCATTTCTCTAAAAAGGAACAAAATATAAAAGTTTTCCTCAGGCCCGCTTCAGCAAATCTCTTCCACGTTGACGGCTCATATTTGAAGTTACAAATTAGGTTTAACAACTGCATTACAAAGCATCATTTTTTGTCGTCATTAACAATTTTACAAGAATCAAGAAACTAAATGTAACCATTTTTGAAGATTATTTAATGACTTCTGTATGCCATTATTGAGGGTTAGATCCAGGCATTCTTTAAATTGTAATAGATTCAAAATAATCAATACAAAAGTCTTTTCTCTTTCTTCCTCTCCAATTCCTTCTTTCCTTGTTCAAATTTGTGAATCATCCATCTTTGCATGCTAAGAAACTTTGTGTTCTTGTTAATATGATTTTGAGAAGTTTTTGTCTGTGAAATTATACTAGTTATAAATGTGAATGATTCTCCCTTGCATCTCCCTAGCTCAATACGTGGAAGGTTATACTCTGCTATCTATATTTCATAGAAGTATTGTTAGGTTCTTCCTCTCTCATCTTCTTAATTCTTCTATCCTTTCGTATTGATGATTTTTTAGGCATGAAACATTTCAAAGTATTAGGAATCCACACTTTGAAAGTTATAAATTTGTATATAAGTTTTGCTGCTTGCTTTCAATAAGGGAACCTCTCCCATTAAAAAGGAGGGACTTGCTTTCCCCTGACTATGGTTTGCTAAAGTATCATTTTGAAACCCCCAAAAATGAAGAGATGCTCCCTTCTAGTATGATGACCCTGATTCTGATCTTTTCATCTCCGTATATATCGATACTATATGCATACGACATGTTATAATCGATGGAGGTGCTAGTATTAACATCATCTCCTCCCATGGGTACAAAAAAATGTGCATACCTACCAATTGCATGCATGATAACCTAATTACGTTGTGCTCCTTCAATGACGCCATGACTTCTACCTTGGGTACCATCGTTCTCCATGTCCACATAGGTCCCCGTACTGTACCAAAACTATTCTATGTCCTAGAAAGGGAGCTCTAGTATAATTTGTTTCTTTGATAAGCTTGGATCCGTGCCATGGGTTGTGTCCCTTTAACTTTACACCGCTTCATCAAATTTGAACATAAAGGATATAACTACACCATCCTGGATGACCTATCACCTTTCAAGACCTTTAACATGTTGTACCAATGATGTACTTATACCTGTCAAGGCATTTGTCACTACCCCCACTTCATATTCACCCACAATCCCATCCACTAAGTCTTTCATCACCTCTCCCACATCTAACCCTACTATTCATTCTACTGCCACGGCCTCTACAGCTGACTCACCTACTTCCCAATCATCTATCAATTCATCTATCCCCACTACCCACATATTGACTACTGATCCCTTAGAAGGTGTTTTTTAATGCCTCACTCTGGGGGAGTACCACCTATATAATATCGACACGTTCCTCACTCTGTGAGAGTATGGGAACCTACGTTAGCACCCTAGTTATGACTACTACATAGGTGAGGTTTTTCCTTATGGTCTTCCCCACATTATCACTAATCTAACATATGGGAGACTTGATATTTTGACTTATTCACTCGAACCTCCATCCCAAACATGACCATTTTCATCTAACTTACACTACCTTACTAACCGCCTCTTTTCTCACACTTTCCTTCACCGTTGCACATGGAAAAGCTTTGGCTTCAATTTTTATGAACATGGATTCCATACTATCATCTCATTTACCACCCGTAAATATAATGACCGTAGCGGTATTGGATTTGACGCACCACCTCCCAAGAAGGCTCGCGTCGACCTCATTCTGGAAGACAAACCTTCTACACCTCATTTACCCACATCACCATCTTCACCCACAAAGTTCATAGATCTTGTATCTATTCCTCCTAACTTTTTTTTTCATAAACACAATTTCCCTGGGACCTCTAACCTATCAACATGATGGTGAGGCTCCCTCTTCTCTCCCAATCATGTACCCTGACATGATTGATGACGATACACCTTCTATTAATGTCGTTTAATGTCAAGACGATGAGTCCATCCTCATCTACCTTCGTGCAAAAGATTCTTATATTCACTAGTTATTACCTTTTGAGACACAAACCATGTTGAATGAATCAACCATTGAAATCAACATTAACACTCAGGACTACCCGTACATTCAAATGATAGGCCAATCTTTAGATGCTACTAAGAAATAAGGTTTTCCCTCTTTCCTTTGGGACCATATCAACGCATTTTCCTGGTCCTATCCTGATATGCCTAGTATTGACCCAAAAATCATGGTCCACAATATCATAACCATTCCTGGTGCCAAACCCATCAAACAAAAGCTACGAAAAATGCATCTTCGCATTGTTCTTCTTGTCAAAGAAGAGCTTCAACAACTTCTCTCAATTTCCTTCATCCTACCCATTTATTATCCCCAATGGATTTATAACATCGATCCTGTCACAAAGGTGATAGGGGGTCTCCACATTTGCACAGAATTCTGTGACCTCAACCTAGTTTGTCCAAAAGATGATTTTCCCCTACTAGGAATTGACCAACTAGTTGATCTCACCACCGGCCATAAAATTATATCACTCATGGATGATTTCTCGAGTTATAATCAAATATTACTTGCTCTAAAGGATCAATACAAGACTACCTTCATCACTCCTTGGGGGACCTTCTACTATAGAGTCATGCCTTTTGGCCTTAAAAATGTTGGTGTTATATATCAATGAGTCATGACTTATATCTTCCATGACATCATGCATCACATATTGGAATATTACGTAGATGATCTTCTTGCCAAATCCAAAAATCGATCTAAACACCTGACCATCCTTAAGGTCATCTTTGACTACCTCCTCAAGTATTGTGTTCATCTTCAACCAAAGAAGTGTGTCTTTGTGGTACTTTCAGGAAAACTCCTTGGTTTCATCATTTATGTCCGTGGCATAGAAGTTGATCATACTAAAGTAAAGTCCATTCCAGAAATGCCTCCACCTACAAATATCCATCAACTTTGAATCTTACAAGGTAAGTTGAAATCCATTCATCATTTTATCTCATAGTTTTCTTACCACTTTCAACCATTTCATCATCTTCTCAAGAAATACATCTCATTCAAATGGGATGATGAATGCCATAAAACCTTTCAAGCCTTAAAAAATTACCTTCTTCAACCACCAGTGATCATTCCTCCTCAGGATGACCACCCGTTCTACCTATATATTTCCACCACTAACCATTCTTTAGTTGCCATGGTCTCTCATTGTGATGAGCTACAAAGAGAGCAAGTAGTTTATTACATAAACTACACCCTTCTAGACTACAAAATTAGATACACTCATGCCAAAAAAGTTTGATTAGCCTTAGTTTTCATCACCACTAAACTCCGCCATTACCTACTCAACCAAAAAAATTTGTTATTATTAATATTGACCCCTTACACTATATGTATGCCAAACCCTATCAACATCAGCATGTCACACGTTGGCTTGTACTTCTTACTGACCTTGACCTTGAATTCATTCATCAAAATTCCATAAAGGGCCAAGCTCTTTTTGACCAACTAGTAGATGCACCTCTTCCCAGGAATCAATTCTCTAACTTCAACTTCCCAGACGAATCCATAACTACCCTCTCCTTAGATGAACCCGCTAATGAAATGAAACTCTTCTTTGATGGCTCCAAGTGTCAGCGTGGAGGTGGGGTTGGTGTTATCCTCATCCCTGTTGATTGTGAACCTATGCCTTTGTCTTTTAAACTCAATTTTTATTGTACAAACAATATTACCGAATATGAACCACTTGTATTGGGTATCCAGGCTACTTATGCCTAAGATGTTAAGTCAATCAATATATTTGGTGATTCCTAGTTGGTGGTAAACCAAGTAATTGGTATATACTAGTGTCATAATGAGATAATTCGAAAGTATAAGTATCACGTAGACATACTTTTGACCACCTTTGACCATTACGAACTTCAAACCACCCCACTTTCTACTAATAAGTTTATGGATACCATGGCCTACTTGGCTTCTCAGATACCCACTTCTCCTGTAAACTCTCAAATCTTTGTCACAAAACAAAGGTTGTAATCAACCTCTTATTTACCTCGTGAGGTCTACTCTATTGGAACCATTGCACATGATCCACGTGATCTTTGGTATAGGATTACAAAACATATTTCCCTTTCCATTCTACCCACTGGTCTCACTCATTATGGACAACGTGCCTTTCTTAAAAGTGTCTCTCATTATGTCATCATGTGTGGTCTCCTTTATAAGCGTGGCTTCGATGGTATTCTCTTACAATGCCTTACAAGTTTTGAAATTCCCTACACCATTAAGGAAGTCCACGATGGGATTTGTGGAGGTCACTTTAGTGATTTAGCTGTCACAAAATGCATTCTTTACCTTGGATATTATTGGCCAACCTTAAACCATGATTTTTGTGACTATGTCAAAGGTTGTGTGAAATTCTAGTAACATACTAATCTTCATCACACACCTAGTCATGGCTTACAGGTCACACAAGACCTTTGTCCTTTCTCTCAATGGGGCTTGGATCTTGTCGGTGAGATTAATCCCCATTCTTCACAACGCCACTAATGTATTATAACCACTATTGAATATTATACTAAATGGGTAGAAGCCATTCCCCTCATTTCTGTAAAAGTAGAGAAAATATGTGAATTCATCAATCATCACATCATTTGTTACTTTGGTGTTCCTCATCGCCTCATCACTGATAACAGAAATCAATTAAAAAACAAAACCCTATGAAAGTTATGCAAACATTTTGACATCTAACTTAGTTTATCATCACCTTATTACCCGAAAACCAATAGACAATAATATTTGACTAATAAAACCTTGAAAAAAATCCTTATAAAACTAGTTGACGATAACGGAAAGGACTGGCGTATACACATTCTTTTCACCTTGTGGGCTTATCACAATAGTATTCAAACTTTGACTGCTGCCACAAATTTTTCTATAGTATATGGTGCCAAGGTTGTCTTACCTCTCAAAGTCCAAATTCCATCTCTTCCTATCTCCCTATAAGACATGCTCAACGACGATGACTTTCACTAGGACCGTTTGGTGCAACTTGAGTTATTAGATGAACATCGTCTTAATGCTCTTGACCATCTCCAAGTATACCAAAAATGTATCAAATGTTCCTATGAAAAATTTGTTCATGAATGAACCTTTCAAGTCAGTGACCTTGTCCTGAAGGAAAATTAACATGTAACTAAGGAGGATAAAAGTAAACGGGGAAAATTTTCTCCTAATTGGCTTGGACCCTATATTGTTACCCATGTCTATAGATTAGGTGCTTATAGTTTGTATTCACTTGAAGGTAAACCAAAACCTAATCCCCTCAATGCCTTGTATCTTCAACCATTTTATTACTTAAATCAAGTCCTATATCACTTTCTATCTCTTGCCTGCTCGTCCCTTGAGCATCGTTCACCTTCCATACTCCCATTTTTTAGGATCCATGACTAGACAAGAATCATGTGATTACCGTCACCTTTCAACCTCCTCTTCAATATGAGTACCATGGATCTACTAATAGCATGATTCTCATGCATAATTTTCATCTTCTTAAAGATGGAATCCCATAGTCATTCATCACTCAGAACCACCTCTTTCATAATTACCCTCTGTGTGCTATGGATTTTTATTATAAAAAAGAACCTAATCTTCCTATATAGTCTTGTCCATGACTTAAACATCTAAAAACAAAAAGGGATTCAACTCTTGTATTCAAACTTCCAACAAAAGATGACTCCCTCAAAAAGGGACATCTCATCACTTTTTTTCACTGCTATAAATAGACTGCTCCCTTAAAGGAAAAATATATAAAGTCATTGCAATAATAGACTTCCCATATTGATCAGTCTATTAAAAAATGAAAAAATGAAGAAAATGATGAAATTTTTGTCATGGACTTACCTATTTTTTATCCTGGGTTTCTTGCTAAGAAAAACATGTTGTCATACACTAAGTTACACTCAACCATCCACTTTCACCTCATTACCTTTTGCACCTTAGTTTTCACTCTGCTCAAGTGAATTTCCGCCAAATGTGACATTCCATGATCATGTGACTTTCTTCACCCTTAGAATATTCCATTATGCAAGGCCTTTAGGGTCTTACTTTCATAATCCCATCCGGGATATGGTAGACTCATTAGGGCACTTATCAATTAAACAAATATTTTACCACCTCTTACCATTCGCCTTCCTCATTACTTATTGATTAGCCTATACAAGACCAGATCATCGACACCTACATTTTAAGTGACTCAACCATACCTATCACCTAAGATTTAACCATGCCTATCACCTAAGACTTAACCATGCCTATGACATACACTCAATCATACCTAAAACCTATCAACCCACCCCCCTAATTCATCATATTCTTCCCTAGATTATGGGAGAAATACCTCATCCTAAGGCCCCTTCTCACCGGGGCTATATAGGCTACACTTTGAGGGCATGGGGCCCTTAGAGGTTAGCTCATCCACTCTTCACCCTAACCTATTTACCCCTTTATTTCCCTATTCACATCCTACCTTAGTTTGTCTCCATTTTATATCAACATTTGGAAATTAAACCAAACAAGCAACAATTGATGAACATTTTCACCACATCATCACATCGTTCATTTATAATTTTCACATTCCCACCATAGAAAATATCTAGAAACTTAAACCATAACACACATATACATTATCATTTATTTCTAATGATATCAATGACTTGGACATTAAAATCATCACCTAAGACTCAACCATTCCTAAATTATGACCTTACTCTATCATGCTTATGACCTGAATCCACCATGCCTATGGCCTGACTCCATTATACCTATAACCTGACTCCATCATGCCTATAACCTGACTCCATCATGCCTATAACCTGACTCAACCATGCCTACAAGACCTTGAATCAATCATGCCTAATTCACCTAATATCCATCACATAAAAAAATAATAATGGAAATTAAAACAAGTGCACCATCCATACTATAAATATCATCATCTATATAAAAGAGAAAGTATATGTACACAAATACAAATAAATATGAATATCTCAAAAACACTTAGATAAATCCTCACCATCTTCGGCATGTAGGCCGGTATATGATCAAAAATCTAAAAAACTCTCATATACATCCTTGCTATATTAGGCACGTAGGCTAGTATATACCAAAATAACACAAAAAAGGAAATTATGCATAGCTATCAGACATCCCCCCATCAGATATCCTCCATGCCTATCTCACCTATCTTCTCCTCCTTTGCTCCTGTGTGGCATCCTGTTAGCATCTCACCTTCCTCCATGGGCCTCATCCTGACCTCTACTGGTACATCACTTGGAGCTGGTCTCCATGAACTAGTTGCCTCACCTTGACCCTATCTCAGGGTTCGTTAGCCCCCTGTACTCTCCACATTGCGAGTGCGAGACCTAGTACTCTCACTTGAGGCCTGTTGTGCTCTATAATTTGCATAACTAGGGACATCTATCCCTACAGCCATTAGATGATCTTGATAATATATCACCTCACCTAGGGCATCCCTGAACTTGGCCATGGTTACTATCTGTGGTGGTGCCATCAGCCTCTGACCCTATACCTGTACCAAGGGACCCTTTCCTGCCCCAACTTGTAAAATGGGACCTTGTCCCTGAACATGTGTAGGTGCCTGTACCATGGGACCCTATCCCTTAACATATGTAGGTGTCTATCTATGTGCTGCAATATGGGCCTAAAGGGCCACCACCTATGTCTGTAACCTAGTCACCTCTTCCTGTGACCCTTCCAATTGTCCCTATAAGGCGGCCACCTATCCCTATAGTATATCCCTCTGAATTTTGAGTGTGGCCATATCTAGCTAACCTATCATGGGTGGTGTTTCTTGTAGCAAGGATTCCCACCACCATCTGTATTCATCTGTATAGTCCACATAATCAATCTAATGGTCGATGCTTTGCTCCTCCTGCTCAGTTGAAATTGTAGGTCATGGTGGAGACATAGATCTCTCCACATTATCCCTCCTATACTGTGGAAATGGAGGTGGCAGGTCCTAGGGAAACCCCAACTGTCATCTAACCCTGTCAATAGGGATCATCTCGTGATCACTGGCATGATACCCCTTTATCCATCTTAAAATATATAGCCCCTCCAACTCATCTTCCATATACCTATATGATGCATAGCCAATATACGACCTCCAGATAATGTCTACACCAGATATACCCTCCAGTATGCACCTGTAATACGGTACATCATGTGTATCTGATGTTGTCTAGTGCTCTCCCCCAGTGGGTACCCATTGCTGGTAACCTACTCTGATCAACCCTACCTCAAATGCATCTAGTCAGGACAGGCCCACTTGGCACATGCATACGATGTGCTTTTATGCCCAACAATGAAGAAGGAAGGTACAACATAAGATGAACCTCTGTAATCACACATAGGCCCATAACTCTCTGTATAACTGCACCAGAAAAGATGGTGCCTATGTAAAACACGTCCTCTCATCCATCATGTCTTAGAGGACCCCCATCATTTCTTGTGGGAATCTCCCTCCCTCTGAAACAGGTAGTGCAAAACAACACACCACCTCTATAATCAACACCACTAGCCTCATCTCCTCTCGGTGGGCTACATACATTTCTCCATAGCTCAAGCTGGCACTATGATACCTCAGCTTTGCCATCGCCTCTCCAAATATTACCTCTATGGGATCCTCTGATGTCTTCGATGTGATCGAATACACCTGCGTCCCCATTATCAACAAGTGTAGAATCCTGTAAACATCTTGTAGGGTGAGCATGATCTCATCCATCAGAAAATTAAAGGTATTGGTCACAGAATCCCATCTATCAATGAGTGCAACCATTAGAATACGATCTCAGGATATACGCCTATAGTTCTAGATCCCAATCAAACCCACCTCTATCACATGATGCCACTCTGTCGTGGTCACCCTCCCTCATACCTCTCGTAGTAACGGTGGCACCCTATCGTGCATACGTAATTGGTCAACAACCTACATTTAAAAAACCACAAAATTATTAAAAACCTCGACCCCACCTCTTACAAAACCCTGTACCCAATATCCCATACACAACCCAAACCCTAAATATTACCCATTTTACCTATACTAGTCTTGCACCTATCAAACCTCTCACCTATATACCTTTTTACCCTACCTATTATCCATAGACCTTCCCTTATCCTTCATGCCCTATCTTTTTCGACCACCCTATCTCTATTATGAACCCATTTCCTCTTCCACTTGACCGTGATCGGTCATGGTTAACTGACATTGGTCACTATTAACTAGTATCGATTATCCTTGACTGACATCGATCATCTATTGCTCGAATGATGCCATCCAGGACTGATTGGTGTCAGCCAACCCTTGACCAACACTGGTCTTTGTCGCACCACCCAAACTAGAAACCCCCTACTTTTTCCTCAAGAATTGACCAAAAAATAACCTAATAACCTACCTTACCCTACCCAACCCTTACCTACCCTCATACCCACTCTCATTTAACTTACTTGAGACCTTCCCCCCACCCATTTCATTCATATGATTTCCAAATGACAATTTAATTCCTACCCAAAACCATTTTTACCCACCCTAATTTCTACAGTTTATTTCAATCCACAAAAGTAAACATGGATAAAATCCTACCTCATCTCAGTGCCGACGATGCGGTGTTATGTCGAGTCACTGTACTAGTGGCCAACCCAAACCTTCTCCTTCTTCTTCCATGACCTAAATCACCTCCTTAACTCCAACCAATCAAATCCATCGACCCGATCTTGTGGAACCACCAACCACATGTCAATCACCCACTACGAGATCTAATCGCTCATCTCTTGGTCTTAGCTTGTCATTCTCGCAGCTCTCACGTGCTCTTTGGACATTTTCTAGAAATGGAAAATGACAAATGATTTTGTAAAAAGATTTTTTTTCCTTTTTTAGCCCCAAATCGACTTAACCGATGCCTGTCAAGTCATTCCCTACTATAAACCTTTATTTAGTATCTATCTACTCACTATAACTAACTAAGACTTAGTTCAACCCTAAAAATCAATGCTTATTATTCCTCTAACCACATTCCCACTCATTAAAAGATAACATCCATTTTGATCCAGGAGAAATGGAAAGACCTAGCCTAAATGATTGTAAGATTTTTCATTTTTAGTAAATCTAGGGAATACCGCCTTAACCGACGCTGGTCACCATGAAAACCAACATCTGTCAACCAGGAACCATTTTCAGTTACCATATAACCATTTTGGTAACCTTGTTTGAGAGGTTTGCCAAATTTTTGAATTTGGGAGAAAAAGGAGATCTACATGCAAGGAAGAACTAGAGCTCTTTCGCACATCAAAGTAGTCATAGCTAACATCAAGACAGATCTAGAGGTATTGCTCTCATGGTATCATTCTGGGAAGCACTTTCATTGCACTGAGTAGAATTCCACCAATCAACCACCATCACCACCCAACCATTAGACCTGCTATATTGGTAAGTGTTTTTATCACTTGTATCATTCCACCTTTATTCTGTTTATAAGGTTTTTTTCATCTCTATTGTTATTTTCTACTTACATTCCGATTCCTCCACTATTTCACTTTCTATAAAATAAACCATTCCTCTAACCACACACCACCTATACCCAACTTCTACATATCTTTGAGTGTTCCTAAGATCCCCACATACCTCGTCATTCCCTCTTTCATCTATGTCTGACCTCAACTTAAACACCACAACCAAATCTTATTGATTTTTTATCATCCCTCCTCTACCGATGCTGGTTACCCATAACCAACGTCGGTTCTTCCTAAACTATGATCAATAATACCCTACCTAAGCTGGTCTCTATATTTGGCCATCCTCTCAATAAAAAAATCTAAGAATATTTATCCAAGCAACCTAAGTGACCCAGAACCTAAAACTTACCTATTTCAGTACTTTGACCCCTTACCCTACCTCCAGATCTAATCATAGCCTAGCTTGTTATATTATATTTTCTTATAGTATTTGAATGAGATACCTAAATCATATCAACTACAGTAGAATTTTTTTTATTTACATTATTTCTCACATTAAGTTATATTAAATAGTGGATTGACAACCATCTAGAAAGTATCACACTTCTCGGATCTAGCACTTGTTAGGTAGTCCACTGTCATATATTATTTAACTCTTCTTTTGTGGACATGTTTTCTATTTCAGGTAGTTCCTCCTAGCCAAAAGGAAGCTCTCACAGTCAGCATTAGATCCAGAATTCAAAACGCGTGCATAACCTTCAAACCAACCATCACAATAGGTATTCCTCTTCAACCCAAAACATTATCTATTTCGTCACATTCAAAACGTAAAGAAAATGGTGAAAAAATAAGGTAGTATGTCCATTTATATTAGGTTTTCAATTCTACATTTCCATTAATGTGTTTCGTTCTTCGTCGCTATGCTCTGTCAAGTTAGTTGGTGTTTTTTTGTAATAAGTGTGTTTACATTTGAGAAGCTAATTACTATTTGAATAATTTCTATTCATAGAGGACTACACATACCCTTAGTGTGGGGCATGTTATTGATATCTAGGTACAAGGCTAATGAAAATAAGTCCACATGAAAGGAACAAAGTGTTACAGGTTCTATTCAAAGTTGGAGAATCGAAAAACATTACTTTTGGAAATAAGGACCATAGATGGAGATAAATGAAGAAACAAGTATAACATGAGGTAAGAAGAGGCCATGGGAACTACCAAGGGAAGGCGCAGTGGCAAGGTACTCGGGTGCATGGAGGTGCACTAAAGAGAAGTCTGCGGCTAAGAGGTAGGAAGGTGTACTAGAAAATTATAGCTTGGGTGCAAAGATGTACCATGCGGAAAGAATGAAAAGGGTTGATTAATGAGAGGATTATTGGTAGGTGAGGGATCATTAAATGCACTAAATTTTTAAAAATCTATATAAGGATGGGATGCGAGTTCATCTTTATCATTGCAATTGAGATAATTTGAAAATATTTAAGTACAAACGAGATGAGAAATCATGTTGAGGTGTAAAGAGTTTGAAACCAGCCGTGGAGAGAAGATTTGTGTGTAGGAGAAGCTTGTGTTCCCATAGGTGAAGGGTTTGAACAAAATGAATGCTTTATAAAAGAGATAGGGCATGTGATTTCCACTAGGGCATGGAGATTTGAACTATGGTTTCAACTTTCTCAATTACAGAGGGAAGAAAAGAGAGATTTTTAAAATGGCACCAAAGAAAGAACCTGCAGTAGGAATAAAACAAAAGAAGAAGGTCGAAGTGGAAGAATAAATTACTCCTGAGAGTAATTTATCATAAATGTAGTATCTAGAGGGCATGATTGTGGGACAAGAATGGAATTCCCACATCCAAAAATGTAAAATCAGTGATTATAACCATCGAAAATCGGATAATAAAAAGGAGTTAGATGTATTGTTGATTACAAAAATGAAGAAGCACACAACAGAGGACATGCCAGTGTAAGATGACACTGGTGAGAATTTATTAAAGAAAGTTAGAGTCTATTAGTTATATGAGCTGCCATACTTTGGAAAGTACAAACCATTGTATCAATGGTTGATGAGTAGATTCCATGAGGACTTCTTCTACTTTTCCAGGCGGAGGGTAAGAATCACAACTGCCTTGATTTCAATAGTGATAGGACTAAGGGCCTCTAAAGAAGAACTAGAGAGTGAATTAATAGATAAAGTAGTGATCCTAGAGAAAAGGAAGGAGCTGAGGTATACCAAGGGTCCACACAGCATGGACATCAACAAATTAAAAAAGTACCTAATCGTATAAGTAGCTACCCATCATGTAACAAAGTTGAATGACCAAGAAAGGTGGTCGCAGGTGAATATAATGTGGCTACATGTTACAAGGAAGATGTCTCAAGGAGTGGTCTATAATATCATGGATCACATATTAAATACAATCATTGAAGAAGCGCATAAAGGTGGAATAATTAGTTTTGGCACTATTTTAATATCTTTGGTGTTTATGGAGATTAGAGTGCCCAATGGGCCAAAGGAGAAGATTTCGAAGTACCCCACCGTACAAAAATATATGATGGAAAGATTTAATAAATACTTATGTGAAGATACCATGGGTGGCCATTTAAACAGAGGGCATAGATGTGGTATGACAAGATCTGTGTAGCATTTGAAGAGGAGAGGCGCATACCCAAGGAGTTACCTTCGGTGGTGGGTACGATAGTATAGTTTGTAGTTTACCGGAATTTTTGCATCATGTGATTTGTGATGAAGGAAAGGGCTTGGATCCCATGGTGCAAACTTCCATATACCTTCACAGTAAGATATTTCATGGCACCAGTTCACCAGTTTTCATATGCACACTACCTAACCTTCAATACAAACAAGATAGATTGCGATTACCATACACTGAGAAAGACATATGTCTATCCAGGATAGACTACCTAAACTAAGAGGCTTATCTTAAATATTATAATCATGAAGCCTGTAATATTGGTAGTTGGGGACACCAAAGCAACACTTGTGAACCTTTAACTCAAGCCCAAGATGGAGAATAATAAGTATGTGGAGAACGATTTTGCACTCCCAGGGACACCTAAAGGTAAACATACAATGTAAAATTTTCCAACACCTAAGCCCATAAAGATAATACAAGTAGATGATGAAGAAGAGGAGAATGAGGATAGTGGTGGTTTGGAGCATAAAGGTAGGATGCAGCCTCAAAATAAGGAAGAACTTGAGCTCATGAATACTCCACCCCAGCCAGAAGAAGGAGTTGATGATGATCTAGATGCAGTATAGGGAGAGAATCACTTCAAAAGATTATTTAGGAGAACACTAACCCAAGGTGCTACTCTACAATTAGTTCCGAGATCACCTCGACTCTCTCCATAGAAGGATACAATTGAGAAGAGGAGAAGGAAGTTGAAGCTGAATGAGGAGGCAGAAGATTATGAGGAAAGCATGCCTAAATCTCCAACACCTCCAAAGAATGTGGAAGAACCAAAGGATGAAGAAATGAAGGATGGAGAAGAAGGAGAAAAGGAGGTAGATGAGACAATGCAAGAGACTTCTCAGGGTACAATATAACTTCTCAGGGTACAACAGAACAAGCTCCAAATCTTGATGCTCAAGTTCTTAAGGGGCTAAGATAAAAAAGAACAAGTGGAGAATATGTTCCACTGGTCATGGGCTATGCTGAGGACATGGGTAAAATTGTCCACACCCATTTTCAAAGAACAATGACACCAAAGGAGTTGTATGAGTGGGAGATGATGGATGAAGATATGGAAACCATGCACACAAGGAAACAACTATCATGGTCAATGCACACGTACATGAATGAATTGAACCTTGATGTATGTAAAGATTCATGTGTATCAATGAGGTTGAAGAAGACACCTCAGGACAAACATATAATAGTAAATCCTACTGTTATGTCAGATGAACAAGTGAGAAATGCTTTAGTAAAAGCCTCAATAGAGGTGGAATGATGAAATATGGATAAGGCTGAAATAATTAGGGCACTAAGAGAAGAGCTCAAAACTAAGGATGTAGAAATAACATGCCTAAAGCAAGAAAAATACTTGACACAGAAGAAGAACATTGTTTTCATCAACATGTAAGAGGAAATTAGGGACAATATCATGACAACAAAGTCACACTTAGAGCATAAGGTACCCAGAACGTTTCCTTTGGAAATGAATTATGTAAGTACCTTGGTGGAGTTAGTGCTTGAAGATGGACCAGTGCACATGCCAGAACCAAATAATCCTGAGCAGGAAGGAAACCAAGAAAAGGATTTGGTGATGAGAAATATCTCATCATATGAGGGGTTACTTCAAAGCTTGCAAGAGGAACTAAATAAATCAAATCAAGTGCTGAATATTTGTACAGCCCCAGAATCTGTTATAAGAACCAAGACCATTTTGGAAGATGATGAAGTCCTAAAATCCATGAAGGATGATACATTGGGCCACGCATAATGATTAGTTCTTATCAAGTAGAAGCGTGAGGCCACTACAGCAACAAAATAACCACACAAGGAAAGGCTAGATGAGATTGGGAAAATCATCACACAAAATATGGTCTTATTAGAAGGAAGAATGGCTGCCATGTCCAACATTGTTTTGGTCTTGTAGAATGAGAAAGGATAAATTACAAAAGACGAGCTAGAGTCAATTGTAGTGGATATCCCAGAAAAGGAAGAGTTTGTACTCAATGATTGACAGACTTTAAAGGTGGAAATAAAAGAAGAATATCCAAAATTGATTCTTCTGGTTGAAGAAGAAGATGTTGTAGGGTAAAGACATTCTGTTATTAATAAATATTCTTTCTATTTCTATATTCATAGATTCAATTTTGAGACAACCATTTCTGGGGCGACAATGCAACTATTGTGGGGTAATGTTGGTCATTCAAAGTATGGCACTTAGCGAAGAACATAAATAAGGTTCACGCAGAAGAGCATAGTGCATTCAAAAGAGCGAGAGGATTGGGAAGGAATCACATGCTGAGGATAAGACATATTTGAGACTTATCCATTTTCACGATGATGAGCTATTTTTAGAGATATTGTGCCGAACACACAAACTAGTTAGAGACTTGTGTGACACACATTGGCTATTTTTGGAGGATTAGCTACAAAGCGCTTTACATGGACACAAGCTGAGAATAGATTTACTAATGACAGTTAACTAGAAGAATTCTATTGTTATCACACTTTCATGTGTGGCTATTATTGTAATGGCACGTGGATAATAATAACATGTGACCTATTTTGGGATTAGATAAATGGTGAAGGGAAATTCCCTATCCTTATAAATATGTAATGAACTGTGTAGTAGAGAATGGGATGTAAGGGTTGAGTTATTGTGAGCTTATGCTGCCAAATCTAATGTGCGCATAAAACTATGGTATTATCTACTATAATAATCTTATGTGTATTTATCATGTTTAATGCAATGAATTATATTGGCTGAATTACAGTATCAAATCCTGAGTACAACTAGTTCTTGCATGCTTGATTTCATCATGGTTATCATTTAAGTCTGTTATTATCTAGATCTAGATCTGAACATGCAATGTAAAATGATATATTAGTTATGGATTTGTATTCTTTAAGTCTTCATCATGCTAACATCCTGCAATAACAACCCTAAAGAGGGGTTTGATACCTTTGTGTGCTTTGGGTGAGTGCTCAGTCTACGCTGAGTGATGTGCTGGCATGCCTGGGCTTTTACTGGTAAATTATAGGTTGCATCACTTTGTATAATGTAAACCCAAAAGAATAATTTCATCCCTTCGTGTAGGAATAACATTAATCAACATTGAATGGACAAAAAGGTCAACATTCTCCTCATGTATAGGATGATATTGATATTTTTGAGGTGTTACATAGAACTTAGAAACTTCAACTGGAAAAACATCACCATTAAATAAAAAAAATTTAAATTATTAAACGGTTGAAGATTCTTCTTTCTAGAATATACTGGTCACTTTTTTCATCAATGCATCTGATTTATTATTCTTTTAAATCCCATGTAACTTTGACTTAGAGGGATCTATCCATAATTTAGACAAATAATTTTTCCTTAGTGATGTAAATAGCTTGGCATGCCTCGGTGGTGAAAGAAAAACATTCTATTTAGATAGTGACAAATAGAAGAGGTATTATTATATCTATATACTTTTCTGAATACCAAATTCATGTCATTATGAATTTGGGGGACATTTTCACAACCTATTTTTTCTGAGACTATGAACATCCCCAAATTCCAACCATATTTAGTACATGAACACGCCTGATTTTCTATAGAATCCTTCATTTCTATTTTTGTGAACAAGGGAACTTCCAACTCCATTTTAAGAATAAGGCACTTATTAATTTCAATGTCAATGTGTTCCACCTGAATACGCAGTGTTCACTGATCAATAACTTCTGAAGATAGAACCATGTTGAATTCATGGTTGACATCATCATCAACAAAGAATAACCAAAGATAAGTGTGACCGTTTTTTAGTGATTGCATTTCAAAAAACCATTCTTCGTCCCTTTTTTCTAATTCTCTACCCCTTCAGTGAATAGAATTTGCGCGAATGAAGTTCTACCAATGGAAGACATATTAAATGTGAGAGGAATTAAAAAAATTAATAATTCATAAATATATGGGAAGGATAAATACTATTTTTCAATAGTGCAATAACAAGTAGATGTTGTATCTTAATATAATTATTTTTATAAATTAAAAATCATTACCAATGAATCTTTAGAGCTTAGCAATCTCTAGGAAAAATTTAAACATGCTATAGAATACAAATGGAAAGGACAAGTACTTTGTAGATTAATTTACGCCATTCAAGGCTTGTATAAACTATAATAATCTAACTAGCAACCGTTAATCGCAACTATTTTTAATGTTACATCAAATAATTGTAATACATGTCACATTTAGTGTCCGTTAGGCCTAGAATATCATGTTGGAATATCATTATGTAATAACTAAAATTAGCGTTAGTTAAGTAGCATCTTGTATCAAAGAAAAATAATAATATGTGAAGAATAGAAATTTCGTAATTTAAAGAAAATTTGAATAAGAGGAGCTCAAAATGTCATTGTTTTCATTAATACCACCCGCTCTAACACCACAGGTTAGTCATGGTATCCTTACATGCATGAGTTATCCACACATTTTCCACAAAATATCTATTAAATCTTGTATTGGATGAATTAAAATGCCATCATAGCTTGGTCATGATTGTTTTTGGTGAGGTGTGCCAAATTATGGAGTGTCTGCCTATTGTATTTAGTACTTTAGAAATTAAAATTTCAAAATTTTAAATTTAATTGTTTACATTTAGGTCATTTAGGTCATTTTACTTGGTGTTATAAGAGTGATTTAGTCAAGGATGTGGTAGAAGTAAAAATTTTCCATGATAATGAACTAGGAGACCCTATGGGTAAAAATAGTGATGTGAAGAATCAATACTATCAAATTAGTAGAACATATCGGTAGTAAAAAAGTATTCAAGAAAATCATTTCTAATTATTTCCTCTCAAATGGTCATTATGATGTACTACATACCCTCGAGAGGGACATGGCCTTATGTAGTTCTCATAAGATATATTATGTATAACCCATAATCCATATTGTTTCTTATCAAGGAAAATTCTTAGCAACCGATAAGCTCTATTGCATCCATTAGGTCCTAGCCTCTATATTTTCTAGGAATCCATTTTAACATTAAAAATAACAATCATAACCAAGTGTTGCAATATCCCTAGTTGAGCCAAGTACTACAATACATACCCTCGAGAAGGAAAAAGACTTATTTATTTCTCGTAGGATATATTATGCATGTCATGTAATTAATGTCAGTTTGTATCAAGGAAAATTCTTAGCGACCACTAAGCTCCATTACTTATTGAAAGGATTGGCTTGATAGTCACTAGGATCAATAATTTTTGGCTTTCAAAAATAGCGACCAAATAAAATTCACTATATACCTTAGCAATATAGAAAAGTGTTCGACCATAGTAATATAAATAAATCATTTAAACTTGAAGATGTATCCTATTAATATTGGCCTTGCATATTTATTGAAATCACCCGTTAAATAAAATAGTCCTAAATGATTTATTAAATATGTAGGGCAAAGATGAACATGATTATTTCTCAAGATTAAATGATGTGAGTCCATGAACAACAATGCATGTTTTGTGTTTACCAATTATTATCTGATAAAAATCCTAGTAGCCATTAGAATCTATATTTTCCAAGAATCCATTTTAACAATGTAAAAATCAATGTGAACTTCTTTGATCGATACTTGTTGTCATTATTTATAATTATATTATCTTGGCTAGACTATCCCTGGAAGTGCCAAGTGCTGAAATACATACCTTCAAGAATTTTGATGCCTAATGTAGTTTTCATAGGATATATTGTGCATAAAATGTAATTCATATATTTTCATCTCAAGGAAAATTCTTAGCGATTGTTAAGCGCTATTAATTATTGAAAAGAATGACTTTGCGATCACTAAGATCAACAATTTCTGGTTATAAAAATAGTGACATAGCTAAGAAAGGTTAGATCATAGTAATAGAAGTACATCATTTAAACCTAAAGAAGTATTTTTTCCATCTTGGACTTGCATAGTTTCTAAAATATATCCTTCAAAGAAAATATACCTAAATGATCTATCAAATATATAGGGAAATGATGAACAAGATTCTCACTCAAGATTAAATAATGAACTTCGATTACATTAATCTACTCATACTGCTATACTCTTGATGAACCTCCATTTATATGCTTTCTATTATGAGGATCCCCAATTATGAGATTGATAAAATAAAAAAAATTATAGTAATCTTTCTTTAGAAAGGAAAAAATGAGACTGTTGGAACTCAAACTTACACTTGTGTCTTAGATCTGAAAGAACCAAGTTGTTGAATAAAAAATGAGACTATCTCTAAGTTTTGGGACTTTTTGTGCTTGAGAAAGACCTCTAGAGAAGGTTGGTTCCTATACCTATTTCTACTACTACTACTACTCCTAATGTTAAAATTTAAATACTAAGCTAAATAAGTCAAGGGATCAGGGATAGAAGAATTTGTGAAAAGGGAAAACTAAAACTAAGGGAGGTGATAGCGTCAAAAAACGTGGGATGAAAACTATCTATTTTGATCAGAAACAGAGGAGGATGACTAAAGGGAGGCTAGGAAAGTAAAACATAGACTAGAATTCATTCACACAATCAATTTCATGATACATAACAATAAAACAGAGATGCAAGTGGCTTAAAATGACACAACAAGCACACAATACAAATGAGAGGCAAGAACGAATAATACAAACATGTTAAGGCATAGGATAGCCACAAAATAATGCTTCTATTACTTGTAGATATGCACAGTCTATTACAATGGTGTGTTAGGTTGATATCCACATGTAAGAACCATATTTAGAGGTTTGTGACTCAAAATACAGAGATACAAAATTCTTTACAAATATTAAACGATCCAAAATATCCACCCTTTACAATGAGCCATGCTATTTCATTTATAGATGAATTAATGAGAGAAGAAGAAGAGAAGGAGGGGAAAATGGGATTTGAATCACAACCACCAATAACTAGAAATGAATTCCTAAAAATCTACCTAAAAATCTATAAAATGTACTTCCCCATATATTTGTTGTGTGTAGGAGAAGGAAGGGGGTGAGATCCACATCAAATCGGGTGGTTGCAACAATCATATCTTTCATTAATGGTGTGAGGAAAATTTTCTAAGTTCTCACCTACCAAATACTACTAAAATTTAAATTTGAATGATGTAGAGTGTAATTTCAAATGGGACTAGGAACACGTGTGTCAGATCCCTGTAGAAAATGTTATGGTTGTAAGAAGTCTATAGTACAAATTGGACATGTAAGACACATGGTGTGCGCTGACTAGCTAAATAATTGGAAATTTTTTATTAGTTTTATCTTTTCTACCATGTGTCACATAGTGGTTAGTTACAAGGATTCAACACCCTATTGGTGCACTTTTATAGTTGTGTGTAGCACACTCAAGTCTGAAATTTGATGACAAGGAACATAAACTAGCACAAAGCAAAGCACGACAAGGCACAAAGGAGGAAGGTGCAGAAGAAGAAAGTAGGAGGTGAAAAAAGTAATGTGTGCGGGAAGAACAAAGGGAATATCTACCGCAGGAATGTATGGAAGGTTTGAAATCATTACAATATGATGTGTGGTAACAAGGAAAGGGGCGCATGAGATTGCTATTGACTTATCTAATTTTGGGAAGTAAGTTTGAGGTGCACGGGAAGGGTTCATGAACTTCTGGGAAGAAGATGAATGCACATAGATTGGGAGAGAGGAAAAATGGAAAAGATGGAGGAAAATGAAGATGTGGGAAGTGTATGAGAGGAGTGCGCAAGAGTGCATGAGGACGTGCAACCAGGGTATGTGTCATGAGAACAATTTAAGTGTGCGTAATCTGCAATGTAGAACCTTAGAGGAAGAATGGGAATACGAGTGAACCAAATAACTAGGGAATTTATTTGGATAACAGAGACCAATAAAATCCCTATGGTTAAATGGTTTGATGTTTCACTTCCTAAATATTATGGGGGAGTGGGGATTTTGAACTGGGAAAAGTAAATTTTTTCTCTAAGTGTTAAATAGGTGTGGCATCTTCTGTCCAATCCTCAGAGCGTGTATGGAAATATATTAAAAAAAAAATCTGGGTGATCCTCTTATAGTGGCTATTCTCAAAATTAATAACTTGACTAATGACCTGAATATTAAAAAATTAATAAATTAAAGCATTGGAATATGGTTTGTCCCTAGCTAATGACTTGAATAGTAATGAATGAATTATTTAAAGGTAAATCTCATATTATTGTTAACGAAATCATCAATAAGAATTCCTTGTTAGGGAAAATCAATCTTGTTTGAATAAAATTCCTTTTTATGCTTTCATTAATTCTAGATTGAACCTTAAATTGCATCTATGGGAAGCTAATAAAGAGGAACATTTTTTAGCAAATTGAAGGATTGAGAAAGCATTTTTTGATAATATTGGTAATAAATATTTTGATTAGTCGGACTTCATCACCTTTTCCAATAAAGGTTAATATTAAAGGCCGTAGCAATCTTGCATTAATTACAAGTATGTGATGGAATAGTCACTCTATATATTTATCGAGCCGCTCTTTGTTATTTTCTCACTTTTTGGGTTTGTTTCACTAGATTTCATTTCATCTTTCATGGATGGTCCATTGTTTCCTTTCATGAAATTCTCTGTCGGTGCATGAAATGACATGTTATACCAAGATTTTACGTCATTTCTTGAAATATATTTTTAGGATTGGATCAGAGAAAGATATGGTTGTTATTGAGGTATTTCTTAGAGTTGATTATCTTTCTTTGGAAGGTTGTTAGAGAGTTAATGTGGAAGTTTCCTTGACCTTAGTTTTTCATCTACTTATAATACATCTGGTGAAGGATTGGGCTTTGGAGCTGGGACATAACTATATCAAACCATATTATAGGGCTAGCATGGAAGATGAAATGGAAAATAACTCAAGTGTGTTATGGACCATACTTTCTGGGAATCCCTATATCTATGAAGGTTTTTTCAACTAGGTCATTTTTGGAGAGTTGTACAATCAGTTTGATGTCCAAATGTGTTTCATGGATGTAATGGAAAAGTTTAGTAAGAGATCAAAGATGGGATCTAATTCGATCCACTTTCCTGACCTGGATGCTCTGTCTTCTCCATTGTAACCAAAACTAACTTGTTGGGATCTGATTCATAGCCAAGGGTGTGCATTGTAAACTTGGTTAAATATTTGTGATGTTTCTAGTGAAGCATACCTTTTTCCAGCATCGACTGTGACTCTTGTTTACTGGCCTGATAAAGTGGAGATTGTGGAGGTGTCATCTGATTCAAATAATTAAATATTTCTAAAATATATCATTTTGTATCTTTGTTTTAGTTGTTATATATCATTTTTAGTTCCATAATAATCGAATCATCCAGTATGTCTTGTTGGTATTTTTATTTGTATTCCCACCCACTTGTGTTTTTGGCAGTCTTTTGATTTTTTCAACAAAGTATTGATGGATTTTTCAGTTTTTTGGATTGATCCTCTTGTTATATATTTAATGTAAAGGGAAATGGACCCTTAAACCCTCCTTTAATTATAAAAAACAAGGAATAATTAATAAAAGTCTTTGTGTAATGGCCTAAAAAACTAAAGTCCAAATTATTTTAAAATCCCATTATTCCCATTTTTTAAGTGATAGATTGATTTCTAACATAATCAAATCATACAAATAACCATTCAAATAATACATGCATGATACAATGGCACCAATCAAATTTGATTCAAAATATATTTATATTATTTCCAATGCCTCAATACAACTTATAAGTTTACAATGAGTCTCATCATCTCAAACAATATAACTAGTTATTCCAGTAGTACATCAAGTACAATTTTATTCCATGAAATGAAATATAAAATAACTAATCAAGATCTGAAAATCATCTAAAATCCCTATCAGATTATTTCCTTTACTTTGTCTCCAGAGTGGCATGTATTTCCCATAAAAGGTCAGTTCCAATCGAACTGACAAAATTTTCTATTTTCATACATGTAGTATTCTACAAATGAAAACATATCAGAAATATCCAATCATGCATTAAAAACACACTCATACATTATTATTCTAATGATTTCAATAATCATGTATACATACATGAACTAAACAAGTTCAATAATCATTCTTGAGTGGTTCCTTCAACCATCATAGAAAAAATACATAAAACTTAAAACATGTAAGATTGATCACATAATGCATTTCTTTATAATCTCATTCATGGATGAAACCTTCATCCATCATACATAAAATACATAAAACTTACCATAGGTAAGGTTGATTTTATAATGTATTTCACAATAACCATAACAATAATATTCAGTCATGCATCTGTATACACAATCATCTAGTATTATAATAATGATGTAGATAAGCATGTATTCATACATGAACAAATGAAGTTTAGATTATCATTCAAGGAAGAAGCCTTTAATTGACAAACATAAAATGCATAAAACTTACAACAAATAAGGTTTATTACATAGTGCATTTCTTATTAACTATATGTATCAAAATGAATAACATACCAGTTTTTTATCCAAATGCCATCACAATAATTTTGTATTCCAAAATTAGTCAGCATTTAAACTATTTTGACATAATGTTGACATATGAATCCTTATGCTAAAAATTGAAAAACAAACGACTATTTGACAAGATTCCAACATTAACATCTTATATTCCCATAAGATAAAGCATACTAATTTCTTGGAAAAACTCCATAACCACTAATCTCATAGCCATAATGAGAAAGCATACAAACAATATGACAAAATGCCTTCAATACTAATCTCATAAACCATCATGAGAAATTATACAAAATATATGAAAAAAATTCCAACATGCACATCATCTTAACATTCCCAAAACATAACAACATGCTAGCATGCACATCATCTTAACATTCCCAAAACGGAACAACATATAAACTACTTGACAAAATGTCAACATAGTAACCTTATATGCAAAAAGGAGAATGCATACATAAAAAATTAACACAATACCAACATACATGCCAAAACAAATCATAAAGATAACATATTTGTCAAAATTTGTAACACAATCTTTATAACCAAAATAATGCATGCAAACTATATGAAAAAATTTCATAACATGAACTTAAAATGTAATCCAAATAATGCATGCCAACAACATGAAAAAATTCCATAGAATAAGTTTCACATATATTCCAAAGAATTCATGCCAACAACATTCAAAATTTCCATGGAATGAACTTCACATATATTCAAAATAATGCATGCTAAGAACATGAAAAAATGACATAGAATGAACTTCACATAGAGTCCAAAGAATGCATGCCAACAACATGAAAAATGCTATAGAATGAATTTCACATATAGTCCAAAGAATGCATTCCAACAACATGATAAAATTCCATAGAATGAAATTCACATATAGTACAAATAATGCATGCCAAAAAATTGTCAATTTTCCATAGAATTAACTTCACATATAGTCTAAAGAATGCATCGAAAAAATATGAAAAAAATCCATAGAATGAACTTCACATATAGTCCAAAGAATGCATGCCAGTAACATGAAAAAATTCCATAGAATGAACTTCACAGATATTCCAAATAATGCATTCCAACAACATGAAAAAATGCCATAGAATGAACTTCACATATATTCCAAAGAATACATGCAAACAACATGAAAAAATTCCATAGAATGAACTTCACATTTAGTCTAAAGAATGCATGCCAACCACATGAAAAAATTCCATAGAATGAACTTCACATATAGTACAAAGAATACATGCCAACATCATGAAAAAATTCTATAGAATGAAATTCAAATATATTCTAAAGAATACATGCCAACAACATGAAAAAATGTCTCGATACATTATCTTTTTAATATGAAAATCAAAAGATTGCGAACAAACTGTTTGAAAAAATGCCACAACACACCTTCCTGTAAAAATGTCATAAAAGAGGTTATATGTGAACTGTTTGACAAAGTACCTCATTCCATATTCATATAAATATGTAAAAAAAAATATTTCATGCAAATAACATGAAAAAATGTTTCAATACATTATATTTTAAGTATGTAGATCAAAATATTGTGCACAAACTATTTGAAAAAATGCCACAACACACATTCCTAGAAAAATGTCATAAAAGAGGTTATATGTGAACTGTTTGATAAAATAACTCATTCCATATTCATATAAATATGTCAAACAAAATATTGCATGTCAAATATTTCTCAAAATGTCTTAACACATAAGATTTTAAATGTGCAAATCAAAATATTGCACACAAAATATTTGACAAAATATCACAACACATAATCTTTTAAATATGTTAATCAAATGATTGCATATGAACTATTTGAAAAAATATCACAACACATTATATTTTAAATATACCAATGAAATGATTTCATACAAACTATTTTACAGAATGTCACAACACATAATATTTTAAACATTCCAATCACATGATTACATACGAATTGTTGACAAAATGTAGCGAACTAACAACAAAAATCACATTAAAGAACGAAACCAACTAACAACAAAACTACAACATAGAAATCATCCAAAAACATAGTGATCTGAAATCTAATTTTGTAGCAAATAAAATAGAAACTAACCTCTAAATTGTAGCATGGGAATCAATTAAAAAAACAAAGATCTGACGACTAATGATACAATAAAGAAAATAGTAACTAACAACTAAAATGCAGTATGGAAATCAACCAAAAACACAACCATCTGACAACTAATGTTGCAAAAAATAAAAAACCAACTAATAACTAAAATGAAACAGGAAAATCAACAAAAAAACACAACTATTTGACAACTAATGATATAGTAAAGAAAATATCAACTAACAACTAAAATGCAACATCTAACCAACAAAAATTTGGAAAATAAAAATGTTAAAAACCATCTCTTAAATACCCAGGTGAATAACATCATTAATTCCAAGAGTCAAACAAGGAGTTAAAACAAAATATTATACACTCATACTAGAGAAATTAGAAATATAAAATGCCCATAATGAGAAAACCATATTTTCCCAATACCCATAAAGGATAGGTCAAAAATATTAATACCCAGAATGAGAAAACTATATTTCTTGATACCCATAAAGGATAGATAAAAATTATTAATACCCAGAAAGAGAATACCAAATTTATCAATACTTAGAAAAGGGATAAATCAAAATATGCACTTATTTTTAACTTTTATTGCATATGATAAAATAAGACATCATTTTATGAGAGATATGAGATGAAAGAAGACCAAAAAAATCTACGCTTTTCCTCCTTAATTATCTACTATTTTCCCCAACTTCTTAACCCCACACCACATGAAATGAAACCCCAAAACCTTATTTATTTTCTAGAAAAAATATCAAAAAACCTAGATGCACAAAAAAATATGGGATCTCATAATGGAGGCCTAAAAATCAACAAAATTGTTGTAAGAAACCTCTAGAAAATCCTCCTACAAATTTTGAAAAAGTTTCCCCTCTAATTCCTCATCTCCTTCAGACCATGTTAAATGGATAAAATAAAAACCTAAATCCCATTTATGTCATGGATTTCAAATACAATAAAATATCATTAAAACTTCCAAAATACCACCACTTAATTTTAGTCTAAGTATTTATTAAAAATACTTATGTGCCACATTCCATAAGGAACAGTCAATACATAATTTAATGCCAAGACAAATCACATATCAAATTCCATTAAGCACTAATCAAATGTTACCTCATAATAATAACCATATGAATAATGAAAAACATGACAAAAATAAATGCCAAGCCACATTTCCAAGTCAACATAATTCAAAAATGATCGAATTCACGCACATGGAGAACGTTACACCAGCCACACTACCATATCACCCAACTGCCAAATAAACTGTCACCCAAATCAAAGGGTGAGTGTTAACTCACAGAAGAGTGGGAACTTGTGCATATACATGCATGTGTATGCACACAACTACTTTAGCGTATATACATAGTATATATTCTCACGTACCTATGATCATACCAATACGGGTATATGGATTAATGTCCATTATTTCATACATTAAAATCATACCTTGACTATTGAATGGTGAAAAAATAAAGTTCGACCAAGAAGGAATAGCCAAAACATATTCATTATTAATATGGATTCCAAAACATCAGGATGTTAAATATTCCCCCCTTAATAAGGGTAATGTCCCATTTACCACGACTTGAAAAGAAATGGAAAATTCTTTCTTACGTACTCAACATTTTCCCAAGTGGCACTTCATTCACTTAGGCTCTCCCATTGGAAAAAAACTTGTTGAATATATCTATTTCAAAACTTAATGCTTCACTATGATAATATCCTTACCGACTCAAGCTAAAAATTTAGCTTAGCATCTACTTGCAAGTTCTACCAAGTTAGTACATGTGAAGGATCCTACACATATTTTTCTCAAAATTGAGACATAAAATACATCGCAAATCTTAAAAATTGAGGAGGTAATGCAAACTTGTAAGCTACGAAACTTATTTTCTCCAAAATTCCAAATGGACCAACAAATATGGGTGTAATTTTAGATGACTTATGAAACTTAATTGAACTTTTATGAGGTTTCAACCTCAATAACACTTTTTTACCCACTTAAAATTATTTTTCAGTCCTTTTCTGATCAACATAACTCTTTTGTATATCACTATAAAACTTTATTTTTTTCTTATGACAACCAATCCATGTCAATAACCATATCATAACATTCCAAAGGCATAACATACAAATTTAATCTAGTTTTAAACATTCCAAGATCAAGTTCTATTTTATCTAAGTATTTAAAAATCTACACTTTCTTACTAATGCTAGATTCTACTTTCCATTATTCTGCTTACCATTAAAATAAATCCTCTTAAAATCAGATTCCTGGTAAGGTCTGGAAGAGGAGACAACATGCTTCTTATTTCCTTCTCTTTCATTTCCTAACATATCTCAGCTGGTACTTTTATTTTTCTTTATCCATATAGGTTGCACTAACCACTAGTGCAAGACTCTTAGGGTTGACCATGTTTATGTCTTTTCGGATAACGTCCCTTAAACCCAGTTTGAACTTGGTTACTTTGGAATATTTTTCCTTGATATAATCCACATGAGGGATCAGATCTAAAAATTGAGCTTCATACTCAGTTATAGTCATGTTATTTTGTTTCAAACTATGGAAATTAGTTTTCTTCATTTCTCAGTGATTAGCCGAGACATATCTAGTTATGAATTTCTTCTCAATTTTTTTCCAAGTAATAGTGGATTCCACATAAACCTTAAGTTGCTTCAAATGATACCACCATAGAAAAATATGTTCTTCAAGGTGATAAACTGCAATACGGTCCTTGGTTTTGGAGTTGTAATCATGAACAACTTAAATTATTATTTTAAGTTAAAAAACCAAGCCTCATATTTGTCACACAAGTCAGTGGATAACCCTTTGAATCTAGGAATAGGAAATTTATTCAATTATTTGAGGAAGGGTTCTATTAATCTATTCCCTAGGGGTACCTCTTCATGAGCATGCATTTGATTGTTCAAGTCTCCCATGTTTACCTCATGTTGGTCATGTCTTACTTGATTACCTTATAGGACACTATTTTCCTCTAGGTTCATTTGGTGAGATATCAATCTATCTTGCAAAGTGTTTACAGTCATAAGAAGTTCATTTAAGACTTCTTTAGTGGGGTTAAGGACAAGATTGATTTTTTCACCAAATTCTCTACATGAACCTCTTCTAACTCCTCCCCTTTGGCCACCACAACCTTGGTTTGGATTATTCACACCAACACTACTCCGAGTTCTTACCATTGTTGCTAGTAAGTACAAAAATAAGTTTAGTTAACATTCTTAGAGGCCCAAGTGTTTATACAACATTGGATATGATACCAAGTATAAGGACCTCGAAAAATGAGGTCCAATTTTTTTAACTCCCATTATTTCCATTGTTTAAGTGATATGTTGATTTCTAACATAATCAAATAATACAACTAAACATTCAAATCATATATGCATTATACAATGGTACAAATCATATTTTATTCAAAATATATTTCTTTTATTTCCAATGTCTCAATACAACTTATAAGTTTACAATGATCATCATCCGCTTAAAAAATATAACCAGTTATTCTAGTAGTACATCAAGTACAATTTTATTCCATGAATTGAAATATAAAACAAATAATCAAGATCTGAAAATCATCTCAAATACCTATCAGATTCTTTCCTTTCCTTTGTCTTAGAGTGGCCTGTATTTCCCACAAAGGGCCAGTTCCAACCGAATTGACAAAAGTTTCCATTTTCATACGTGGAGTATTCTACAAATCAAAACATATCAGAAATATACAATCATGAATAAAAAAATAGACTCATACATTATAATTCTAATGATGTCAATAAGCATGTATACATGCATGCAAAAAAGTATTCTTGAGTGGTACCTTCAACCATCATAAAGAAAATACATAAAACTTACAACATGTAAGACTGATCACATACTATATTTCTGTAGAATATCATTCATGGATGAAACCTTCATCCATCATACATAAAATACATAAAACATACCATATGTAAGGTTGATTACATAATGTATTTCATAATAACCATAAAAATAATATTCAGTCATGCGTCTGTATACATAATGATCCATTATTATAATAATGATGTAGATAAGCATGCATTCATGTATGAACAAATGAAGTTTAGATTCTCATTCAAGGAAGAAGCCTTTAATTGACATACATAAAATGCATAAAACTTACAACAAGTAAGGTTTATTACATAGTGCATATCTTATTAACTATATGTATCAAAATGAATAACATACCAACTATTTATCCAAATTCCATCACAATAATTCTATATTCCAAAATGAGTCAACATTCATACTGTTTTGACATAATGTCGACATATGAATGCTTCTTCCAAAAATGGATCAATAAACAACTCTTTGACAAGATTCCAACATTAACATCTTATATGTACATAAGATAAAGCATACTACTTTCTTGACAAAACTCCATAACTAGTAATATCATAACTGTAATGAGAAAGCATATAAACAACATGACAAAATGCCTTCAATAATAATATTGTAAACCATCATGAGAAATAATACAAAATTTATGACAAAATGCCAAAATGCACATCATCTTAACATGCCCAAAACATAACAACATGCACCCTACTTGACAAAAATTCCAAATGCACATCATCTTAACAAGTCCAAAATGAAACAACATGCCAACTAATTGATAAAATGCCAACGTAGTAACCTTATATACAAAAAGGATAATGCATACATAAAAAAATGTAAAAATGCAAACATGTAAATTATCTTAACATACCAAAACAAATCAGCAACAAAACATATTTGTCAAAAGTCCTAATAGAACTTTTATACCCAAAATAATACATGTCAACCATATGAAAAAATGTCATAACATGAACTTCAAATATAATCCAAAGAATTCATGCCACCAACATGACAAAATTCCATAGAATGAAATTCACATATGGTCCAAAGAATGCATGCCAACAACATGACAAAATTCCATAGAATGAACTTCACATATACTCTAAAGAATACATGCCAACAACATGACAAAATGCCATATAATGAACTTCACACATAGTCCAAAGAATTCATGCCAACAACATGACAAAATACCATAGAATGAACTTCAAATATAGTCTAAAGAACTCATGCAAATATCATGAAAAAATTCCATAGGATTAACTTCACCTATAGTCCAATGAATGCATGTCAACAACGTGAAAAAATTTCATAGATTGAACTACACATATAATATAAAGAATACATGCCAACAACATGATGAAATTTTATAGAATGAACTTCACATATAGTCCAAAGAATGCATGTCAACAACATGAAAAAATGTTATAGAATGAAATTCACATATAGTGCAAAGAATGCATGGTAACAACATGACAAAATGCCATAGAATTAAATTCACATATAGTCTAAAGAATGCATGCCAAAAACATGACAAAATTCCATAAAATGAACTTCACATATAGTCTAAATAATGCATGCCAACATCATGAAAAATTCCATAGAATGAAATTCACATATAGTCTGAAGAATTCATGCAAAGATCATGAAAAAATGTCTCAATACATTATCTTTTAAATATGCAAATAAAAATAATTCGTACATTTATTTTGAAAAAATGCCACAACACACATTTATAGAAAAATGTCATAAAAGAGGTTATATGTGAAATGTTTGACAAAATACCTCATTCTATATTCATATAAATATGCCAAAAAAAATATTGCATGCCAACTGCTTGTCAAAATGTCTTAACACATAATATTTTAAATATGCCGATAAAATGATTGCATACAAACTCTTTGACAAAATGTCACAAAACATTATATTTTAAATATGCCATCAAATGATTTCATATGAACTATTTGACAAAATGTCACAACACATAATATTTTAAATATGCCAATCAAATTATTATATATGAAATGTTGACAAAACATAGTGAACTAACAACAAAAATTGTAGCAAAGAAAAAAACCAACTTACAACAAAAATACAACGTAGACATCATCCAAAAAAACAACGATGTGACAGTTAATATTGCATCAAAGAAAAAAAAACTAACAATTAAAATGAAGCATGGGAATCGACCAAAAACACAACAATTTGACAACTAATGTTGCAACAAAGAAAAAAAAACTAAAAACTAAAATGCAACATGGAAATCAACCAAAAACATACTTATATGACAAATAATACTATAACAAAGAAAACAACAACAACTAAAATGCAGCATCTAAAAATCAATAAAAAACACAACAATCTTATAGATAATGTTATAGCTAAGAAAACAACTAACAGCTAAATTGTAGCATCTAACCAACCAAAATATGGAAACAAAAAAATGTCAAAAACCATCTCTTAAATAGCCAGGTGAATAGCATCGTTAATTATAGATATCAAACAAGGAGGTAAAAATAAATCTCATACATTCATACTAGATAAATTAGAAATCTGAAATTCCCATAATGAGAAAACCATATTTTCCCAATACCCATAAAGGATAGATCAAAAATATTAATACCCAGAACGAGAAAACCAAATTTCTCAATACCCATAAAGGGTGGATCAAAATTATTAATACCCAAAATGAGAAAACTAGATTTCTCAACACCCATAAAGGATAGATCAAAATTATTAATGACTAGAATGAGAAAACTAGATTTATCAATACCCAGAAAAGGGATAAATTAGAATATGTATTTATTTATAAAATATTGCCTAGGATAAAAATTAGAAACCCTTTCCTGAGAGATTCGAGATGAAAGAAGACCAAAAAAATTCTACACTTTTCATCCTTTCTTCTATATGGTTTTCTCTATATTCTTAGCTCCACACCACATGAAATTAAACCCTAAAACCTTATTTATTTTCACGAAAAATTCTCCACAAATATGGTTGCACCAGAAAAGGTGGGATCCCATAATGGAGGCCCAAAAATAGCCAATATTTCCGTAACAAACCTCTAGAAAATCCTCCCATAATTTTTGACAAAGTTTCCCCTCTAATTCCTCCTCTCATTCACACCATTTCAAATGGTTAAAATTAAAACCTAAATATCATTTATGCCATCTATTACAAATCCATTAAAATAACATTGAAAATCGCAAAATTCCATCTCTTAGATTTAGTATAAGTTTTTTTATAAAAAAAACATATGTTCTACATTCCATAAGGAATGGTTATTACATAATTTAATACCAAGATAAATCACAAGCCAAATTCCATTAATTTCCCATCAAATTCCATGTCATAATAATAACCATACGGCTAAGTCAAAACATGACCAAAAAAATGCCAAGCCACATTGCCAAGTCAAAATAATTCACAAATGCTCAAATTTGAGCACATGTAGAACATTACACTAGCCACACTACCGTATTACCCAACTGCCAAAAAAATTGTCACCCAAATCAAAGGGTAAGTGTTAACTCATGGAGGAGTTGAAACTTTTGCATACACACACATTCATATGCACATAACTACATTAGTGTATATAAATAGTATATATGATCATGTATCTATGATCATACCATATGGGTATATGGACTAATGTCCATTTTATCGTGCATTACACTCATACCTTGATGAGTGATTGATGAAAACAAAAATTGAAACCAAGAAGAAACAACAACAAAAATTCAATAATAATACAGAGTCCCAAAAGTTGGGATGTTACACTTTTTTATGTGTTGCACAAAGCAATTTCAAAAATTAAATACTAATAAATTTGGCACACATTTCCAAGTCACTAATTTTTCATTCAAATAATTACTAGATGTATTTTCTGGAATTCAATGAATAGGTTAAAGGCCTCATATCTCAGATCGTCATTAGGATGCAATACATACACATAAGAAGGATAAAGCCTTATGTCATTATCATAAGATATATTATGTATAACACATATGTCATTTTGGTTTGTTTTAAAGAAAATGATCAACAACATCTAAGATTTATTCCTTGTGTGTGGTCTTACCAGCTGCTATGTTATTCCATTTAACATAATTTAATGAAAATCAATGCATGTTTTATGTTGTCAATTTGTTGGTAGACGATAAGACTAGCGGACATTAGCCTCTATGTGTTCTAGGATTATTTTCCATTAATGTAAAATCAATCTGTATAGCTTTAGATCCCTATTATTTTTCAATATTTATAATTAATTAAATCATATTAGTTGGACTAACCCTTGCAAATTCTAGTGCTTCTCTAAATGCCCTCTAAAGGGATCAAGCATTTTGTAGTTCTCGTAAGATATATTGTGTATAACACATAATTCATATCAGATCATTTAAAGTAAAATGCTTAAGGACCACTAGGCTTCATTACTTACTGAAATCAATGGGTGCGTGACCTCAAGGCTCAACAATTTCTTATTTTCAAATTAGTAATTGAATAAAAAATAAATTATGGACTACCCTAGTGTATGCTAGGATCCTAGAGGATGTTAGGATCCTAGTTGATGCTAATCTCAATTCTTTGTTATGTTGCATAAACGGAATATAATAATCTTCAACCTTAGGGGCCAATTGGCTTCGAAAATCATGTTAGGCTTCTAATATCGTGTGATAGGCTTTGAATATTATGTTCAACCTAGCATCCACTAGGCTTAATATTTTATGTTTAAATATGTGTATTGAGGAAAATAATTAATATTTGTATTGTCTTGGAATATTTTTTGTCTTATCTCGTCTTGGAATATTAAATAAATGTAGTAAACATCCACCCTAGCGGTTGCTAGTATTTCAAGATCGTATTGTAAAATATAAATATAATAATGGAGCTTAGCTCAGTTTTTAGTCGATTAATTACTAATTTTCTTATATATAAAACAACAATTATCCTAGTAGTCTCTGATATCAATTCTTTATTATGTTGCACCAATGTAATGTAATAATATTCAACCTTAGTGGTTGTTAGGCTTCAAAAATAGTGTTGGGCTTCAAATATCATGTGATAGAATTATAATATAATGTTGAACTTAGTAGCTGCTAGGATTAAAATTTCGTATTGGAATATGTATATTCAGGAAAATCGTTAATATTTGTCTTGTCTTGGAATATTTCTTACCTTTCCTTGTCTTGGAATATAAAAGAAATGTAGTAAAAATCCACCCTAGTGGTCGCTAGTATTTGAAGATCGTATTGTAAAATATAAATATAATAATGGAGATTAGTTCAATTTTCAGTCTAGTTAATAATAATTTTCTTGTATGCAAGACAATAATTATCTTAGCAGCTATGAATCTCAATTATTTATTATCTTGCACCAATGCAAGGTAATAATCTTCAACCTTAGCAGCTACTAGGCTTTAAATATCATGTTAGGCTTCAAATATCATGTTGAACTCAGTGGCTGCTAGGCTTAAAAATCTGTGTTGGAATATGTGTATTCAAGAAAATCTTGAATATTTGTCTTGTCTTGAAATATTTTTTGTCTTGTCCTATCTTGGAATATCAAAGAAATGTAGCAAACATCCACCATAGTAGTCATTAGTCTTTGATTATTTTATTGTTAAATCTAAATATAATAATGGATCTTAGTTCAGTTTTTATTCGAGTCATTACTAATTGTCTTGTATGTAAGATAATAATTATCTTAGTGGCCACTAATCTCATTTCTTTTTTATGTTGCACTAACACAATGTAATAATTTGTGACCTTTGCGGTCAATGGGCTTCACATACCATGATACAAAAATATAAATATAATCATCGATCTTAGCTCAGTTTTTAGGCGAGTCATTGTTAATTGTATTTTATGAAAGGAATTCAATATCCTAGCAGTCGCTAATCTCAATTCTTGTTGGAGTACGTGTTTTTACGAAAATATTTAATATTTTTCTTGTCTTGGAATATTTTTTGCATTGTCTTATCTTGGAATAACAAAGCAATGTTGTAAACAACCATCTTAGTGTCTGCTAGTCTTGGAATATAGTATTGGAGAATTTATAAACTATTACTATAGCTTAGCTTAGTTATCAAGTAAGTCGTTACTAATTTTCTTCTACACAAATGTTTTCGACAATGAAGAAGTATAAGTCAGCAGTATCGAGGCTACAAAATATTTTTCTAAATTGAATTTACAAAAAGATACATAAATATACAAGTACAATCATGTATTAATATATTTCATAAAATTCTATATCTCGCCAATAATATGTAGCATAATAAAAATTAAATTATATATAAATCTATTATTCTTTGGGTTCACATTTAGTTCGAATTATATCACAAAGGACACAAAACTATGTGGTTTTGTGGCATAACATGAGGTCCGCAAAAGGAAATACATGTTTATAAACATAATGATTAAAATTTATATTTAATAATATTTACGTGTATATATAATATGTTTACCTTTTATTTTACATAAAAAAGCTTACGAAAGACATTACATTTGAATATTTATATGTGAGAAAATGTATATAATTAATTAATTAATTATATATATATATCAACGCAGAAATCATATAAACAATTAAAATTGAAATAATTAGCCACAATTATTTATTTCATATTAAAAAATCATTAAAGGAGTTCAAAATGATTACCTAAACTATACTAAATCAAACCATTACAATTTTAAAAAAAATGAAAGTGTGACTCATGTTTTGCAACTGGGGAGACATGCCATCACTATCAAGAAAAAAAATCATAGGAAGGAGAACAAAAAATTCATAAAACATTAACCAGGGAGAGACATAGATGGGATAAAAAGGGAACCCACTTAACAAAGATAAATATAAGAGCTACGGTAGAACATAAAAATTGTAAAGGGGATTATATTTTCTATGGTTAGGGAAAAATTTTGTTTCAGAAAGAGAAACGCAGTTTGACAAGGGGATGAAAAGGAACTGCAAAGGCGGCAAAGGGAATGTTAGGGAAATGACAAGAATATATAATTAACAAATCATAGATCCACATAATACATTTTCCAAAGATTATAGATTATGATGTGCGGTTAAATTAATAATAGATTTAGTTGATTATAAATTATAGATTACAAAATGTAATAACAAGAGCTGATAGTAAATAATAGTAAATTAAATGAGACTGAAGAAACTAGATTTATAGTGGTAAAATATGAAGGAAAAATACCCACTCAAAATAGAGCACTTCGTATATTAATAATTTCATATACAACTGCTACCCAACACGTCCACTTTCCTCCTTGGTCTCACAAAGATGATTATAGAATAATATCTCATATTTATAATACAACATTCACTCACTAACACATGATCTTACAGATATGATATATCAATATGGTACCAATGTATATGTTTCTCATTACCAATCCCAAGAGGGATAACCCTATCTTTATAGGATGGGTGTATTGGTCGCACCATTTCAATCTTAAATGTGGAAGATCAACATTATAAAGTTTAATATATTAAACTTTAAAATAATATGGGATGTAAAATCGTGCTTCCTCCCAAAGAGGTATCCCCACTTGACATTATCACCCCAATACTCCCCCTTAATGGTAAGTGGGAAAAAAAACAAAACATGCCAAATTACCTTTTTCTACAAAAGGATTTACAGATCCATAAATCATCAACAATGATTTGAGCTAACATGTAAACAAGGGAAATCATAAAAATCTTCCCATACATAAATTCTTATGACAAGTGATTTCTATATGAAGACTTATATCAGATTATGGATCCTTTTATAAAACAAGGCATTTCCATAACTAATGCTTCGTTAGGATTTACAAGTAAATTCATATAATATGAACATTTACTTATCACAAAATGGAGGAAGTATTGGAAGTTTACAACAAGTTGTTAAGAGGTGGTATTTTCATGCACATTCCCCCTCAATGACAACTCTAAAAGGCCCAACAAGGCACAAAATTTGTAAAACTTTACACAACACAACTTTGTGAAAATATCAACAACTTGAACTTTAGTGGAACATAATTTGAGATTAATATCACCATTAAGGACTTTCTCTCGAATAAAGTGCATGTGAACCTCAATATGATTTGTCCTTTGATACTAAACTGGGTTATTTTCAAGAGCAATTCAACTCTGGTTGTCACATAAAAGAGTAGTGCTTCCTTTGACACCCATATGTAGTTCATCCAAAAGTCTTTTCAGCCACACAACTTCCTTTTCTACTTCCATAACAATTCTATACTCTACTTCAGTAGAAGAGATAGAAACTGCTGGTTGCTTCTTGCTACTCCAAGTGATGACACCTGCACCCAACTTGAAAACATATATAGAAGTAATTTTTCTATCTATATCATCACTAGCATGGTCAGAATCACAATATTGAAATAATTTTGCATCATCACAAAAAGAATAATACAAACCATAATTAACTATTCCTTTAATATATTTCAGATTTTTTTCCCATTTTCCAATGATCCTCATAAGGATCCTGCATGAATATAGAAAAAAATCCTACTGCATATAAAATATCAAGCCTAGTAATAGTCAAATAAATTAGATTACCAACTAGTTGTCTATACAGAGTAGGATCAAATTTACCACATATAGGTTTAGGATCTAATTTCACACCAAATTCATAGGAATGACAATAGGTTTATAGTCAATCATGTTAAATATTCTAAATAAATTAGTAGCATAATGAGATTGAGATGCAAAACTAGATTTATGATCCTGAAATATAACCACGCCTAAAAATGATTGATCAGACCTAAGTCATCCATTTTAAAACGCTCTTTTAATATTTCTTTGATTATATCAATTAATTTTTTATCACTGCTAGTAATTAAAATATCAGAAACATATAGAAAAATAATGATAATATGATTATTTTCAAACTTAACAAATAAATCATTAGCAGAATTGCAGTTAGAGAAACCAAGATCCTGAAAGAAATTATTAATCTTAGCACACCAAGCTCTAGGAGCTTGTTTAAAACCATATAAGATTTTTTTCAATTTACATACATATATTTCCTTACCAGGTTCTTCAAAACCTGTAGGTTAATGCATATAAATTTCTTATTTTAGATCATCATTTAGAAATGTATTTTTAACATCCATTTGACGAATCTCCCAGCTATTTTGAGCAACTAAAGCTAGAAGAGTCCTAACAATGCTCATTTTAGCTACAAGAGAAATAGTTTCAACATAGTCAAGGCTAGGTTTTTGAGTGAAACCACGATATACTAACATTTCCTTGAATTTATCAATTTCTCCTACATAGTTATACTTAATTTCATACAACCACCTGGATCCTACAATGCTTCGTTTAGAAGGAGGAGGACTAGTTCCCGAGTGTTATTTTTAATTAAAGAATTGTATTCATATTTGATAGCCTTGAATCATATTTCATCTTGACTAGATTATTCGAAATATTGTGGTTCAACCTCGTATAGGGTCATTAAGGCATGATAAATATGCTAACTATGGGTTACCCTACTCAGAATGAAAAGATTAGAGTCCTTCACAATATTTTGAGCCCATTTAGGAATCTTGGGATGTGACACATTTTGAGATGAATGCCCCTCAATATCCATCATATCTAGATCAGGATAATCATCCTCTTGAACTTCTTTTTCCATATTGTTAGGAGAAGGATTATCAAGATCTATTTCAGGAGAAACAAAGGAGGGTTCACAAGAAGCATCACATAATGTTTTCTCTAAGACATGAACATTCCCATTTTTAACTATGTCATGCTTGAAAGGTTCATAAACTCTTAAACCTTTTGTTTAACAAGCATAACCAATAAAAATATAGGAATAAGAAGTTGGTTCAAGCTTATTCCTTTTAACTTTTGGAACGAAGATAGAAGCAGGACTACCGAATATTCTTAAGTGAAAGATATCTACTTTTTTATTTGTCCGTACTTCATGAGGTGTATTTTGATGAAGATATTTTATAGGAAATCTATTTATGATATAGACATCAATATTCATTTCTTCTGTCCGTAGAAACTTAGGCACATTTGACACATGAATCATAGTCCCGACCATCTCTAAAATAGTCATATTTTTCCTTTTTGCAATGCCATTTTTATGTGGAGAATAGGGAGTTGTCAACTCTCTCTATATCCCACATGAAAAATATAACTCATCAAACATTTTTATAGTATATTCACCTCCATTATCAGTTCTAATTCTTTTTATTTTCAGGTTAGAAAAATTTTCAACAAAGGCTTTAAATTCTTGAAATTTAGACAAGACATCAGATTTTTTCTTAATAAAATAAGACTGGGTCATCCTAGAGAAATCATTGATAAAGCATACAACATACAAAGCTCCACTGAGAGAAGGAAATTCAAGTGGACCTCTAACATCATTGTGAATCAATTCTAATGGATGAGAGGAATTAGGATCATGATGTTTGTGAAAAGGTTCAACATGTTGCTTACCACGCAAACAACTTGTTGGTTTCTCAAACGTGTACCCGCGTCTTGGATATTTGAAAAGGGCCAAGGTGTTTGAGACCACAATGGAACCATTCCCAAGTTGTGGGACCTTGCGCGCTTGGGATGATCTCTGGAGAAGGCCAGTTCCTCTACCTACCTCTAATGATACTGCTACTCCTACTGTTGAAAGCAAATCCTAGACTAAACATGCCAAGGGACCAGAGATAGAAAGATGTGTAGAAAGGGGAAACTAAGCTAAGCAAGGTGATAGTGCCAGAAGGAAAGGGTCGATCTCTCTCCATGAGCGGAAAAGGAGACAGAGAGGGCGCGGGAGAAGAGGGCGGATGACACATGCCACAGATCAACACACAGGCTATGCCTTCCAGCATGTGCAACACATGAACTTGGGGAATGTAAGGATAGGAGTATGCACATCATGCCATAAAATGAAAACAGAGAGGCGAGATGCAATGAAAATGAGAGAGGGAAGATAAGAGTTCCAAAAAACATGATTTTATTACTTAAGGGACGCACAGTCATTTACATTCACGGTAGGAGTCAAGAAAACATTACATAGACCATGCCAAGGTATGAGACCCATGGGAATTCAGCCACCATTTTGGCATGGTGCCATTACAACAAGGAAAGATGATTTTACAAAGTAGAACTCTGTTATTTATAGAAGAAAAAGGAGAGAAGAGAAGGAGAAATGGAGGGAAACTCAGATTAAAATCTTCAACCACCAACAACTAGTGATAAATGCCTGCAAATCCGATTGCAAGGCTATTAGATGTACTTCCCCATGTTTTTTTGGCATGTGGAAGAAGGAAGAAGGCAAGATTTGATGAAATCTGGTAGTTAAGGTTGATTGGATGTGCATTGATGAGCTGAGAGACATTTCCTTGTTTTTGCGCCTAAGAAATCCCACCTAAATTTGAACTTGAATAGTCCAACAGGTAGCTTGTGTCAGAAGTTCTCTGACAAGTCCAAGCGCATGCTGATCTGAGCTCTGTAGGAAAAGATACGGCTGTCAGAAGATGTTAGAGTCGTTGGCGCATGGAAAACACATGGCGCGCGCAGGTTGGCTGAAATGATGGCCAATTGTTCATTTGTTTTATTTTTTTGGCATCACATTGTCATGCATTGGATTGGTAAACTGTCCAAATTTGGCATGACTTTGATTAGTTACGTGTGGCACACTCAAGTCTGACAGAAGATGACTTGGCACAAAAGGGTGCAAAGGAGAAGGTGCAAGGGCACGCGTGGAAGAAAGAGGCACGGGAGGAAAGTAGAAAGAGGTAAATGAAAGTGTGTGTGACGCATGGGAGTGAGAATCAAGCGCGTGAAATGTTGAAATAGAGGGGTGGCGCGCACGCAGGAGGAAGGAAGAAAATAGGGCGCGCGAAGGAACTAAGTCTATCTAAGCACACAAGAGGAATTCCAGGGAATTAGTTGATTGGAAGGTAAGTTTGCAGAGGTGCACTAAGGAGTGCATGACAGGATAGGAGAGAAATCAGGCGCGTAGGAGGAAAAACTCACAAGGGAAAATAAAAGGAGTATAGAAGAATGCGACAGGAGAGCTGGAAGGTGTGACAAGGGCATGCAAAGGGACTACAATTGTGCCAAGGTGTCAAAAGAACAATCTTGAGTGCGCGTAACCTAAAATGTGAAACACTAGAGTCATGAAGTTTGTTGAAAATATAAGTTATCCAGATAACTAGGAGAGTTATTTGGATAACACAACTATCACATGTGTCATGAATAGATTTCAATTTAGGGAGACCTATTACAAGATTTAGGAAAGACATTTCATACAAACTTATGAAATTTACATGTCTAAGCCTTTTATGCCAAAGTTAAAGATCATTTCTAGATGAAGAAGAAAAATAAGATTAATAAAAAAATCTATCAAAAATTTATAAACCATTTTTTTGTATACCAGATGAAACAACATTACTGAGTTCATATTTTACATACCATTTATCTTACAAAAATAAAACTTTATAGTTTTCTTTAGTTAATTTGGAGGAAGATAAAAGCTTCTTTTTCAACTAAGGAACATATAAAACATTTCTAATTATTCCATTTTTCAGTTTGACATCTCCACAACTTATAGATCTAATGATGGAATTATCTCCTAGATATATATTTTCCTAACATTTTACAACATCAGTGATGATACCAAAAATATAGGTCATGTGACTAGAGACACCATTATTTAGGATCCATTTATTGTCATTTAAAGATGTGAGAGCATTAAATAGGGCAATAGAATACTCAACATTATTTGCATGGATTTTGCTTCAACTCTATGATCTTCTGATTGTTAATTTTACTTTTTTTTAGCATTATTAACATATTTTTTAGTTTTTACATGACAATCAGACTCTTTATGACCAATTTTTCCACATTTGTTACATGTACCATTGAATTTCACTTTAAAATTCTAACTATTTCTAATAGAATTAGATTTAGGATTGGGTTTAAATTTTGATTTGATGCTAGATTTTTGATTAGGATGGATATTATTCCTATTTTGAGAAGTTTTATGATTCTGAGAGAATAATTATTGAGAGGTAGTCTCTTTTGAATCAAAATTCTCCATTACACATTCTTCTTGAATTAACAGAGAAGACAAGTGTCCAGATAAGGTAAATCATTTTCATTATGATATTTAGAGTTAAGGATGGAAACATAGTTTCTGAATTTTTCATGAATATTTATCTATATGATAAAATATAGAAGCTTATCATGAAACAATTCATAATTACATCCATCTAACTGAGCTTTAATATTTTTAATTTTAGCTAGGTAATTAACAATTTTCTCATCCCCCTTCATGGGAGTTGTGAACAATTCCAAAATTAGTTTAATTATTTTTGAATGGAGACTCCCTTCATACATGGTTTCTAATTATTTCTATGAATTTACAGGAGAATCCATATGACCTATATGCATTAAAAAATCATCTTTTATGAATTGCAATAGGGATCTTCCTGAGATCTTTGCGAGAAAGAGGTAAGGTTTTCCGGATTTGCTTGCCTTCCAGTGGGTCATTTTTCCACACCAATGACCAAATCCCATAATCTTTATGGCCATTTGAAAAAGGTTATAATCTAACTCACCAAATAGTGTAATTTGCTCCATTTAATAATTGTAATTTATCCATTGTAAAAATAGTATTTTTGGCCATTTTTAATAAAAAACACACAACCAACAATTAGAAACATAGATTTGAATAGAAATGAACAAACACCTATGCGGGACTTAGAAAAAATAGATGGTTAAGATGGATACACATCTTATCATGGAGTTCTATAAATCCTTGAAAACTCGGCACACATGATGCAGAGCTTGATAAAAATTATAGAACTTACGAATCTAGAGAAACTCATGAGTAAAGGTTAGCTCTGAGCTCATTAAATAATTCAGATAATAAATCAAAACCACGACCAAATAATAAAGAAAAAATTAATTAAAAATATTAAAGGATAAAAAATGGCTGAAGTAGGAAGGTGACACGTTGAACATCAAACCACAACAATCAAAAGGACACATGTCAAACTTTATGGAAAATTTCTAAGAAGATTATCCCCTAGTGGATGTGAGGTCCCTGGAATTTAATTAAAAAAGATTTTTGGGTTTGGCATGTGAAGCACTAGAATGTAATCACACATGGCAAAAACACAAAAGCGACGACGCTTAGAAAAATAATAGAAACAAAGAGACAAGAAGTAAATAGAGAAGGAGGACACATGTTGTAAATCAAACAAACAAAATAGGGAACATGTCATATTTCTGGAACTTACCAAGATATATTAGTCCAGCAGACATGAGGTCCCCTTAGATTTAATAAAAAAATAATAGCTTTTCGGGTCCATAGGAGGTTAATAGGTCAAAAAGATATGAAGTAATCAACCAGAGCAACACTTGGTGCAAGATCAATGGTAAAGAGATAGCATGTGGCCAAATTATCCCCCAAACTTCCTCAAGCCGATGAGTTCGGTAGACGTGAAGTCCTTGGAATTTAATTAAAACAAAATAAATTATTGGGTAAGCAACAAAGTTTGACAAGGCAAATAAATGCATCAATCCAAAAGAAGAAACACGTGGCTGAAAAAAGAAGCAACACGTGGAGAAAATAAAAAAATTGGGGGACCACTGTCACCTTTCTAACAAATTTCTTCAAAAATTAGCCCAACGGATTGTGAAAAGTCCGCAAAATAAATCAAAACAAATAACTTTTCACGTACCGATGAAGGAAGGAAAAAAAAGACACTAAAAACAAAAGATAGAGAAAGAAAGACTAATGGAAAAGATGCCTCTTGGTGAACATCTATCGATAGAAGAATCTGACACTTGGAAGATTTTTGCAAAGAGCTTTTGAGAGATGGCTCTAGGTGGGTGTGAAGCACCCAAAATGAGCCAAATAATAAAATTAATTTCAGGTTCGATCCTCAGTAATCAGATAGCATGGTGCAAATTCCACGAGTCCATGAGGAAAAGTGTCATAATTGCATCACTCTTCCAAGGAAAAGAAATATGTGGACCTAAAACTCACGGAATAAGCCAAAAATAGTGAAATTTTGAAATCTGCCTGTAAAAAAAAAATCCCAAAAAAGTCCAAAGCAAGCCGCAAACATAAAATAAGTTATTTTAAATAATGTCACACAACTATAACAATTATGAAGGGCATGAAATGGATTTTAAAAACATGCAGAAGACTGCGAAGAACCAAGGTCATAGAAACACAAATCTATACACACAAAATGTATAAGCAAGATATAATAAACAAATCATCCAATATTCATATATATTTGGTGGAAAAAATTGGAATTTTGAAGCTGATTTATCTTGAAAGCGATGACAAAATAACTAGGGTTTCATAGATATGAAAAACTTCAGATGTTTCTTTACGCTTGCAAATCAAAAACATCCAAATATATCTATGTACAAGCATAACCACCAGCTCTGATACCATGTTAGGGAATTAATGAGATTGATATAATTAACAAATTATAAATCCACAATATAACTGCCAAAGATTATAGATTTATGAAGTGCAGTGATTAAACATAGATTAAAATGGTTATATCACATATTACAAACATGAACAAACAAAGTAAATAATAGAAATTAAATGACATAGGAACACCACATTTATTGTGGGTAAACTCAAAGCAAAAAACCTCACTAAAAAATAAAGAACTTACTGTATTAATAATTTCACAAATACTTTTAACTTGCACTTCCACTTCACTCATCGATCTCCCAAAGACGATTAAAGAATAGTTTCTAATAGTTACAATACAATGGTCACTCACTACCACATGATCTTACAGAGCTAATATATCAATATGGTACCAATATATATGTTGTTCATTACCAATTCCAAGATGGATGACCCTATCTTTATAGGATGGGTGAATCTGTCAAGCCATTTCACTCTTAAATGCGGAAGAACAATTAGAGATCACAAACACTGAGAGGGGAGGTGAATTAGTGTGAAATAATTTTTTTCTGAATGCTAATTTTAAACCCTTTAATAATGTGAAGATTTAAACTATGAGCATTCAATCAACCAAATTTATTGCACAATAACCCAGAACACAAAAATTACCATGGGAAGCCCTTTCAAGAGAAAACCCACCAAAATTGTTGTTTATATTACACAAATTAAGGAATCATAAGAATATAACACATCTTACAATATTTGATTAGTGAGGGAACAACCCTAGAAGGAGTACCATATCCTTCACCTTTACTGATATTACACACAAAAAAGGACTTAAGTGAATGTTACTCATCACAAGAGATTTCTTTTGTAGGCACCCACCTACAAGGAAGCTATAACTCCTTGAATGTGCTAAGATACAAATTAGACTTGATTTATATACATTATGATCATCTAGTTACAAAAATTTATAATACAATGAATTATGATCACTTTCATGACTCTTTCTGTGTTCTTATTTTCACTCTCTTCTTCTCATCTAATTCGATCCCACTTGTTGAATCAATCTACTGCTCTTGATGCTTATCTCATCTGATAAATCAATACATCATCGATCTTCTCTCCTCTTTCCTCTCCCTTATTTTTGGTTTCTCTTTCTTATCTTTATTTCATCGTATCCTCTCTTATGCAGCTCTCACTTATCTCGAATACTCTTTTTCCCACTTGAAAAACCCACAAAATAGTTACAAGTATAAAATATATCATAATCGACCCATTACTCCACTTCAAATTGTGTTTCATGCACCTTTGTACTTCATCACCTGAGAATTCGGTCCATTAAATTCATACAGCTAACTCCAAATCTTGTTCCTTCTATATTTGGCTTGATTACACTATTTTCTATGCACCTGCTAGAGGAACTTATCAGCCGTTTAAAAATATATATTTTCCATCTTTTACAGTTATCATTATGACAAAGATGATCAAGCCATTTCCTTATATTATATTTCACCTTGAAACTTGGGATATCATAGAGAATGTAATTGTATTTCTACAAAGTCAATACGCATTAAATGTTGGTAGCTAAAACATTGGTTTTATTTGTTCTTCATTAAGATAAGGTCATATCCTTAGCCATAATCACTCGATGATTGAATCACAATTGATTTTGGAGAATCAACTCCCACTTGTACGTGTTTGAATCAATTTCATTTCCTTCAATCATTTTCATTCCATGTTCTCTCATTTTGTGGCCATCCTTAGCTCCTCTAACTTTCTCCTTTGTAGTGTGGCTCTTTTCTTTGTTCAGTGGTATTTCATCTTCCTTGATTACTTTTTAGTTATCCATGGCTATTTTATTCTTCTCACAGATTTCCCAATGTCACATGACTATCCTCCTTATCTTTCACCTTTCCAAGGATTTTTTTACGTCTACAACTCTATCTCTTCTTATTGTAGCTTTTGTAGTCTTCTGTGGATTCCACAATTCTTCATGGCTTTTCTCTTTATCGACAGCTTTCCATCTAAATCCCTTACTCTCGTGACTTTTCCTTTACCTTCACGATTATTCCTTTTCATTCTCATCTTCACTTTTCTTACTTGTGGCTTGGCCTTTGACTCCACATAGCTTCCTGAATTCATCCTATTATACATGGCAACCAATGACCTTGCGCGGTTTCTCTAGTGTTCAATGGATTTGTGTAGACTATGGTGGCTACTCCAAGTCTTCAACATTTATGTCTAGGATTTGAAATTTATCTCCTCATGCATGCGTCTTGCAAAAATATTGAGTAAGTCCCTTAGAACTTATCCTTTATCATTTCGAAGCCTTTGTGATCTGACACTACCCATCAACCTTCATCTTCTTCACTTGCTCACTTTACCAATTGAATCCTTTTTCCATCAATGAAATTTGATATCAACTAATATATCTTGAAATCAATTACAACACATAAAAATGACAAATATGAGACAATCTCCCCCTTTTTCATTGATGGAAACACTCCATCCTCTAGAAACCTTATAACCTTTTAATGGAAAAATACTTGCATACCTGTATCCACCTTTCTCTTGTTCTTCTATATCAGTGGTCTGGTTTCAACTTTCTTCATTTTGCCCCCTTTGAAAACAATGACAAAAGGCCATCTATTCCACATAAATTTGAATGCACTTGTAAAATAGTTTTTTCATGTGCTTACTTTAAGAAGCTCCCCCTTAAGACTTATGTTTCTTATCTATTTGTTATAGTGTGTTTGAAATAATGATCTCCCTGAGCTGATGCATACTTTGATGAATTTTAGATAATAAATTCCCCCCCTCTCAAATTTTCACTGGTTTTATGAGTGGATAATACCTGAGAATTATCCCTTCCTTGTCTGCACACCCTCTAGTTGTTGGAAGTATATGGAATCACCCCTAATTCATTCATTAGGTGTTCAAATGTTGCTCTTGGCAACAGCTTGGTCATGATGTCTGCAATTTCTTCTTTAGTGATCACATATTCTAGACTGATCTTCCTATCATTCACTTGTTCCCTAAACAAATTATATCTTATAGTTATATGCTTCATCTTTGAGTAGAACACTGGATTCTTAGAGAAACTTATTGCACTTGTGATATCACACAACAAAGGTATTGGACTTTCCAATTTTATCTTGTAATCTTCCAATGTCTACTTCATCCAGAGAACTTTAGTACAATACATTTCAACCACTACATACTCTTATTCACAAGTTGAGAGTGTCACTGATGACTGGTTCTTTCTCAGCCAAGATACTAAGAAATTTCCAACAAAGAATGCTCTGGCACTTCTACTCTTCCTATTATCAACATGGTCTGCCTAGTCAACATTTGTATATGCTTTGATGTTGAAATAATTTATATTGGAGTACCATTATCCATATTCAATAATGTCCATGAGGTATCTCAGGATTCTCTTAACCTCCTTGAGGTGTGTTTCCCTTAGATCTTCTTGAAATATTCGAACAAGGTCTACTGCATGCATGATATCAGGTCTTGACTCTATGGAGTAAAGTAGACTTCATATCATGGATATATACAATGTTTTATCTACCTTAGGTGAGTCATAATCTCTAATCAACTTTAACCCAACTTCCATTGGTGTACCAATTGGTCTTCATTCTTCCATTCTGAATCTTTTTAACATATCCTTGATATACTTGGTCTAGGATATGAATATACCTTAGTCTATTTGACTTATCTGTAAACCCAAAATGAATGAAATATCTCCAAGAATTGACATCTCGAACTATTCTTTCACCATGTCAACAATCACATGTCATCTTATCATGGTCTCCGTCAAATAGGATGTCATCCATATAGACTATGATAATGAGCAGATGTTCTCCTTCTTCCTTGATGTAGAGATTGTTATATGGAAAACCTTTTCTGAATCCTTGCTCGATGAGGTATGAATACAATTTGTTGTAACAAGCTCCGGGAGCTTGTTTTAATCCATACAAAGCTTTCTTCAACCTACACACATAATCTTTATCTTCAGTTAGCGAATATCCATTAGGTTATTCAATGTATACCTCTCATTTAGAACACCATTAAGAAATATTGACTTCACTTCCATCTGGAACACTCTAATTTTCTTGTATTCCGCATAAGCTAGAAATAGTCTTATTTTTTCCATTATTTCCACTGGTGGAAATGTATCATCAAAAATAGTTTCCTTCCATTTGTGTGTATCCTTTGCACACTAGCCTTTCTTTGTTCATTGTCACTTCTCCTTTCTCATTCAATTTATTTTTGAAAACCCACTTGGTTCTAATTATATTCTTGTTCCACGGTTAGGAGCACCAATTCCCATGTCTCATTCTTTTCAATTTTATCTAGCTCTTCATTCATGTTGTCTACCCATTGTTGATATTTTCTTACTTTTGTAACATTCTTGGGTTATGTCATTGGCAGGAGTGCCATATATTCACAGTTCAACTATTCTCTTAGCCTTATTTTTGTGAGAATGTCACCATATTTGTTTCCAATGATCTTATTAGAAGGATGGTCCTTTTTGAATTTCCTAGAGGGTGCCTTAGTGTCTGGACTTTCTTCTCCTTCATCTCCTTATTCACGTGGACTATCTAACTCTTCATCATCTTCTTACTCTTTATGTCTAACATTGTGCTGAGTGCTGGTTTTGGTGTACTATGTCTCATCCACCTTTACATTTGTGCTTTCAACAATACTTTTTGTAGCCACTTATTATAACACTTGTAATCTATGCTAACCGCTGGGTAACCATGGAATATCCCTTCATCACACATGGAGTGAGCTTTTACCAAGTTTTCTTCATCTCTTTTGATACATCATTTACTACCAAAGAATCTTATGTGCTTAACATTAGTTGGTCTCTTTTTTCCACAGTTCATAGTAGGAGTTTTATCATTGTTTATCCTTAGTTGAGATTTGTTCAAAAGATAGATCGCCGGCGTAAACTACTTCATTCCAATATCTGTATGAGAGTTTGGATTCATTTAGCATGGTCCTTTCCATCTCATGTACAATCATAATATTTCTCTCAATAACCCCATTTTTCTGAGGTGTCCTTGTAGGCCTGAATATTTTATTTCTTCTGGGTCTCTACGATGCTACTTCACTACCTTGGCAATAGTAAATGGCCTCCATGCTTTCACCAGTGGTCTCCACATTTTCACCAAAGAATAAGAAAATTTCCAATCCTGAATGAAATATCTCCAAGAATTGACATCTCGAACTATTCTTTCACCATGTCAACAATCACATGTCATCTTATCATGGTCTCCGTCAAATAGGATGTCATCCATATAGACTATGATAATGAGCAGATGTTCTCCTTCTTCCTTGATGTAGAGATTGTTATATGGAAAACCTTTTCTGAATCCTTGCTCGATGAGGTATGAATACAATTTGTTGTAACAAGCTCCAGGAGCTTGTTTTTAATCCATACAAAGAATGTTCTTCAACCTACACACATAATCTTTATCTTCAGTTAGCGAATATCCATTAGGTTATTCAATGTATACCTCTCATTTAGAACACCATTAAGAAATATTGACTTCACTTCCATCTGGAACACTCTAATTTTCTTGTATTCCGCATAAGCTAGAAATAGTCTTATTTTTTCCATTATTTCCACTGGTGGAAATGTATCATCAAAATAGTTTCCTTCCATTTGTGTGTATCCTTTGCACACTAGCCTTTCTTTGTTCATTGTCACTTCTCCTTTCTCATTCAATTTATTTTTGAAAACCCACTTGGTTCTAATTATATTCTTGTTCCACGGTTAGGGCACCAATTCCCATGTCTCATTCTTTTCAATTTTATCTAGCTCTTCATTCATGTTGTCTACCCATTGTTGATATTTTCTTACTTTTGTAACATTCTTGGGTTATGTCATTGGCAGGAGTGCCATATATTCACAGTTCAACTATTCTCTTAGCCTTATTTTTGTGAGAATGTCACCATATTTGTTTCCAATGATCTTATTAGAAGGATGGTCCTTTTTGAATTTCCTAGAGGGTGCCTTAGTGTCTGGACTTTCTTCTCCTTCATCTCCTTATTCACGTGGACTATCTAACTCTTCATCATCTTCTTACTCTTTATGTCTAACATTGTGCTGAGTGCTGGTTTTGGTGTACTATGTCTCATCCACCTTTACATTTGTGCTTTCAACAATATTTTGTAGCCACTTATTATAACACTTGTAATCTATGCTAACCGCTGGGTAACCATGGAATATCCCTTCATCACACATGGAGTGAGCTTTTACCAAGTTTTCTTCATCTCTTTTGATACATCATTTACTACCAAAGAATCTTATGTGCTTAACATTAGTTGGTCTCTTTTTCCACAGTTCATAGGGAGTTTTATCATTGTTTATCCTTAGTTGAGATTTGTTCAAAAGATAGATCGCAGCGTAAACTACTTCATTCCAATATCTGTATGAGAGTTTGGATTCATTTAGCATGGTCCTTTCCATCTCATGTACAATCATAATATTTCTCTCAATAACCCCATTTTTCTGAGGTGTCCTTGTAGCTTAGAGTTTTCTTCTAATTCCATGTTATTCACAAAATTCATTAAATTCATTTGATGAGAATTCTTCACCTCTGGAAGATCTTAGGCATTTGATATTTTTGTTCTCATTTTCCACCTGTATGCATGTAACAGTTAGTAATGCAAGTAAAGTTGAAACTAACACCTAGTAGCTTCAATACAATACTAAACTAAACCTATGCATCATTATGATAAGAGCTTAAACAAAGCTATGTTAGGAAATTAAATATTAATGTTTACATTATAGTTTTTTAGTTAATATTTAATATTGTTATATATTAAATATTAAGTTTGTTTGTATATTGTTATAATATATTGTTTCAACAATATATTATTCTTAGATTTTGTTATACCCGTGAATAACATTCTGGGTTAATTGTTGTGACTCCTTCCTATTTTATAGGAGGTTGTTTAGCTGTTATTATGGATATATATTAGCCTAATGTATTGCACAGGAAAAATGGTAAATAAGATATAAAATATTTTTGTGTTCAACCTGTGTATTATTTTTAGTTGGCATCAGAGAAGGTTTTGTGTATGGCATGGAGTCTTAAAATTGGAGAGGGGCAAATTGATTATTCTATTGCCCTGGCATATGAAGTCTATTGATTTGATAAGTTCAGATTAATTAGTTTTTTAAGTTTGTATATTTGCAGAGGGCGTTGTATATTGGAGCACATGACCAGATCTATCTACTGCTACATTGTGTCGAGATCCTTCTTACATTGCAATAATAGTGAAGGATTTTAGTGACTGTGGCATATTCATTCATAAATGGTAGCGTCGTAGGAGTGAAGGTTTCACATCAGGTAGCTGTGCATAGTAATCCAAAAGCACAGGCCATTGATCTTCCCAAGGCCGACGTCTTCTCATAAGAGACGTCTACAGCAGAGGATCTGTAATCATCCGAAGGAGGCGCAAACCACGAGATCTATTAGCATTTGGGTTATATTGTAAGGTTGTATTGGTATTTTGGATTTAAGATATGAGATATTACGTTCTTGTTCCATATCTTTTTTGAGCTCCATCATCTGTTAGATTGGTTCAATAGTTTCCCCATGTGTTGTGTTGTGTAATTTGAAGATTCTATCAATTTTTAATGCCATTACTACTACACATAACAAGATCTACACTGAACATCCCTGGCTACAAACTACTCTCAGACGCACGTATTGATTTGCATCTACAACCTGCATTCTTGTCAAGATCCCTTCACAAGATTTTCTGAGATCTACAATCCAGTGTGGAGCAATTGAAGGATTTAGGCTACGATTGGGTTATTCTTAGGCATTCAGAGCAGAGACATGTTATTGGAGAGGATAATTAGTTTATCAGAAAAAAAAACTGCATATGCATTGAGTCAGAATCTCAAGGTGATTGCATGCATAGGAGAAAAATTAGAAGAACGAGAAGCACCTATCTACAGCCAACACAAATTCAAGATTTATGGTTTCATGCTAAGTGCTGTTAAAAGTCCACATCATTTGGGTGCCACGTTACAGATCTAGATGGGGTGCATTATTTAGACAGTTTTCCACCTCGTGTAACATGAGAATCATTTCCTTATGGAACATGATCCTCTCCAAACTCCAAGACGCCCTCCTTAAGATTAACACGATCCACACTTAGACAACTGACATGCATCGCTGTCAAGGTTCGATGGTTATTATTTTTGGTAACAGTTGTAGCACAAGTCATGTCACTAAGTCTAGACGTGTTATGTATTAAACATCTTTTCTAGTTAGCTGTGTTAAGCTTGTTTTATAGTCAATGCCTTTATATAAAAATTTAGTGTTTAAGTCATTTCCTTGTATTTCATTATTTTAGTAGTGTATTGTTTATTGTTGAATTCTGTAGAGGTCCAATGGTCTTATAAGTCATTTGAGTGTTTTGAAGTATAAATTCAATTTGTTTTAGTGGTCATATTCCATCCTTACAAATATTTTGTATGTTGTATTTTGGTGAGTCTAGCAAGTAAGACCATTGTATACCATCTAGGGTATGTTATTTAAATTTTTATTTATTTTTTTTAGTTTCATTTAGAGCTAAGTGTCATAATAAATAATTCCATATAGGTGATTTTAGGATTTTTTAATTCTCATTTTCATTTAAAAAGTAATCTCGTTTTATTACTTTTTAAAAGTTAGTCGAGTCTTCTTTTCTGATTCAAAATAGTTTTTGTCAAATCTGTGAGTTGTCATCAAATGTCGTATAATTGTAAAAAGTCTGAAAAAAAATAAAATTTCCTTACGGATGCATTTTCGGTGTTACCCGACGTCCATGAAAATAAAGTGTTTCACATTGCAGGAGGGAAGATATAATAAACAATGTGGAAATAGTTGAGCTTCATATCCAAATCAGGCTGAGTTAGCAGCATTTTAAATGGAGGATGGAGGCATCGGAGGCTGGAGGTCAGACAGTGACCTCTCGTTAGTCACCAATGACGGGGCCACACATAATGATTTGGTGGCACAAGTGTGCAATGTGAGTACTTTTTTTTTGAGTTTTGCAGTGTTCCAGATTCAGTTGTGTGGTGTGAATTTCAACTTGGTGTGATTCTTTTTCAGAGTTCCTGTTTTGTGTTAAATAAGTGAAATGTTCACATTGAGGGGGGAACATGATCAACATGATCCAATGTTCCATTTTCAATTTTTCAGTTGAGTATGTGGCTATTCCTGTTTCCCCAAATGCAAAAAACATAGTACAGAACAAATAACACAGTGAAACGTAGCATCATGAGGCTTGATGAGGTAGAACAGTCAGATGTGTTCCTGTTCGTACCTAGGTTTGTGGTTAGCCTCTTGAAAACCATTGAAGGCTGTTCAGATGTGTTCCTGCTTGAGTTCCCACACTGCTAGGTCATATGTGTTCCCTAGAGTGACTGGTTGATAAGAAAATGATTCCTGAGTGTGTTCCCATCCTCGTCGGTCAGATGTGTTCCCAACAGTGCTTGGTTGATAAGAAGTTGATGTGTTTCTTATTCTACCTTCAGTTCGAGTGTGTGCCAAGATCATGAGCGTGCAGAGGTGGTAGGCTGTAAAGGAAGTGTGAAAGTTCTAATGTTACCATGTAAACATTAATTGGGGGAATGTTAGGAAATTAAATATTAATGTTTACGTTATAGTTTGTTAGTTAATATTTAATATTGTTATATATTAAATATTAAGTTTGTTTGTATATTGTTATAATATATTGTTTCAACAATATATTATTCTTAGATTTTGTTATACCTGTGAATAACATTCCGGGTTAATTGTTGTGACTCCTTCCTATTTTATAGGAGGTTGTTTAGCTGTTATTATGGCTATATATTAGCCTAATGTATTACAGAGGAAAGATGGTAAATAATATATAAAATATTTTTGTGTTCAACCTATGTATTATTTTCAAGCTAACCTATAAAAATTTATACATTAAATATGAAATGAACATTTCAAGCTAATATGTTAAATAAACTACCTTCTATCTCTTATTGAATGCTAAAAATAAGATGAGATTGAAACTAGGTAGACCTATAGCAATCAAAGATTTTATTATGTGCTTGAAATCCCAAGGTTTCTAAGAATGGAGTCTTGTCAAAGCATGGTTACAAGACCATTTTACATCTCTCCATATGACTTCAAGAATTGGGTGGATGAATACAACAAATGGAGAAGGTAAGCTCTTCTAATGGAAGAATTCTCGAAGATGATAAATGGCTATAGTGTATGCTTTATGCTCATTTAGGAATGTAGGTGTAAATAGAAAGGTAGGAGGAGGGATCCTTATATAGCCCAATGGATAGAAGAATGTCTACACCCCCTTCATGTGGGATAAATAGAGAGGTTGTGTTAGTTGTGGATAAGGAAGGTTTAAAAAGGGTTGATTCAACCTTAGGAGAGTTTAGTTTGTCCTTTAGTGACCCATGGGATTTTAGGGGCTTTATTAATTAATCAAAGTGATTAGTTAATAGGTGTGCAATATTATAAAATATTTTTAGAGGAATAATTAACATGATTTAGACTATGAGAGGGATTTAATCAAATAAGTGATGATTTATTGATTAAATAGAAGAGAGAATTATTTAATTAAGGATATTTAATTAATCTAGATAGCAAGGGGAGATGATTAACAAAATGTCATTAATTCACATCATTTGTGGATAGAAGATTTAATTAACTAGCGTAATGTAGCTAATTAACGGTGATAGAAGAGGAAGTGTGCCATATTGACGATATGTCATCAATTTGTAGGAAATGGTATAATTAGTGCAATTTAAGTATTTAAATTTCTCAGGTTAAATTATAGGTGTCTACATTTTCCCCTCTTTTGGGTGGCATAAGTGACGCCACTTCAAAGATAGTAGATAGATAAATTTTGAAAGTGTAGAAAAAAAATTAGTAGAAGTGAGAGATGCCCCCTCGAGCGTTGATGGGGTGATGAGAGAAGACGATCAAAAATCAAAAAAATTGAGAGAAAGGAAAAAAAAAATGGGCAAGAGCAGGATGCCCCAGGTGAATAAGAGGAATAGTGTTAATAAAATAATGATGTAGAGAAAAAAAGGTGATGGAAAGAGTAAGCTTTAATCCATTATATTGCAACAACCATATTATCATCATATTGCCAAATATCTATGTCATCGGTTCTTATTAAAAATATAAGCATATGACAAAAGTAAGATGACATGAAAAGACATAATACAAATAGTTGTCCATTACTGAAACGCCCACTCAATGTAACATACAAAAATCAATGCAATATGAGAAGGGAAAAGGCTCATTTAACAGGGAAAACAAGTACGAACACACATATTCCAACCAACAATGGTCAAGACAGTTGTAAATTTTTTTTTTTATGAAGATGAAGATCCCCAAATGTTCATGATTGATGAAAAGGGTTAAAAATGATGCCTTGAGCAAGGATATATATGCAAGGGAAGATGATGGAAGATGCCGTGTCCAAGGAGAAAGTGTAGTGTGCTACGAAATAGTACCAGGAAACTATATATCCCCCAGAGTACTAATGAAGCAAGTAGGCTAGCTTTATATATGATTGTAAATATGATGATCTGCGAGTCATTTAATCAGTGAAGATGTGAAATTTATAGCAAGATATGGAAATAATACTATGCGCAAGACACAAGTTTTAGCCGTTATGAGCTGGTTGACCTAGTTTTGTGAGTTTTACAATTTTTAGGATTTGTTTTTAGAGAATTTTTGACATTTTTTGGATTTTGGGAGGGTATATATATATACATTTTGTTTTTATTTATTTTTGAATGGGTTGGATGCATAGAAGAAAGTAGAAGAAGTAGCAACAATCTCCCAGACATAAAATAAATGACCCAAAGAGAAGAAAGAAGTAGCATGCAAAAAATAATTCCCCAGCATAACGGAAAAATTAATAAAATAATTATTTAACAAAAAATAATTCTTTGATGGAGAGTGTAGAAGAAACGATATCACCTACGAGTAATAAAATTTTCCTAGTGAGAAGAAAGGGGAACCTGGCGGCAAAGAATTTCCTAGCACAATAGAAAATGAAAGAAAAATAATTATTTAAATAAAATAATTATTCACAGTGAGTAGAAGAAGAGTTAGAGAAAAAACAACAATAAAAAAAATCTTCTAGGAATCATGGTTGACAAAAATGGTTTAATATACCCCACCCGGGGGGGTATATCATCGAGACCAATTCATTTGTTACTAACAGCTATAAAAATTTTACTGCGAGACCCCCAATAGCGATGAGGATGATGGTGATAGGAAGAACCCATAGGAGATGTGCTAACTGAGTTCAAGAGTATGCTCGGGACACAGACAATGGATTATTCATGTGTATCTTGACCTACTTCATAAATTTTGTAATTAATGTCACAATTAAAATTTAAATTGTTAGGCTAGAGTTATGGTATAACACAGGCACGCATGTGTGGGGGCGTTGGTAGCCGTAAAGTGCATGTGCACATGCGCAGGCACTAGACATGTGTGCACATACACACATATGCCCCAAAAAGGCATATGCATGTTCACGCACATACACATAGCACATGCGCAAGCATCAAAACCCTAGTGCACACACACATCAAACACCCATGCACACAAGCAAGCACGATAAAAATGGTACAATAGCCCTTAGGTAGATGCGTGCACGTGCGCGCACCAAAAGGGTGCATAGGCACCTAGAAGAGACAAATGAGAGGGAAAAATGACAAAAAAATTGACACTTAGAAGAAAAAGAAAATTTAGCAGAGAATAGAAGAATAGTAGAACTTAGAAGAAATTTTTAGTGTCTAACACATGCCATGTTTTACAAAGATAGTTTCTAGCATTATAAATGTGATATCGACACACTCACATTGCCAAGATGGAGGGGAGCATGTTTCAAAGTGACTATCATGTGATGACAATTATACTGGAGGCGGTTAGCCTAAGCTATAACACGGAGATGCCTTCTATTACCTTAGACTATGGCCTATTGACCGCTTTGATTGAGCGATGGCATAATGAGAGCCAATGTTTCAGGCTCCCCACTGGAGAGATGACCATCAGACTGGAAGATGTGTGGCAGATTTTACGTGTTCCTATCATAGGCTTGATGATTTATTATACGAATGATTTTGGTCAAATTACTGCGGTGATCAGTGACCTATTTGGTTGTGATGAGAAACCCCATGAGGGTATGACAATGTCCTTTCATGATTGGATAGCCGATACAACTCTTCACCAGGGACCAATTTACTTGATGGCTATTATCAGTGGGTTATTACTCACTGATAAGATAGGGACATCATTTCCGATGGGGTTGATCACATTAGTACATGGAGTGTTCAGTGGCAAGCGATACTGAAGGGGCCAGTGCATACTGGCACATTTATACTAGGATATGCTCCTGATTACTCACCACCATCAGAAGATGGTGGGTTTGGCATCTTTACTATAGATATGGTCCTAGGACCATATAGCTATCGGGTGCCCTGTAGGTGTGTTACACACTCGAGCATCGGAGGAGCCAACATTTATGGAATGGGTCTCCGTGGGAGACAATGAATGAGGGCACCTAGGTAGCATTTACTACTACCGTCGAGAGTTTGAAAAGTTGTTGGATAGAGACATCATCTAGAGGCCCTATAGACACATACAATGGTCAGAGGATGGAGTGGAGCTTAGCATTTGTGCAGTAGAGAACTTCCTTCTTGGAAGCTATAGTTATATTACTAAGATATACATGTTGGACTAATGTGAGTGACAACTGGGTAGAGTTCAGGGCATCCCTCATCTTGATATGTGGTATTCCCACCGAGATGTAGAGAGGTGGACCCTAGGTCCACGCATACAGGTATCTTGAGCCAGGGCTAGCTTCTTATAGGTGGTACCACAGGTTTGGGACCCTACTCGATAGGCTAGAGTCCCAGGCACCACACTATATTACATGGCCTGATATACGACCATTTTACCGTGGCACTCGACGATATCATATGAGGCATGGGGAGCAGGTATTCAAGCACCATTCGAGGTCTCAGATAGTAGTGACGAGGTTGTGGTTGTGGGTTGTTCTAATGATCCTTTTGATGGGCAGAAACATGATGGGTAGGGTACTATACAAGATCCTAGAAAGAGGCAGTAGGCACTCAGACAGGGACAGGAACAGGGCCAAACATAGGCACATGGTCATACAAAGGATTTTTGGCCTAGATTATGTGATTAGGGACATGCCCATGGATAGGCACAGGGACAGGTTCTGAGACAGGCTCTAGCAGTGCGTCTGGGGTTAGCCCGAGCTTACGGTGGAGATGCTGAGGCACAATTAGCTGCCTTATAGAAGAAGGTGAAACTGCTAATAGTTGAGAGAGATCAGGTCCAATCTCATATTCTAGCTGTGATAGCAGAGCAAGACCAGGACAGAGCCCAGACTGGCCAGGGGGAGATGGTTCCACACATTTTTAGCAGATACACCAGATGGCCTCTTAGATGGCTCAAGTGACTAGCCTACTACAATAGGCTTAGACCTAGTTATAACCAATGATAGTCGAGAGAGATTGACTATGGGTAGAGAAAGTAGTGTGTTAGAATGAGGTTGCATGGCTAATAGTAGAGGTAGCATCATTTCGATGTACAGATGGGACAGTGGTGACAACACACACTCATTGAGCCTTGGCTACAATGGAGGGCATAGCCTCGTATTATCAGTCACTCTATTATGAGGTAGTTCTAGCTGACCAGCGGGCACCTACCTATAGCTAGCAGTCGAGTGGATCAATGAGATTAGAGAGGCCTATAGGACTATGTGGGACATAGGTTATGGGTCTGCCTCCATTGCATAGACCAGCCACTCCCTCTGAGGGTTCTAATTAGGCATGACTCTCATTGTATTCTTTTATTGTACTTGTATCATGATATACAGACCTCTTATGAAGTTGTTATACTTGACAGATGTATATGATGTACCATTTTTTTGATGCATGCCTCTGATGAAGGCTTTATTCTTTTGATTTTTGTATAGAATTTTTCATGTATGCCTCTGATGAAGGAATTTTTATGAGTTGTGCCCTTTGATGGCCCATATTTTATTGATGATGTATATCTTTTGTGAGACAAAGATTTTATACTTGTATACATGGACATTTTTATGTGGTACCGTTGTGATGAGATGATGGAATTTATTTTTTTAGGATTAATTACATGGATTATGGATGTGTCATGATGTTATATGATTTTATTTCACACTTTTTATGTATCATGATGATAGTTGAGATATTGGTACCACATGTATTTGATTTTGATATGATAGATCCATAGATGATATCAATGGTATTGTACATGTGATGCTCTATATTAGTGAACGGGATTGATAGTATTAGGAAGAGCTTATACTAATATTTATCTCATACAAATATTACTTGAGATGAATACACAAATGTTAATAAAAACACAATATAATAGTTTCACACAATATTATTTCTGTTAATACAATGGCTAATATATAGCCATGGAGGTAGGCACAACAACATCCTAGAAAATAGGAACGAATACCCTGGAATAGTTACGGGTGACAACAATATATATTATATTGTTATAACTATATAACAATATAATATTCAACAACTAATTACTAAAATTCACTATAATAATAATTATCAATGTAATTATTATTCACACATATACATATGTAGAGCACTAACATATTGATTTCCTAACATCCCCCCTTAGTGTGAACATGGGGAAACCTTGCTTTGTACTGCAACGTGCCGCTATGTAGCCTGCTCATGATCTGGATGGTTTCAAGGATAAACCTAACAACCTCTGGATGGTTTTCCAAGTGGTTAACCAACAACCACACAACATATGGTTTTTTAGGATAGTACCAACAACCTCTGGATATTTTTTCTAGTGGATAACTAACAGCCATAATATCATGATGTTGCAGTAGTATCATCGGCTCTCATCACTATCTCATTGCAAGAAATAACATAGGAAAATATAAAAAACGATGATGCTCATACACACAAGCTGAAAACTAGAAATGGAACATTGGATCAAGTTCCCCCCTCAATGTGAAATTTCCACTTATTGAAAACTGCAAATAGGAACACTGATACAGGAACTCTGAAAAACAAGACATAAAGAACATGGCACAAGATGGAAGCAAATACACCACAAAAATGTCACCAAACCATCTGTGTGGCCCCGTCGTTGGCAACTAACAAGAGGTCATTGAATGACCTCCTTCCTCCATTGGCCTCCATCCTCCGGTATCATGCTGCTAGTTCAGCTGAATGTGATCATGAAGTTCAAAATACCTTCAATAATTTGGACGTCACGTATAAGTGAAAATGCATCCAATTCTTTAACAATGAGGTTTTTTTTTAGCATGAACTTTTTAAAATGACCCAACAATCTAATTTGACAACAAAATTATTGACACAAAATGACAACACTTACTGACTAAAACAATACTTTTGATGATACTACAAATTTGATGACTCAGACAAGAAGATTCAACTAGAAATTTAAAAAGTAATAAAATGAAATTACTTTTTAAATGAAAATGACTCTAAACTCTTGACTCATTTTATTTTTGACATTCAGAATACTAATAATTCACAATTAACGCTAAATAGACTAAACTAATACTATCGACAACCTTTATAACAATACACATTTGAATCTTCTTTTAAATCATGACAAATAATTATAAAATTGTAGTGCTAAAGTGACTATTAACCTAAAATACACTTTAAAAAATTTTAATAAAAAAAATTAACAAAGGTCTATGAAAAATACCTAGAATAGACATAGTACCAAAGTAGACAATCTATAAACATATGACTATCAAACATTAAAACTATTGACTAGCAAACGTTAACTCTCAAATATAAAATATTGGCATGACATAGGGTCTTGACCGAGCCTTTGTGTTGCTTTGGTATCATTCCAGGTTGGATCATAGGAGGATGATTCATTGCATAATACAACTGTCACGTTTTGACAATGAGTGCATAGAGGTTCAAATACAACTACAGTGTATATTCATTCAACACAATACACAGTCGACACGGTGGTGATTCCAGTGCAATCAATCCATATCACCAATTTGGATGAAAAAAAGTGATCGTGACCATTGATTTGTAATAAATCATGTGCTAAGAGAGGAACTCGGGATTAGTGCAAATCTATTTCTATAGAGCAATACAAATCACAATGCATTACGAGTTGCTGACAGGAGTTTGAGTTGTTAAGAGGATAAGCTGGGAGAAGAAGAGATTGAATTTCTTCATGGCATGGCATGTCACTAGGATGCAATACAAAATGTTTTAATAAAATATGCAAATTTCCAACATATGCAAGAATTGTAGGCTGTGTGCAAGCTTGATATCATAGATCCACAAATTCATAAAAGGAGGACTGATATAATTAGTAGATTCAATAACATGAATGATAGGGATGAATTTAATAAACTCCAATACATCATGCATCTGGACATCCATAGATATCCATCCACTATACCAAAAACATGAACAAATATGTAGATGCATAGCTGGAGACTACACACACTTCCGCTATTGATACAACCACTGCTAGCATGTGAGAACCTCTACACTATTCTGGTTTGCAATATTGTGAAATTTAGACTATGGCTATGAATGAGAAAATAGCTAATATCACATACCCCTTCATTGATTCCAATGTTTATACCCCCATACATAGTGTGAATTCCATTCGCTTTGATACCACTGATAGTATTAAGAAGAGCTTATACTAATATTTATCTCATGCAAATATTACTTGAGATGAATACACAGATATTAATAAACACACAATATAATAGTTTCACACAATATTATTTCTGCTAATACAATGACTAATATATAGCCATGGAGGTAGGCACAACAACGTCCTAGAAAATAGGAATGAATACCCCGGAATAGTTACGGGTGACAAAAATATATATTGTATTGTTAGAACTATATAACAATATAATATTCAACAACTAATTACTAACATTCACTATAATAATAATTATCAACGTAATTATCATTCACACATATACATATGTAGAGCACTAACATATTTATTTCTTAATAGGGATGACATGATGGTATTGGTGTGGGGGAGGGATAGATTTTGATATTTGAGATCCCTCTTGCTATGTGATGATTAGCTTAGCATTCATGTATGATGTATACTTAGCTTTTTATTTATATGATATATAGATGATGTTAGATGTGATGATATTGATGGAAATATGATGATATGATAACAAAACAATGTACATGCAACAAAAAAAACATAATCAAATGCTTACAAACCTAATCATATATATAGTGCTAACCAATATGAAGTAACACAAATAAGTACAATTATTTACAAGCATGCATAAACACACTTCATATGTACAAGAATAAATCTAATCTAAGAAAGAAAAGATGAAACTTACTAAAGTATGTCTAAGCAATAAACTATACAAATACACAAGCAACAACTATACATGAAAACAATGTACATAAACAAAGCAAGAAACAAGACAAAGTAAGGAAACTAATGTTATTTTTTTGCAAAACTGTTTTGTGAAACCTTTTTCTATTGTTTTTGTGGTTTTGTAAAACAATTTTCTATTGTTTTTGTGGTTTTGTAAAACAATTTTCTATTGTTTTGCGGTGTTGGGAAAAAAAATTCTATTGTTTTTTTTAATTTTATAAACAAGTTTCTATTGTTTTTGGTGATTTTATAAACAATTTTCTTTTTTTTTGTAATTTTCTAAGGTTTTCCAAAGTTATGCATAAGTAACCGGGAAACGTGGATGCCCCTAGCATTGGATAGACAATATACAAGGTCATGTGCCACGTGTTACAAATAGGAAGGTGAATTCGCAGAAGTTCCCCCAACGTTAGACACGGGATATAAGAAAACCATCCCTTCATAGATTAATAAGAGGAGAAAAATCCGGATCAAGGCTTGACAAGATAGGTTCACAGGGAATCTTAGATGCAAGCATGAAATTAGCCCTAAGCTAAGTAAAAGTACCCTCTAGATGTAAGATACTTGTGAACAATGAATCCTCCCAATGTGCTGAAAATTGGTTTTCACCAAGGGACCTATACAACATGCCACAATTACATAGTTTTCACATATGGATGACCTATTTTATCTTTTTCTTTTTCTCTTATTTTAATGTTTTTGTATTTTGATCATTTTTACTTTGTTTTTGGTTTTTTTTTTTTTTGACATGTTTAAGCATTAAACTGCTTAAGGTGCATGGCATTCATAGGTTTTTGGAGCTCATCACCATTGGGATGTGCTAGCCTATATGCTCCTGTACCATATTTGGCCACAATGATGTAATGTCCTGACCAATGTGGTTAGAACTTTCCTTTCTTCTGTCTTTCTACCCTTGTGTTTAACTGATTTTCTTTCATGACCAAATCTCCAACCTCAAATTGACGAGGTATGATCCTTTTGTTGTAATTTCTAGAGAATCTATTCTGATACACTTTGAGATGGTTAAGGGCACATATTTTATTTTCATCCAGGAGTTCGAATTATTCTAGCCTGGCTACTTTGTAATCCTCATCCTTGTCCAAATAATCCCTAAGAGATATTCTTAAGGAAGGAAGCTCAATTTCTAATGGGATGATGGATTCAGTTTGAAATACTAGGGAATAAGGTGTCTCACCAGTAGGAGTATGAATGGAGGTCCTATAAGCCCAAAGGGCGGGGTGAATTTGCAAATTCCAATAGCGACCTGTCTTACATACCATCTTTTCAATGATTTGAACCAATGTTTTGTTAGTGGCTTCAGCCTGCCCATTACCTTGTGGATAGTATGGCATGGAACACTTCAATTTTATTTGAAAGCAATGATAAATATCCTTCACCTTCTTATTCTTTAATGATTTTTCATTTTCAGTAACTATGGCCGCAAAAATTCCATACCGACAAATAAGGTGATTCATGATAAACTTTGAAATCTGAGCTCCTGTAACATAAGTTAAAGGAACAGCCTCCACCCATTTAGTGAAATATTCCATAGCTATGATGATGTGAGTATGACCATCAGATTAGGTAGGGGTGATCTTTCCTATTAAATCCAGTCCCCATTTGGAGAATGGCCATGGGGTTGTGATTGGCTGTAACGGATGTGATGGCACATGGATGAAATTCCCATACTTTTGACATAATACACATTTCCTCATATAGTTGCAGCAGTCTATTTATATAGTAGGTCAATAATATCCCACTCTCACAAATTTCTTATCTAGAACTATTCCATTTATATAGGACGCACACACCCCTTCATGCACCTCTTTAATCACTTGGAATGACTCTACTACATCTTGAAAATGCAAAAAATTCCCATCGTAGCCACAACGATAGAGCGTATCTCCTAAGAGGGTATAACGAGCTATCTAGTGGATAAGGCTTTTTTTTAATGGATATCAAATGTAGTCCCCATATAAAATAAACCAGTCTGGATCAAAATCTCTACAAATTTTTGATATATTTATAAGGCATGTCCAAAAGATGACTTCCCATTTCCCAATATTGATATGATTGTTAATTCAACTGTAGGTTTTGAAATGTTATCTCTCATGGATGGATTTTCAGGCTATAATCAGATCAAAATCCCAGATGAGGATCAACACAAGACAACCTTCAAAACCCCCTAGGGGACCTTTTGTTATCGGGTTATGCCCTTTGGCCTTAAATAGGAGGAGAAACTTATTAAAGGGTAATGACCGTGATTTTCCATGATATGATTCATGACATCATGGAAGACCATGTAGATTATATCCTAAGGAAATCCAAGACAAGAATAGATCACCCTAATATTTTATGGAGTATCTTTGTACGCATGCGGGCATACAAAGTCAGATTGAATCCAAAGAAGTGTGTGTTTGGCTTACTATCAGGAAATTTTCTTAGATTCATTGTATCACAAAGAGGAATTGAGCTAGACACAACTAAAGTTACTTCCATTACAGAAATGCCTCCTCCCAAAAACATCAAACAACTATGCAGCTTGCAAGGAAAGATACAAGTCAACTACCGATTAATTTCCCAACTCACTGATAAGTGTCAAATGTATGCATGTAATAGTTAGTAATGCAAGTAAAGTTGAAACTAACACCTAGTATCTTTAATAAAATACTAAACTAAACCTATGCATCATCATGCTAAGAGCTTAAACAAAGCTAACATATCAACATTTCTATGTTAAACATGAAATTAAAATTTCAAGCTAATATGCTAAATAAACTAACTTGTATCTCTTATTGAATGCTAAAAATAAGATGAGATTGAACCTAGGTAGACCTCTAGTAATTAAAGATTTTATTATGTGCTTGAAATCCCAAGGTTTCTAAGAATGGATTCTTGTTAAATCATGGCTCCAAGACCATTTGAAATCTCTCCATATGACTTCAAAACTTGCATGGATGAATGAAAGAAATGGAGAAGGCAAGCTCTTCTAATGGAAGAATTCTCAAAGATGATAAATGGCTATATGTATGCTCTATGCTCATTTAGGAATGTAGGTGTAAATGGAAAGGTAGGAGGAGGGCTCCTTATATATCCTAATGGATAGAAGAATATCTACATCCCCTTCATGTGGGATAAATGGAAAGGTTGGGTTAGTTGTGGATAAGGAAGGTTTAGAAAGGGTTAAGTCAACCTTAGGAGAGTTTACTTTGTCCTTTAGTGGCCCATGGGATTTGGGGGGCTTTATTAATTAATCAAAGTGATTAATTAATAGGTGTGCAAGCTTATATAATCTTTTTATAGGAATAATTAGCATGATTTAGACTATGAGAGGGATTTAATCAAATAAGTGATGATTTATTGATTAAATAGAAGAGATAATTAATTAATGAAGGATAATTAATTAATCTAGATAGAATGGGGTATTAATTAATTAGAAATAATTAATCAATGTAGATCGAAAGGGGAGCTGATTAATGACATGTCGTTAATTGGCGTCGTTGTTGGATAGAAGAGTTAATTAACTAGTGTAATGTAGCTAATTAACGGTGATAGAAGAGGAAGTGTGACATATTGATGATATGTCATCGATTTGCGGGAAAGGGTATAATTAGTGCAAGTTAAGTATTTAAATTGCTCAGGTTAAATTATAGGTGTGTACACCACCAGTTCCTTGAATTTATGGAATCTATCAAAGGCTTCTGAATTTTGTTTCAAACACGTCACCCATGTCATTCTAGTGTAATCATCTATTAGAAGCATAAAGTATTACTAACCATTTATGCCTTCAGTTCTGGTGGTTCTACAGAGGTATGCATGGATCAGCTCTAATGGCCTAGTTGTAGAATACTCTTTTTATTTGAATGACCTACTTGTTTGTTTGTCATGCAAGCAATCCTTACATAGTGTATCCATGGGTTTCTCAATATTTTACATGTGTCTCACACAACCTTTAGCACTTAGTTTCACCAAATTTTCAAAACTCATATGCCCCAATCTCATGTGCCACAACCAATTGTAGTCAATATTGATTGTGAAGCATTTATCTTTGTATATCTCATTGATAACATACATGTTGTTCTTTATCCACTTGGCCTTTGCAACCTTCTTTCCTTTTTTTATTTTATAATATCACAACCTTTGTCATGAAATATCACATTATATCCTCTTTTTCACATTTGACTCAGACTCAGATGATTATGTTTGAGACCTTTAACATATAAGACATTTTTAGTTATAGTCTTTCCATTATATAGACTGAAAGTTCCTTTCCCAACTATGTTTGTTGAGTTGTTATCACCAAATCTCACAACACCTGAATCTTTGTTGGAAAAAGTAATGAATTTAATTTTTTCACCTGTCATATTGTTTGAGCATCCATTATCGAAATACCAAATTTTAGCTTCATTTTGCACATGGAAAGTAGTCTATACTATTGAGCATGACTCTTTTCTCTTGTTCTCATCCTTATTTTCCACACATACCAACTTTTTCTTTGACGGTCCTTTTTTTTTTTGAAACTAAAATAATCTTCTTATGATAATTGTGTTGACACTATTATAGTTTGATATAGTGTAAGATGGGCCAAATTTTCTTCTAAAGCAACTAGAAAATTTCCTACACTTTGCAGCTTTATGTCCAAAATAATTACATAAATACTAATAACCATAAATATTATGTGTGTACCTCATTGCATATGTTATTCTGGGAGCATAAGTTCTTCTCTTCATGGAAGTGATAGCCTTCTTATTTGTGGCGGATGAGGTTTAGGGTGTTGATGTAACCTTGTTTTCTTATTTGAAACCAATTATAGTTTTGTCATTTGTATCACATTGGTTACTCAGTATATCAGTCAAAACACTTGATCCATTTTTAATTTTTTCATACATCTTTAGCTTGATGCTCATTTGTTCCATCTTAGCCTTTATTTTCTCCAGTTCTAAGTTCATCTTTGTGAACTCATCCTCCTTTGACTTGTAGGATTTTGAAAAAATTTCCAACTGTGTTTCCAACTCCTTGAGCTCGTTAGCCTCTTCTTCTTATTTGAAACTTTGTCTTATCTCAAATACGTGGTTTTGTTATTCATAGTCCTTTAATGTGCATCTTAGTTTATGATTATTTTTCCTACACAGTTTTAACTCTTCAAAATCACATACAAAATATGCTTCTAGATTCACTTTAACTTCTTCTTCATTTGAATATTCATACTCAACTATGTTTTTCCCTCTGGAACTACATTCTTCAACCACATCCATAGCCATAAACAAACACTTTTTCTGATCCTCATCATTTTCATTCTCTGAGTTTCTTGACTCTGATCCACTTGATTCTTTCATTGAATAGAAGTTTCTTTTTTTCTTAAAGAATTTTTTTTGTCACTTTTATTCTTATATTCAATTTCTCTTTTTCTATGTTTATAAATTCCCTCTTCATGTTCATACTGATTTTCTTTATTCTTGTTCTTAAACCTACTATCAAAGTGACCTAATTGTCCACAAGCAAAACATTTAAATGGGATTTTTCCTTCATATTTACTTAAGCCTCTTTTTAATCTTCTCATAGACATAGCTTCAATATTTTTATCATCCAACTCATCCCCTAAAGCTGATTCTTCTTCTTCTTCTTCTTACGCTGACTGAGTTTATTTTTTAATCTTGAATGTTAGTTCTTTCTTGGTGGCTTTAGATCCAATATTACTCATTTTGTATCCTGATAGGGTGCTATGAAATTTATCCATTATGATATTATTCATGTCTTTGGATTCCTCTATTTTTGAAACCTTTGCATCATACTTGCTAGTTAGGGATCTCATAACCTTTTGTACAATAATAGATTCTTCTAGATTTTCTCCTAAGCCTCTGATCATATTTATGACTTCATATATTATTTACATGTAGGCTGTTATACTCTCATCATTCTTTATCTTCAAATTTTCAAACTGAGATCTATAGGTCTGCAGCTTTGCTAGCTTGACCTTTTCATCAACTTTATATATACTCTACAATTTTTTCCATATATCCTTTACTTTGTTGTAATGTATAACTTGCAAAAACTCTATCTCAGTTAGGTTGCATAGAATGTAATTCATAGATCTTGAGTTACATTCATATGTTTCCTTATCCACAAAAGTAGTGATTGGCGTGGATGGAGAAGTATAAAATTTCTCAATGCATTCCCAAATGTCAAAACCAAGTGACATCAAATATGTATTCATTATTTTTCTCCAAAATGCATAATTTTCTGCCATGCTTGTGATGGGAGGATCTCCTCATAGATGTTAAACTTCTACAATAAGGACATCACTATGAAACTAATTGTTATAGATCAAAAAAAATGAGAGGGGGTGAATCAGTGTAAAATAAAACTCTTTACTTAATACCAATTTACACCCTTGAATAACGTGTGGATTTAAACTATGAGAAGTTGATCAACCAAATGTCTTGCACAATAACCTAGAACATAGAAATTAGCATGAGAAACCCTTTCGAGAGAAAACCCACTAAAACCATTACTTATACTACACAAAGTAAGGACTCATAATAATATAACACATCTTACAAGATTGTTTTAGTGAGGAACCAACCTGATAAGGAGCACCAACCCCTTCATCTCTGCTGATATTACACACAACAAAGGACTCAAGTTAATATTAGGCATCACAAGAGATTTCTTTTATAGGAACCCACCTACAAAGAATCTACAACTCCATGAATGTGCTAAGCTACAAATTAGACTTGATTTATATACATTATTATCATCTAGTTACAACAATTTCTAATATAATGAATTACGATAAATTTCATGGCTTAGTCTATGTTCTTCTATTCACTCTCTTCTACTCATCTGATTTGATCTTACTTGCTCAATCAATATGTTTCTCTTAATGATTATCTCATCTGATAAATCAATGCATCATTGATCTTCTCTCCTCTTTCCTCTCCCTATTTTTTGTAACTCTTTCTTATCTTGATTGCATCGTATTCTCTCTTCTGCAGCTCTCACTTAGCTCAAATACTCTTTTTCCCACTTGAGAAACCCACAAAATAGTTCCAAGTATGAAAAATATTGTAATCAACCCATTCCTTCACTTTGAATTGTGTGTTGTGCACCTTCCTGCTTGGTCTCCTAAGAATTCAGCCCATTAAATGAATATATCTAACTCTAGATCTTATTCCTTATCTATTTGTCTTGATTACACAGTTTTCCATGCACCTGCTAGAGAAACTTATTAAGCCATTTCCAAAAATATATTTTCCCTTTTTTATAGTTATTATTGTGACAAAGATGAGTGATAAGTTTCCTTCTCTATATTTTATTTCACCTTGAAACTCGGGATCTCATAAAGAGTGTAACTGCATTTTTTAGAAATTCAATACGCATTAAATGTTGATAGGTGAAACAGTGGTTTTATTTGTTCTTCATTAAGATAAGGTTGTATCCTTAGCCACATTCACTTGAAAATCAAATCACCATCAATTTTGGAAAAAATAAATATCATTTATACATGTTTGAATCAATTTCATTGCCTTCAACCTTTTTCAGTCCATGTTATCTCATTTTATGGATTTCCTTAGCTCCTCCAAGTTTCTCCTTTATATCGCAGCTATTTTCTTTATTCAACGGATCTGTTATTCTTCTCATGGATTTCCCAATGTCATGTGACTATCCTCCTTATCTTTAACCTTTGCGTGGAATTTTTTTACTTCTGCAACTCTATCTCTTCTTCTTGTAGATTTTTTAGTCTTCCACGGCTTCCACAATTCTTTGTAGATTTAATCTTTATCGACGACTTTACTTTTGAATCCCTTACTCTCACAGTTTTGCATTTACCTTTTCAGTTCTTCCTTTGCATTCTTGGATTCACTTTTATTACTCGTAGCTCGGCCTTCGACTCCATGTAGCTTCATGACTTCATACTCTTATGTGTGGTAACCACTGACCTTCCACGGCTTTGTGCAGAATACAATGGATACTCCAAGTATTTGGTGGCTATGTCTAGGATTCGATGGCTCTCTCCCCATGTCCATAGTTTGCAAAAATATTGAATAATTCCCTTAGAACTTATCCTTTAACATCTTGAAGCCTTTGTGAGATGACACTACCAATCAAACTTCATCTTCTTCACATGATCACTTTATCAATTAAATCCTTTTGCCATCAATGCAACTTGATATAAAATGATCTAGCTTGGCATCAATGACAACGCATATAAAAATGAAAAATATGCAACAAGAACAACATAATACATTTTAATAAATTAAACTATGGGGTGTAAAGTGGTGGTCCTCCCAAAGAGGTATCCCAACTTGACATTATCACCCCAACGGGGAAAGGCAAGGTTATATTTCCGTGTAAAACACAAGAACTTGGTGAATATAGAGCGAATAAAATTTCCCACCATAAACTAAGGTAAACATACAATAAAATAGATTATTTGGATAAATACCTTTTTTAGTAGTATATGAAATTATTATGTTCTTGATAATATTTTTGAAACCTCTGTATCCTCTCTCAAACAAACTATCTGCAAGATTCTATACGCAACCTATTTTACTTGCCTCGTTTGAGATCTTCCTTTGTGTGCCTCCAGCTCTAAAATCAAGATTTATAAAATATGGCTAGGATTCTGCACTTGGAGATGCGATCTATCCGCAATAAATATTTTTTCCTCCTTTGTGTGCCAAAAAATGAGATTATAATCACTGCCTCAACGTTCAATTGTAAAAAATGACCAGGATTCGAGAACTCATGCACGTAATCTAGTTCTAGCACATATTGTATTATGATTTCAAGATTTTATTTTCTGTAATGCAAAAATAAAAAAGAAACCCTTATATATATTTCTCTAGGGTATTTAATTTTTTTCAATACATTCAACAAAAGAAATTGTGAAAACTAAAAAATTGTGAGATAGGAAAATTTGAATTTCCCCTTTGTAAAGAAAAAGTGCGGGATATTGAAATTTCAAATATTTGCATTTATTGCGGGGGATTTCACATATCAAAATTTTAATTTATCCCTAGTTAATATTCACATTTAATTTTGGGGATAACGGGGCATAAAAGGAAATTAAATTTATAAATTTTACTTTAGAAATGGGTGGGACAATGACAAATATTTCTTTTTGAACTCACGGGACAACGAAAAATATTAATATAAGCATAATATAAAATAAATTATAATAAAATAGAAGTAAAAATTTCTAAACAAAGTTTTAAAGTGTAATAGGGTAATATACACACATTTATTATTAATTTTTATCGAATTTGAATTCAATATTTTAAAATATAGTGCATGCTAATTTAAAAAAATTATTCCAATAAAATGTGACACATGGAAAGTTTGAACCAGTTAGTTAGGAAACAATATAATTGACACATTTATTAATAAAATTTAAATTAAAGAAACACCTATTAAATACTTTTAACCTATGAAAATCCGCCATATTAATTTGTAAATGAAACCCACTAAAATGTTGACACGTGGTATGAAATTTATAATATATCTTATGGTTATCAATAATTTGGTGTTAGTTAAGTTTTACACTTGAAAAACTAAAACATAATTTTCCACATCACAAGAATTTGAGATCGACTTATATATAGGAAAGAACTTAGGGACCGTTAAAATCCATTACAATGATTTGTTTTTCCAACACCGGATTTAAAATAATAAATCCTTAGCTTTTAAAGGCCACTAAGATATTAATTTTAATAGGTATTAATGAGAAACTCTGGATGTCTTATGTTTTCCATTTATTTTTCAAGGAGAAGCCTAGTGTACATTAGCCTCTATAACTACTAGGGTTCTTATCTAGCAATGTAAAAAACTATCTCTATAGATTTGGATCGTTATTATTTTTCATTAATTAAAATTGTATCATGTTGGCTATGTAATCCCTTGCACAACCAATTGTTGCACTACATACCCTTGAAAGGGCTCACAACTTATTTTTTTTCTAACATGTAATTCAAAATGGTTTGTATATAGTAAAATTATTAGTGACTGTTAAGTTTCATTACTTGCATAAGATCAAAAACAAGTTCATTGAAGAAAATGATTAGGGACTACTAAGCTCGAATACTTACACAAAGGAATGATTTGGTGGCCACTAGGCTAAACAATTTCTTATTTTGAACATAACACTCAAATAACAAATAATAGTAATAGATATTAGCCATCGCTAGGTATTTTTAATAATATATTTCAATGAGAAATATGTGAGTAATGGACATTTTTTATTCTTGAAAGATATGGCAGTATTTTCCTAGTCGAGAAAAAGTTGTTTATTAAAAATGTTTGTAGAGTACTCATACAACATCATAGTATAGATGCATTGTGTATAATAACATTATTTCCTAAAGGAAAAATTTAAAGTACATTTATGTTTGTGTCATTGTAAAAAACATTTTGTTCATATTAGCAACTGCTAGGCTCATACCTTTGCATCTTTTCTTCATTATAAACATTTGTGGGAATCATAGAAAAATATTAACGACTGCTAAGCTCTACTACTTATTGAAAGGAATGGATTAATAGCCACAAGGCTTAACTAATTCTTAATGATGAAAATAGAGATTGTATAACTAATCATAGAAATATATCTTAGCGGATGATAGGAATTTTCCTTTACTTATTGCTATGATAAATATTTGTTTAAGGGATATTTTGTACTCTCAAAGGCTATGGATGGTTTTCCCTATTCGGTAAAAAAATATGATTATTAACAAAAAAAATTAGGGTACTCGTACAACATCATGATGTGGATACATGTCACATTACATGTTGCTGAGGAAAGTGGGATTTGGTATAATAACATTGTATCATATCGGATGAAATTAAAGTTCAATTAGGATTTTTTGTTTGATAACAATCTTTTCTTAGCTTAGGGACTGCTAGGATAAGACCTATGCATATGTTATTTGTAATACACATCAGCTCAAATTAAATAAAAGGTTTTGCGACAACTAAGCTATATTAATTATTAAAAGAAATGGCTTAGAAGTTGTTAGGCTAAACAATTTTTTATTTTCAAAATAATGATCAAATAAATATAAAATACATGTATCTCAGTGCATGTTTCTTAATTTTAGATTTAAATAAATAATCTTATCTTAGGTGTGCCAAAAATTAATTCTAAAAAAAGTTGCAGATGAATCCTGTGTAGCTATTCCCAAAATGTCATGTGAAAAGGGAATCATTTGGGTCTTTTAATTGCGTTTTAATTTTGGACATGAATTTGATGTCATCTTCTATATCTGCAAGCATGGGAGGTGCACAGTGGTATGGAATTGATAATAGTAACACCACCAAACTCAAAATGTCAATGTTGTTTAAAATCTTTTCCCAAAAACAACAAAAAGATATGGAGGAGTGAGGGCATAGGGAAATGGGTTCTGAAATGTACCTTATTTTGGGTGCGTACTCCTACGTGCACCGCTTCTGATGGAAAATCTATGGTTTCTCTAGTCGTGACTCACCATTTCACCCAATTCCTACACCGTGCAATATGAGCATGGTGTGAGACCCATATACAAAAATTTGAGGATGGGAAATGGGAATGGGATGCCACCAATTTCTATAGTTTTCCCTTCCCAATCGACAATGCATTTGTGGAACCATTCTAATTTCCAATTTCCATCCAGTTAATTTTTGAGGGTTGGAATTTGGTTTTCAACACCCAACTACTATCACCATAACATACCCTCACACTCAACAACCCCAATCTTTTTTTCATTATCTTTTTTTAATAAAATTGAAGACATTATTTTTTTTGGTTATTCTACGTTTTTTTGTAAGTACCCACCAAAATCATTGACAAAGGCATCAAAAACCTCATCTTTCAAGTTCCACTCTAGTATTCAACATCCCCTCTTCCACATCCCTTATTCATCTCAAAACTCACGTAATTGGATGGAATATTTTAGAATTTGGCGTGAAATATTATTACAAGAAAAAACCTATAAAGTGTTTAACATTGAAACCAACTGGGTCATTTAATTCTGTTTTAGTGTTAGGAAGGGAATTCAAGGATGCTTCCAATTCCATGGAATGCCCTTCCAAGTCAACCCTACAACTTGGGAACCATTCCAATTTCACTTCATCTTTTTACAACATTACCCTCTCACTTTTACTCGGTCTCATCTAATTTTATGCTTTCTACACACATTAAAGTCAAATGCACCTTCCATTAGACTCTCCACTTAAGAATATTTACTAATTTACTATAAAACTTTCTATTACTCCTATTAATCACATTACATAAAAACTATTTTTAAACGCAACTTTCTATATTTGTTCCCAATCACCTAAATCCATCTTAGGAATGAGGGGTGCACTATGGCTGGGGGTGTGATGTGTCATGACACCACCAAACTCAATACACCAATGTTGTTCATCACCAAAACTAGAAAAATAGGATCAAAAGTAACATGTGTTAATCAATTATCTATATTTGGTCCCAGTTCCATCAAACTATCTCATTCCCTACATTTTTGAATGTATTTTCTCACAATGAGAGAGAACATGTTGGGGAGTGAGGGGTCGGGGCATTGTGTTATGAAATAAAGTTAATTTTATTGTAGAACACTTCTTGTATTGTTTCCTATGGTAAATCCACAGTTTCTTTGGTGCTGACTAGAAATTTCACCATATTTTTACACTGTGTGATAATATTCTGATATGTGACTCACATAGACATAAATGAGAATGAGAAATGGGAACCACGTGCTTCCAACTTCTTTAGAGTACCCTTCCTAGTCAAAAATGTGTGTGACGGTCCATTCCAATTTCTAATTTCCATCCAGTAAGTTTTTTAGGGTTGTAATATGGTTTTCAACCCCCACCTACCATCGTCGAAACATACCCTCACTCTCACCTACCCCAATATTGGTTTTTGTTATTTAAAAAAAAATTGAAGGCATTATGTTTTTTTGAAAATACCCACCAGAATAGTTGATAGAGACATCAAACATATCATATTTCAAGTTCCACTTCAGTCTTCACCACCCCTTCTTTGGTGACCAGCCATTCATTATATTTGTGGGAAACACAATAACTAGCTTAGTGGTCACTAATCTCTATCCATTCATCACATCAACACTCCCCTAACTAGATGGAATATTTTGAAATTTAGCTTGAAATACCGTAACAAGAGAGATTTAAAAAATTCATGTTCCCACGATACATCATGTCGATTGGGAATCCTGTTTCCAACATCATTCCAAGGAGATTTAATCTAAACACTTTTCTGCCATCATTTTCCATGTAGTGAATACTAGAAATGTTGCATATGAAGCCTATACATATATTCCTAAACCACCACCTAAAAATGGAACCGTTTGGTTCTTTCAATTCCATTTTAGTTTCAGACATTCATTTAGGGTCATATTCTATAACCTCAAGTGTGGGGGGTGCATTATGGTATGGAATTGAGCATAGTAGCACCAAAAAAACCAACACGCCAACATTTTTCAAGGCTATGAACATTACTTTGAAAGTTTCACAAGAAGGATGGATGCAAGGGTGTGTCTTGATAGTGAGGCATGAGTGTTTGTTAGATACTTACATAGGTTCTAATTCCCCATACCCCAGGGGACCAGTTACCCTTGAATTTACATAGACGGTTGGAAGGAATCACCCTACATTAGCACACCATGAAGTGTGTGAGGTCGTTCAGTCATTACATATTGTAGAATATAAAAAAAGAAGGTTGGGTCAAACACCTAGCTATATTTTTTCTAAATTCCCTAAATCTATATCCTACCCTGTAATTTTCAAATACTTTTCTCACAAACATCAAGAAGATTTGGGGGAGTGAGTGGACACGGAACTGTGGTATGAAATTTACCTTATTATTTATGTAGAATCCTTCATGCACTACTTTTGATGGAAAATTCATGATTTCTTTGGTCACGACTTGACCTTTCACCCAATTCCTACACTATGTGATGTGGGAAACGTGTGTGTCCCACATAGACAAATATGAGAATGTGAAATGGGAATGAGATTCTTCCAAATTTTGTAGTCTTCCATTTCTAGTCAACAAGGCATCGTTGGGATTATTAAAATTTTCAATTTCCATCTTGTTTTTTTAGTATTTAAATTTGGTTGTCAACCCTCTCATACCATTGTTGTAATAGACCATCACACTCAACAACCTTAATATTGGTTTTTATTATTCTTTTTTTAATTGAATACATTCTTTTTTTTTCTCATTCTATGTTTTTGTAAGTACAAAGGCATCAAATATATAATCTTTCAAGTTCCACACTAGTCTTCCCCATCCCCTCTTTGGTTATTGATTATAAATTATAATGGTATACAATGTAATAACTAGCCTAAAGGTTACTAATAGTTGTCTCTTATTCACTTGAACACTCCCATAACTATATGGAATCTTTTAAAATTTTACGTGAAAGACTTTACAAGAGAGATCCTAATAAGTGAATAACATTGGAACCAATTGAGTATTTCAATTCCTTTTTAGTGTTGGATAGACATTTAATGTCATCTTTTGTAAACTTAGGCATGGGGGGTGCATTATGGCATGGAATTGAGCATATTATCATCACTATACTCAAAACACCAATGTTATTTGTGGACATGGCTATCACGTTGAATTTCAAATAATTACCAAAAGGAGGTTGGTTCAAACACATATTTATATTTGTTCCCAATTCCATAAATCCATCTCCTCCCGTATATTTTTCAATGTATTTTCTCATAAAAAACAATATTTAAAACATCAAGAAGATGTGGGGGTTTGAAGGGGATGGAGCATTGGGTTTTAAAATGTACCATTTTTGGATTAGACCCATTTGTGCACTTCTTCCAATGGAAAATCCATGCTTTCTTTTGTTGTGAATCACCCTTTCACCAAATTCTTGCACCGTGTGAAGCTGGACTAGTGTGTGACCCATATAAACAAATATAAGAATGGGAAATGGGAACATGATGTTCTCAACTTCCGTATACTTCCCTTCAAAGTCAAATCGACATTATGGGGACCTTTCCAATTAAACTTCACCTATTTACAATGTTATCCTCTCACTTTTACCCAGTTTTGTCTAATTTTCTCCTTACCAAAAATAATAAAGTCAAATGCACCTTCACTTAGAATCTCCACTTAAGAATCTAACCATTTACTATAAAAACTTTTTAATACTGTAACTACTCACATTACATTACAACTATTTTTGTTTACACCTTACTATATTTTCTCATAATTACCTAAATTTTTTTTAGGAATGGGGGTGCACTGTGGCTGGGGGTTATGTTTTGGCATTTCACCACCAAAACAAATATGACAATGTTATTCGTATCCATGGCTATCACTTTTTCCTTGTGATAGATGGAACAGAAGGAGGCTTGGTCGAACACCTAACTATATTTATTCCCAATTCCCTAAATTTGTCTCATTTGTGGGAGGTGCACTATGGCTGAGGGGTGTGCTATGACGTGGGGGGTTTGTTGTGCCTAGGGGTGCATTGTGGATAGGGGTGCTCTGTGACTTTGCTATCACTTTGTCCAATGTTGTTCATAACCATGGCTATTTCAAATTTCCAATTTCCACACCTTCTTTTTTCACTCACTACTAAATTAAATTAAAGGAGCTAACGATTGGATAAGTAATTATGTCGACTGTTTTGACAAAGGAGAGGAGAGGAAATTATTAACCTTCTAATTTGATTAAATATTCAGAAAACAATTATTTAAACACCAAAATTTTTCTCACTTTAGGTATTTGAAACGTTACCCTAAACAAGACAAAAATATTCAAAAGTCACTTGCTGAACATGTACCTAAATGAGACTAAAATATTAAAAATTCACTCACTAACCGTGCAAATTGTTGTTACACCTTTATAAGTAGTTATGAATATTTAATCTCTTGTTTTAGAGATATGTTTTCATTTACAGGGACTAATCTGGCTTCATGTGAAAATCCTATGAACCAAGAGGAAATATTGGTTTTCGACAAATCTGGAACATTATATAAGCTTAGAATCTGTTCAAATATTAAATGTATTGGAAATTTAAACTATTTTTTTCTCTTTTGTTTCAATTCATTTGGTTTTTCCCTTATTTGTTTATATTGGTTGCATCTATCATTCCTGTTATTTGGTTATATCTCATTCTGGTCTAATATTTTTCATGTCCTACATGTTAAGAAATGTTTTCATCCTCCTGTCAGTACAAATCTACAAATCCCCCTAAATAACTTTCAGATCTGTAGTTCAGAATTGGGTCATTTAGTGTGATTACACAACATTGAATTTTCTCCAAGGTGTGGGATCTTGCAAGTGAGAAAATTCTCCATAGAAAGATGGTTCTTACTCCTTTGTTTAGGTGTATGCATGAATTTGTGGAGGTTCAATATTTATTCTTATTCTAAATTCCAAGGAGGCAGAGTTAAGAGATGTAAAAGGAAATAAAACTAAGTAAAATGGTGATACACCAAAGGAGTGATGAAATTATATCTTCCAAATAAACAAAAATCATAGAGATATAACACCAAGCATGTAAAAATTGCTATAATGTAATGAAAGACTAGAAAACAATAATATGTGCATGAGAGGATTGAAAGAAATCATTCAAAAAACATGCATTACCATTCCCAAATTTGATACAATGCATTACACTGGCAGAAAGGAAAAAAACGTGTCACATGTTTCATGGAAGGTTTGAAACTCCTCATATTCACATGCTAAGGGGAAGAGGGGAGTCTGTAAGAAACAAAATGTTCAACCCTTTACAAATGAGCCAAATCTGGCTTTTCACAATGAAAAACAAAGTCCAAGAAGGAGAAACATGGGAAAGTTGAAAAAAAATGTTCAACCACTGAAAAAATTCATCAAAATGGCATGGGTACCCTTAAAAGTCCATTCCCCAAGATTTTCGACCATGCTGCAGAAGAGTGGAAGTCATACTATTGTACACACTAAAATTACGTCACACTCCTCCTTCGTCCCTTGACATATAAGCCCCCCTTTATTACATCTACCTAGCCATGACCCCCTTCACCCTACAAATATTAATTTAAATAAATTAATTCTTTATCCTCACTATATTTATTATTTAAATACCTTAGTTAAATAATATCTACACAAACAGTTCTCTTAGACACCTCACCAAGATAACTCAACATAAGACCTATTCTTAGGAAGTTACCATAACTAACTAAGACTTACCCAAACCCCTAAAAATCAATGCCTACACTCCCTCTAACCACATTCCCGCATCCTCAAAAGAATATCCCAGTATAATCCGTGGGATAATGACACAAGATCTCAGGAAATCAGGAGGATCTCCCTAATTTTAGTAAAGCTAGAAAATCCTGCCTTGACTGACGTCGGTTTCCCCTAACCATTGCCGATTAACTCAGACCACCGCCGATCACCCCTTTTAACCCCTAAACTACCTTATTCTCAAGGTTGGAAAACATTGGGAATAATGTGTACAAGAAAGAATGAAATCTCAAAGAGAAAATGCATCTTCAGAGAGCCAATTCTAGCAAGAACTAGCATTTAAGGAAGGAGATTAAGGATCTTCTCCTACACAGCCCCACATTCTGATCTATCCAAGCAAAAGAGGAGTGTGCATTCAGCCCATGCAAAAGCTTTTCTTTAGTTGGTGATCACTTGCAGCCTTCAAACCCATCATCAGCACCTCCATCCTTCACACATAGACTTTCAAGAATGAAATCCAAGTAATTACAACATCATACTTTCTTGGTTATTTCATTTTATCATTCTTTTATCATTAATTGTTCATCTTGCTCCCTATTGACCATCTCCAACATTTTTTACCTCCATAGACCCATAAAAAACTCATAAAAACCTATTCCAGTCACCCAATACCTCGTCTTGATAACCAAATCCTTTGTGTAATCACAAAGGAAACCAAAACCCCATTCTATGATGTTACCAAATCTCACAGTAACCGGTGTCGATTATACCTAACCGTGGCCAGTCATCCCTGACCGACATTGGTCTTTGTCTTTGCTCACACAGCCTTAGATAGAGACCTATCCACCTAATTTTACCTCACCCTCACTCACTTGTGACCTATCTGAGACCTTTATCAGACCTACAGAACCCAAAACCAACCATTTGACCTGTGGATTCTATTCTAGCTTAGCCTGTTAGATTAGATCTATTTTATTATTGTGTTTTTAAGTGAGATACCTAAATATTTTCAAAATAACAATAGAATTTACCTTGTTTTCAGCATTAATTTTTTAAAAATAGTGGACTAACAACCATCTAGGAAGTATCAAGCTTCCCAGATCTAGCTCACGCTAGGCAGCTCACTGCCCATATTATTTAATTCTTTATGGTGGTCTTGCTTTCATTACAGGTAGTTCCTCCTAGCCAAAAGGAAGCTCTCATGGTTAGCTGTGGATTCAGAAGTCATACGCACACAACAACCCATCAACTAACATTTGAACTGGTATTCCTCCTATTCCTGTTACCCTATTTGTTTCATCAACAATTCAAAGAAAAAAAATCTAAGAAAAAGGGGAAACATTTTGGCACATCTAGTGGGACCCATCCGGGGTTCCTTGCATTTCATTCAATCCTAGGAAAAAATTGTGTGTTTTTTTCCATTCTAAAAGCATACACACTAATTTTCTTCCCTAATAATCCACTCCTTCTTTCTATTTTCTCTAAAGGAAACTTTTCTTTTGGTGTATTGAAAAAGAATCATTTCTTCATGTTTTCTGCATTTTAGTGAAAGAGCATCCCTCTTCCTATTCATCTTTATTGGTGTCATCCAATTTCACATTTTCGATTTGGGTTTTAAAATCATTGCATTTCATTCTAATTTTCTGCATTAGCTCAGATTAATTAAGGGAAACCTATATTCTGGAAGTCATTACCAGTTGATGGTTGACAAATAAATCGTAGAAAAGAACTTCTATCCTTTTCTCTTTCTCTGAGTGTTACCAAACCACACAAAAAATTCAAATACATACATTCTTAAACAACATCTTACTTGGAAGAAGCTATAGGTGATCACATGATCATGACATAGTGGGCACCCAACTCACTACTCTGTCGAGTCATACTTTAGAGTGAAGCCCACCACCACCATAACATACCTAAAACCTAACCCTTTAGATATCCTTCTTTGTAGGAAGCCATCCTCACCAAAAAATCTATTTCACAATTCATGTGTCAGTCCCTAAATAGCATAAGCTAAAAAATAATAATAGAAAGGGCACTCCTATGATCACATTTTCTTAGTGTTTCTACTTGGCTTGTGTTTTGAGGTGAAAGGTCATGTTCATCACTTTTTTTTTCTCATCCTTGCACACTCCTCATCATAGCTGGTGTATTCTAGCTTCACCTGAGTGTACCTGGGCCATATAATTTTCATTTCCAAATTTCTGGGTCTGATTCTACACCAAATCTTAATTCACAACCACTTTCTTTCTTCACTATTTCAATTTAATAGTAACCGTCATCGGTTACCCATGACCGGCATCGGTTATATCCTATCGACCTCGGTTATAGGTCCTTTTTCTAACCTACTCAAAAGGACATTTTTTACTTCACTTTCTTCCACTTTCCATAGTCTCTATCACTGTTACTTTTTCCATTGACATTTTACACATCCCTAGATTTGGCATACTTGTTAGATATTTCATTCTGCTTCACTGTTTACTCACTGTCCATTTTCCATAGTGACCGACAGCGGTTACCCCTGATCGATGTTAGTTTTCCTTAACCCGTGTTGGTTAGCCTATTTCATATTCCACCCACCATTTGTTATGTCATCCATTTTTTTACCACCAGATTCACTTGTTCCTACTGTTCTCTGTATCATTTACAGAGAAGAATCCCCACCTGATCAGTACTGGTTCACATGGTACTGACCTGAAGACAAGTGAACGCCCTCATGTTCCACACCAGTTGCAAACCACTCCCACCTATTCCTTCACCACCTTCTATTTTATCACCAGCCATGGATCCTATCCAGCCTACTAATATTGCTACCGAAGATGAGGAGTTCACATGAATCCTTGACCAAAACCCTGCTGCCTTGTAGTTTTACCTCTCCCATTCATCCAATCGAGACACCTCGGGTTAGTTGATATATGGCATGCCTGTATCTATCACCCATCTCTCGTAACCACTTCTGCATCAGCCCCATCTAGCTCCATGCTACCTGCATCCGCCTTACCCCAAGTCATTTCATAGCTAGATTTCATACCCCCCATGACTTACGCATCTGTTACCTCTATGGTACCCATTACATCCACCATACCCTCGATAATTACCCCAAACACAACCTCATCCATCCCTCATGTCACACACATACCTGTAGCTATGTTCCCACCTCCAGTGTCAGTGACCCTTACCCCATTTTAGAACATAGTTCTTTCCATTCCACAATCTTTAGCCCCTATTACCACTAGGGTTACCACGACCCTTCCTCCCCCATATACATACTACCAATAACTGCCTGTTTCATCTATCATTCATTTTGGGTACGTACACCTTATTTCCTTGCCTTCTTCTCTACCACCTTACATGGAAACCCCATACACTAGAATTCCACTCCCATTATATGCCCAAAACCAACCTCCTGACACTATAGGAGGCATCCAATCGTCACAACCCACCAAAGACATAATTAAATTGATGATGGAAAAGATGCATTGGTTTCTGGCTCCCGCAACACTCTCACTTATGATGAGATTTGCAACAAGCCTATTCACCCATTCATTCCCATCTGTTCATACCCTGTACATTAGGAAATGCCTAAATTAATCTACTTCAATAGTAAAAAAGACCCACAACAACATTTACGCTTGTTTAAACACGGATGTTATTTGATTTCTCGTGATGATGCCTTACTTTTGAGAAATTTTCCCATGTCCCTCACTGGACCTACATTATACTGGTATAGTGGGTTACCCAAACACTCGATATTTTCATTCAATTAGGTAGATTTTTTAGATCATTTCTCTATCAATATCACCAACAAATTTACCATGACCGATCTATATTCCACACGTCAGTATGAGGATGAATCTATAACAGATTTTGTCACTTGCTGGCACAGCCAGATCAATCAACTTACCTTTCAACTGCCACAATATGAACTCATCGAGCTCTTCACATGAGCTTTCACCAGGCATATCTCCCTAACCTTGCAAGTCCAAACTTTCTTAAAATTTGATGAGGCATTCACTATGGCATGAAAGTTAGAGATTCAAGCCATCGAAGAGAAGAAAATCCAATTACAAAATAAGAATTTGGCATTCAATTCGAATGAAACCTCTTCTTCTTCCAAACCACGAACCAATTATTCAAATGCTACAGGTACCACTAACACAGTGGTACTCAAGGCTGGCCCAGCTCATCCATCCAATCAAGCTACACCCTCATCTAATCTATCACCTATTCAAGATTTTCGATTTAGATGAGAGCAGTGAAAATATACCCCAATTAGGGAACCTTAATCTTTTGTCTTAGAAAATCTTATCAAATCTAGTGCCATCACCCTTCCACCCATAAAACCACACACTGGTTTTGACCCTGCTTGCCCCATGCCTATATGGTATAAGGAACAAGATTTATGTAACTATCACCAAGTAAAGGGTCATAGTGATGGAAACTGCATAGATTTTAAGAATATTTTCCAAGAAATGTTGGAGAAAGGCGAGTTGACTATGGATAATCCCAATGTCACCCCCAACCAAAATCTACAAATATTTAAAAAGTAATTTCCCAATCATGCCCCTTCATCCAATCAAACAGGTGAGAAATCCACTCACGATACCCATACTCATGAGGTTCATGTGATCTTTAACAAGGTACCTGTCACCTCTCAATTACCTCACATCCCTTCCATAGAGGAAATCCTAGCTTGAAATCCTTCTTCCACGTTTGAACCAACCGTCACTATTCCTTCACCAATATAAGAACACCCTTCATCTCCTACATCACCTCCGAAGGAGTCTTCTGCTGACATTGAGACCATCTCACCCCTAGCTTCTCCACTTAGTGAACCTTTACCTACCGTACCTCCACCATCCATACAGGAGTACCCATTACCTCCTCCACCCACATAGGAGCACTCATTACCTCCTCCACCCACAGAGGAGCACCTATCCATTCCTCTACTCATAGAGGAACTCATATCGTCCCTTCCACCCATCATAGACCCGATGGGGATACCTTTACCTCTTAGCGAGCATTCTCCATCTGCACCGACATCCAATAAACCTACTTTAAGCTCTCTTACCCACATAAGTTAAAACCAGCCGAGTCCCCATCTCTACGATGCATTTTATGGGAATTCCCACTAGGTCTTCACCAACTCCACCCATAAACGTGCCATTCTCACGTTTGGCTGATCACTTGGATTATGTGGATAGGGCTTTATTATGGAGGCACCTCTTACTCCCTGTCTCAACACAAATGCAGAGATCCCTCGATGACACCTCCACTATCTACCCAAGCACATTTCCACCCATCAAACCACATACAACCACTACTATCGCAACCCCTTCCATGATATCTTTTAACACTCACACCAAACCCTTACCCATACCTCGACCTATTCCTAAACCCAAACCCATACCCATAATATTTACCTCCACTAAACCTATTACCACTTTAGGGGTCATCCCGACCACCAGCCTTACTCATCCACCTATTAAACTGGATTTAGCTACATCCTCCAACGTTAAAACCACACCTACTTCAACACCTAAAATAAAGAAAAAAACTCATCAACCTCATACCCCTACCACACCAATCACACCCACACTTGGCTCATCTGCCTTAAGACCTCAGCTGCCTAACATGGTCAAGCACCCCTCACCCATTTATAACCCAATAACAAAATAACCCAGTCCTTCCTCACAAATCTCTAACCTACCCAGGCACACAACATGACTCATACCCACACCTACAGTCTCTTTACCACCAATACCTCTGATACCTTTAGCCATTGCTTCACTACCCACTACACTTCAGTCATTGTCCCTCACACCCCAAGTAAGACCCACGTTATCTACCTTCATAGCACCCCCGTTATCCCCATGGGTAACTCGTCCTCTTCCTCCATCTGCTTTTCCTTCCATAACTTATACACCCACATCACCTTTACCCAAGAAGGTGCAACGCAAAAACAAAACCCCACTACCCCACAATAAGGTAGTCACAACAACCCCACACCCTCCTACCCATCCATTTACTGTACCCCTACCCAAACAAACTTGGCCAATACCTCAAACCACACTGGCACATTAAACCATCGCTCGAACCATTCCTACACTTCCAAAAACAATTCCCTGATGACCAACCATGCCTAAACCCAAACCCACATTCACTTCCCATTGTGATCCACTAGCAGGGTCCTATGCCAAAATTTTAACCAACCTCCTTGAGAGTTCTATTATCACATTACCACCACTCCAACCTTACGAACCCCTCAAACCCAAGCCAAAGGGGTTTGATGATACAAAAATTTGCGCATACCATCATGTTCTAGGGCATGATGTGGAAAACTACAAGGCCTTGAAAACCATCCTTATCTAGTTATGTCCACCCAAAACCAACTTTGATGACAATGACCTTCTTGACGAGGATCCTACATCACCAACACCCAATCCCACATTGCACACTCAACAACCACAACCTCCACCCTCACAGAACCACACAAAAAATTTGAAATTAACATGGTTCACATCAAAGAACTTGGCATGCCACCTCCCAAATGTCCCTACACCCAACTGACCTCACAGGGCTTTTCTCCTCCAGTAGGTTTTTTCCCTTCATGTCGTTATACCACTTACCCTACACCCTCTCCATTTGAGTATTTCCCTCAAATAAACATGGTACACATCACTACATGTGCATAGAAGGGTAAAGAAAAGGCAATTGACCCACCAACCAATCCTATACCCAATATACCATCTGCACCCATACCTAAGATAACTATCCGTGGCCCCACATACCCCATTTCTAATGGTGTCACACATCACACCATGCTCAAACAATTACACCAATCTCCACTCAAAATTTCCTTATATGACCTCATCCAAACCTTAGAATCCTATCGTCAAGCCCTCATAGAGGTTCTTCAATCTATCAAGGTTTTACCCAATGATCCTACACCCGTAGCCTCCATTATCAGACCCCATCATGTAGCCTCCCTCACCAAATTACCACCATCATCCTCACCTCACCTTGTTCACCAAGTGGCCTCCCTCAGCTTCTCAGAGGAAAAGATCATGCCATACCAAAAGGATGACCCAAACCTAGCCATTTTCATCTTTGTACACATTGATGACATATGGGTACGCCATGTGATGATTGATGGAGGAACCAACATTAACATAATTTCATCCCATGCATTTCCTCAAATGCGCATACCTGACAATTACATGCACAAACATCCGGTCATGTTGCATTCATTCAATGACGTAATCACCTCCATACTAGGCACTATCATCCTTCACATTGGTGTGGGCCCCCACACCATTCCTGAATTGTTTTATGTTTTGGAGTGGGAATTCCAATATAACTTGTTGCTTGGTAGACCCTGGATCCATGTCATGGGTTTTGTTCCCTCCAATTTGCATCATTGTGTAAAGTTTTAACACGAAGGACACACTTATACCATTCCAGCTGACCCATAACCTTTTAAAACATGCAACATGCTTTACTGACCCAATGATGTACTCATACCGATCAAGACGTCTACTTCTGTAACTAATACCACTTCACCTACACCTACACCCACACCTACTAGTACAACCATTGCTTTCACCACACATACCTCCTCCACACCTACCATTGCTATAACCTCCATGGCTAACCCATTGGCTTCCTAATCTGTTAACACTAGCTCCACATTAACCTCTGACACATCGTCCATACCAGCTACCCACATACCAACCACTAATCCCTTGGAAGGTGTTTTTCAACACCTCACTATGGGGGAGTATCGCCTATATAGTGTCAACACCTACCTTACTCCACACGAGTATGGAAGCCTTCACCAACACCCTCGCTATGATCACCGTATAGGATAATGCCTCCTTTATGGTCCTCCTCATCTTCGTACTAGTCTCACCTATGGGGGACTTGATACTACCACCTACACACCTAAACCACCATAACAACCCCTTCCATTTTCCACTGACTTCCAATCACTTACCAATCACCATTTTTCCCACACCTTCCTGCACCATTGTGTGTGGAAGGGTTTTGGTTTTGGATTTTAAAAGAAAGGTCGCCATACCATTATTCCATGTACCACCCACAAACATAATGACCGTAGTGGTATTGGCTTCCCCGACCCTTCTACCAAATAGGCCCACATTGAATTCATTGAGGACCCTAGCCCTTCTCCACCTTCATCACCACCCTCACCGATGGAGTCAATGGATCCTAAATCTATCACCCCTAACTTTTTTTTTCATAAACACCATTTCTTTGGGGCCTTTGACTTATCAACGTGAAGGTGAGGCCCCTTCCACTCTCCCATTCTTGTATCCTGAGATGATCAACGATGACACACCAACCATTAACATCATTTAATGTCAAGATGATGAATCCATTCTCACCTACCTTGGTGTAGAAGACTCATATATTCATCGGTAGTTACCCTCTGAGATGTAAACCATGTTGAATGAATCGACTATCGAGATCAAAATTCATACTCAGGACGACCTACACATCCTAAAGATCAGAAAATATTTAGATGCTGCTGAACAAGAAGCCATCACTTCCTATCTCCGAGATCATAACCATGCTTTCACTTGGTCTTATGCAGACATGCCCGGTATTGACCCCACCATAGTGGTCCACAATATCGTAATCGTTCCCAATGCCAAACCTATCAAACAAAAGCTGAGGAAAATGTACCATCACATTGCTCTTCTCATTAAATAATAACTTCAGTGTCTTATTTTTGTTTCCTTCATCTTACCCATTGATTATCCTCATTGGATTTCTAACATTGTCCCTGTTACTAAAGCAATAGGGGGACTCTTCATTTTCACAGACTTCCGAGACCTCAACCTCACCTACCCAAAAGACAACTTTCCCTTGCTTGGTATTGATCAACTGGAGGACCTTACTGTGGGTCATGAGATTCTCTTACTCATGGATGGTTTCTTAGGTTATAACCAAATTTTGCTTGCCCCAGAGGATCAACACAAAACTACATTCATTACTCCTTGGGGGACCTTCTGCTATCGAGTCATGCCTTTTGTCCTTAAAAATGCTGGTGCTACATATTAGCGTGCTATGACTTACATATTCCATGATATCATGCATCACATATTGGAAGGTTACGTGGAAGATCTCTTGGATAAATCTAAACTCCGTGCCAAGCACCTTGCAGTCCTCGAAACCATCTTTGACCACCTCTTTAACTATTGTGTCCGCCTTTAGCCTAAAAAGTGCATCTTCATGGTTCTCTTAGGAAAGCTCCTAGGATTTATCATTTCCTTACATGGTATAGAAGTTGACCCTACTAAAGTCAAGGCCATCCTTGAAATGCCTCTGCCCACTAACCTTAAACAACTTCATAGCCTACAAGGTAAATTGCAGTCCATTCGCCAATTTATTTCCCAACTCTCTTACCATTATCAACCATTTCATCACCTTCTCAAAAAGATGTCTCTTTCAAATGGGATGATGAATACCTAAAATATTTTGAGGCCTTAAAACAATACCTTCTCCAACCACTTGTACTTATCCCACCTAAAGACAACCAACCCTTCTACCTATACATATCATCTACCGATCATTCCTTGGGAGCCATGCTCACTCATCACGATGAACAAAATAGGGAGCAGGTGGTTTATTACATAAACTATACTCTTTTGGACTATGAAACCCGATACAACCATCCAGAAAAGCTTTGCTTAGCCTTAGTTTTTATCGCCACCAAACTCCACCATTACCTACTCAACCACAAAACCTATGTTGTGACCAAAACTGACCCTTTACACTTCATGTACGCCAAACCCTATCAAAATCATTGCAACATGTGATGGCTTAGTCTTTTAGCTGATCTTGACCTCAAATTCATTCACTAAAATTCCATTAAGGGCCAAGCTATCGCTGACCAACTGGTTGACACACCTATTGCCGGGGACCAACCCTATAATTTTGACTTTCCCGATGAATCCATTGCTGCCCTTTCCTTGGATGAACCCCCTTACTAAATGACATTGTTCTTTGATGGTTCCAAGTGTCAGCGTGGGAGTGGAGCTAGTGTTATCCTCATCCCTCTGGATGGAGAACCCATGCCTTTTTCTTTCAAACTAGACTTTGAATGCACCAACAATATTTCTGAGTACGAAGCACTCGTACTAGTTCTCGAGATCACCTATGCCCTCAATGTCAAATCAATCCACATCTTTGGTGATTCACAATTTGTCATAAACCAAGTCAATGGAATGTACCTATGTCATAACGAGATAAATCAAAAGTATAAACATCATGTAGACATACTTTTGACCAACTTTGATTGTTACACCCTTCAAACCATGCCTTGGTCAACCAACAAATTTGCAGACACTATGGCCTACTTAGCTTCCCAAATACCTGCTTCCCCTACCGATTCCAAAATATTTGTCACTGTATAACACTTCAATTCACCTTCTTATTTACCTAATAATGTTTACTCAATCGAAACTGACACCCCTGACCTGAGTGACCTTTGGTATAAACAATACTGCAACTACCTTTCCCTCTCCATCTTTCCTCCTGATCTCACATGTAACAGACAATGCACCTTCCTTAAGAAGGTCTCTCATTTCGTTATCCTGGGGGGACTCCTTTATAAGCATGACTGTGATGGTATTCTCTTACGATGCCTCACAAGTTTTGAAATTTATTATACCATCAAGGAGGTTCATGATGGCATATGTGGAGGTCACTTTAGTGGCCTTACTGTTGATAAGTGTATTCTTCACCTAGGCTATTACTAGTTGACCCTTAACCATGATTGTTGTGACTATGTCAAACGTTGCATGAAATTTCAACAACATTCCAACCTTCATCATGCACCCAGTCATGCCTTACAGGTTGGTTGGGACCTTTGGCCCTTCTCTCAATGGGGTTTGGATCTTGTCGAAGAAATCAACCCTCATTCTTCCTAATGCCATCAATGGATCATAACTGCTACCGAATACTACAAAAAATGGTTAGAATCCATACCACTCATCTCCACAAAAGATAAGAAAATATGTGAGTTCATTAACCATCACATCATTTGCTGCTTTGGTGTGCCTCATCGCATCATCACTAACAATGGAATTTTTTTTCAAAAAAAAATCTGCAAAAACTTTGTGATGACTTCGGCATTCATCTTAGTTTCTCCTCACCTTATTACCCACAAACCAATGGATAGGCTGAATCCACTAACAAAACCCTCAATAAAATTCTCATGAAAGTGGTTGACGATACTGGGAAGGATTGGCATATGCACATTCCTTTTTCTCTATTGGCATACCGCACTAGTATTCGCACTGCCACTTTGGCTACACCCATTTCACTAGTCTACAGTATCGAGGCTGTTCTACCTCTTGAAGTACAGATCCCCTCACTTCACATTTCTCTCCATGACATGCTTACTAATGATGACTTTCTTCAGGACCACTTAGCATAACTCGAGTTATTAGACGAACGTCGTCTTAATGCTCTGGATCACCTTCAAGTTTATCAACAACGTATCAAACGTGCTTATGACAAACGTGTTCATGAACGAACCTTCCAAGTTGGTGACCTTGTTTTGAAATAAAATCAACATGTAACAAAAGAAGAAAAAAGTAAAGGGGAAAATTTTCTCCTAATTGGCTTGGACCATACATCATGACCCATGACTATGGATCAGGTGCTTATCACTTGTCTTCACTTGATGGTAAGGCTGAACCTGAGCCTCTCAATTCCTTGCATATTTGACCATTCTAATATTTACCTCTAGTCCTACATCACTATTTATCTAGTTCATGCTTGTCCCTTGAGCGTCGTTTAGCTTTTCCACATCTCATCTTCAATGACTAAACAAGGATCATGTGATTACCCATCACCCTTTTGCCTTTTCTTAAATATGTGCACTATGGATCTACACATGGCATGATTCTCATGGATACTTTTCATCTTCTTTTAGATGAGATCCCATGGTTGTTCACCCTTTTCTTATCAACAAGAACCAAATGCTTCGTTATAGTCTCATCCATGACTTAAAAGCCAAAAAAAAACAAGATGAATCCCTCATAAGGACATCTTCCAATATAACGGATCAACTCCTTGAGTCAAACTTCCAATATAAAAGATGAATCCCTCAAAAGGACATCTTCCACCTTCAATTTTTGTTATAAGTAGACTACTCCCTCAAAGGAAAACTATAAAAATCTCACAAATCTCTACATTAATTTTCCGAAAAGAAGACTATTTTCTCAAAAATCAAAATTCAGAAGCTTCCCACATCGATCAGCTTCACGAAGACCTCAAGGAGCCATATATTCATCCCATATAGACTTCCTGCATCGATCAGTCTATCTCAAAAAGAAAAAGAAAAACAAGATTTTTCATCATGGACTTGCCTATTGTGATCTTGGCTCTATTGCCCATGACATTGCTTTTCCCATTTTTTGACCTAATTACCTGCACCTCCGTACCCATTGTCTTTTCATGTCATACCTCAAGGAACCTGCTGAACCTATGACATTTGGTGATCATGTGACTATTTTTCACTCTTAAAATTATAAATCATGTGATGTCTTTAGGGTCTTACATTCACTAGCCTATCTAAATATGCGTTTCATACATTTTAATCATTTCCAATCGGGTGGCTTTCTTGCCCCTTCTTATCTTTTATCTTCTTCATTACCTTTTGATTTTCCTATATAGGACTAGAGCCTTGACACCTATCTTTTGAGATTTTCTTCTCCCACCTCAATCCACCTAAAATCACCTTTACCTATCTACCTATTCTCAACCCCAACATAAATGCCCTCAACCTAATTACACCTATGACATGGAATCAACACTACCTATCAACCTAAAATCACCCATACCTATTTACCTATATTCCACCTAACCTAATCAACCTTGACCTAATCATACCTATGACCTCAAATCCAACCTAACTATCAACCTCACTACTTATTATTCTATCTTCTCATATTCTTCCCTAGCTTATGGGAGAACTTCATCGGTAAGAGGTCCCTTTTCACCGGGACTATGTAGGTAGCACTTCTAAGACATGGGGCCCTGGAATGTTAGCTTGGCCACTCTTTACCCTAACCATTTCCCCACCCCCCCCGTCCCCTTTTTACTTGATTTCCTGTTCATATAAAAAATTTCGACATCTATACCATATACCACATGACTTTTACCACTTATATTATTTCACATTTTCATACATAACTAGCATTTTCCACATTTTACACCATCTCATGCATTTATATTGCCATTTTTTATCAAAATACCAAAATAAGCATCCATGCCTAACCAACCTAAATCAACCATGCCTAAACAACCTAACTCAATCCATGCCTATCACCTGACTTAATCCATGCCTAAACCAACCTGACTCCACCATGCCTAAATCAATTTGACTCAATCCATGCATAAACCAACCTGACTCAATCCATGCCTATCACCTGACTCAATCCATGCCTAAACTGACGTGACTCCATTATGCCTAACTCACCTAATTTCCACCCATATCAAACCAACAAACCCATATCTCATCTAATACAAAGTAACACATCCACATCTTATCTAACACAAGCCATAGATCAATATCTCATAAACACATCAACACATCATCAAATACCATGAATCTCATCATATAAATCAATAAATGTGTATCTCAATATACATGCTTGTCTCATCATGGCTATCATCTCAAAAATGTCGACACATAGGCCGATATACACTACAAAATGTCATCAGCATGCAGGATGGTCTCATATATACAAAACACATGAATGAATCAATAGAAAAAACTTTGGCACGTAGGCCGGTCTCATATATAATACATACAAAAATGACTCATCACATAGGCCAGTCCACAGCAGGTCACTATGTCTCTCCTGACCCCTTTGTTGTAGCTGTCTGAGGGTCGGCACCTACCTCATCTCCTGCTGATGGCCCCTCACCCGAAGCTAGTCTCTGCACACTAGTAACCTCACCAAGACCCTATCCCTGGGCTCGCCGGCCCCCTGTACTCTCCACAGTGTGAGTGTGGGATCTAGTCCTCCCACTAGAGGCTTGTTATGCTCTGTACTCGGCATAAGAGGGCACATCTATCCTGGCCAGCTAACAAATGATCCTAGTAATACCGTGCCTCTCCTAGGGCATCTCTAAACCTGGCCATGAGCACTGTCTGTAGAAGTGCCATGGGTCCCGCTACTTGCGTGGTTACTTGTAAAATGGGACTCTGTCTCTGAACTTGCACTGAGCCATGTGTACTGGTACAAGAGCCTGAGTCGGCCCTGGAACCTATGCCTGTGCCTGTATCTAGGCCTACAGGGTAATAATCTATGCCTGTGCTACTGTTAGCTGGCCCTGCAGACCCGTAACCTGCCCCTGTGCCGTGGCCAACTGGCCCTATAAAGCCTACACCTACATCTGTAGAGCGTAGCCATCTCCCCTCCATCTACACCTATCTCCTCTCCATCTCCATCTCCCCCTTCCTCCGCCTACGTAGGTACTTGTCTCTGCCATGACAGAGCCTGCAGCACCAGCTATCTGGCCCTGTAATGAGGGAAACCTGTGCCTCTGAACCTGTAAGGTGCCCCTGCATAATCCCTGAGTTACGTCACCAAAGTAGCCACCTGCCCCTGTAGGGCGTCTCTCTAAACTATGATGGTGGCTAAGTCTGGATGCCCTGGCCTTGGTGGTACAGCTCTCAGTTGTGCCACCCACCACTACCTGTACCCATCTATAACCCCAACATCATCAATCTGGGTGTCTACTAGATGCTCCTCCTGTCCAGTCAGCAATGTGGGTCATGGTGGAGACATAGGTCTCTCCACATCATCTCTCCGGTACTGAGGGAACGGAGGCGGTACACCCTGGACCAATCCAAACTGGTATCTAACCCACTCTACAGGTATCTGTTCATGCTCTCTAACTCTCCTCCCCTCTATCCACAGATGAATCTTTAGCCCAGCTAGCTCTGTGGCCATATTTATGTATGGGAGGAATCCCACATACGGCCTCCAAATGATGTCCCACTCTGGACAGCCCCTCCAACAACCTCCGGTAGTAAGCTACATCATGCGTAGCTCTAGGCACCTCGGGCCTCTCCAATGGTCAGTACCCACTTCCTGTACCCATCTCTCAAAACTCTCTGTGGGAATGCATCCACCTGGGGCATCCCCACTGGTCAAACACAAGCAATGTGCTCGTACAGTCCAGCAATGTAGTAGTATGGTGTAGCAGATACTGAACCTCTGTAGTCACCCATAGGCCCATAGCTCTCTATATACCTGAGTCAGCAATGTAGGAGCCCATGCGAACCGTGTTTGCTGTATCACCATGTCATGAAGGAATTCCATCAGTGACCTCGGGATTATCTCCCACCCTTTGCATATCGGTAGTGCGAAAGCAGCACACTGTCTTCATCAAAAGTACCACTAACCTCATCTCCTCTGGATGAGCTCTATACATCACTCCATATCTCATGTCTAGTGCATTATGGAATGTCAGGTCTGCTACACCCTCACCAAAAATGGGTGTTAATAGCTCCTCCGATGCCTCTGAAGAGATAGAATAAACCTAGGCCCCCAATATGGTCAACCGTCAAGATCCTGTAGACATCCTCCAGGGTGATCGTCATCTCACCCATCAGTATATGGAAGGTGTTGGTCGTTGTGTCCCATTTATTGATGAGGGAAACCATCAGACTCACCTCCTAGACTATACGCCAGTAACGCCTCACCCCTATCAACCCCACCTCTGCAACATGTCGCTACCACTCCTCCCATGTTGTGCTCGCCTATAATGTCAATAATAAGGGCGGCACTCTGGTCCCTCATCCACAACTCGTCTCGGGCCTGCATCCCATAAGAGCAATATATTGGTCCACCTTCCCAACTTACATAATTTTTAGCCCACATCCTGACCTAATCATTGGCCTTATTGCTCACCCAAACCTACCCAAACCCATCTACCCTACCTATCTACCCTAACCCTCACCCACACCTACCCAAACCCATCTACCTCCTATCTACCCTAACCCTCACCCACACCTACCCAAACCCATCCACCCGGAACTATCTACCCTACCCTCACTCGAAACCACCCTCAACCCTTACCCACCTACCCTACTTTCTCCCCCTAAACCCTTCCCCTCTCACCTAACTTCTTTCCCACCCTTCCCTTACCCTCTTCCCTTTTTTTATCCCCATTCACACTTAGGAGTAACTGACCCCCGGTTATCCCCTGACCGACCATGGTCTCCCTTTAACCAGCACCGGTCACTATTCTTATGATTGGAACTCGTCACTACCCACCGACATCTGCCACAAGTCGACCGATGTCGGTCACTATCGTGCCACCCGCCCTGACTTTCCAACCCTACTTTTTCCCTTCCTACTCCTTCTACCCACCCAAATCCCATCTTTACACTCCTTAATTATTCCTATACTACTCTCTTACCCTACCACCCTACCCTTCCCCATTCCCTTTTCCTTCTCTTTTTCCCATTTTGAAATTATTTCCCCCCAAACCCCCCATTTTTTAATATTTTCTATATTTTTCATCAAATTCACTAACCGATCAATAACAAAAGGTTTAAATCCTACTCTGATCTCACTGCCACCGTTGCATGGTGGAACCTCCGGCCTCCGCGCCGCTCCTCCCGATCCCTCTCTAGCCTCCGCCATCCTCAAATGACCTCCAACTCTCTCCACCACTCACCTCACTCGATCCGATCTCATGGCCCCACCTCTCACCCACTCAATCTCACCTCTATGGCTTGCCAACCAATCTCTCTGTTGTACTCTTTTGAATTCTTCCTCTTTTCTCTATTTTTGTCCTCTTCTTCTCCTTAACAATGTATAAATGAATTTTAAAATGTGGTTTTTCCAATTTTTATACCCTACCTAACTCGACCGATGTCAGTTAAACCGTGACCGAGGCCGGTCTGATGCCCTAGTTAACCAGTTTCAGTTACCCTACACTGTCATCGATTCATACTGATTGGTATCGGTTACCCTGTGTACTCATTTCCCTCACATTCACCTACTTTTCCTTACCTCCCCTTTCTTTTCCCTTCCATACACCTACTTGGACCACTTTACCTTCACTTCTGGCCCTCCACCTTCTTTAACCTCATTGCGTCCGCTGTTGAAGCCTCCTTATTTTACCCCTACCTTGGCCTTACCTGTGTTGTGATCTCGATATTTGGACCCAGACCATTGCTAGTGACCTTTTGACCTCATGTGTTTGCTATACCTTGTGGCACTGTTACCTGTGTTGTTTGACCTAATGACTTTACCTAGCCTATTATCATGACCGTTTATCTTGACCCTACCTTTGGTGTATCGGAACATACCTACACATTCATGCACCTAACCTACGTTGTGTTTCCTGACCTTATCCTATACCTAGGATACCAGATTCACTTCACCCTTGTTTGGATAAACCTATCGACCTTAGACGATGTAGAGTTTTCCTGCTCTTCAACCTAGTAGCGTGCTACAGTTTATACATGTGCGTGTATTTTAATGTTGCTACCTTTGACCCTGACCCATTACCTAGATCACCCGAGTAGACCTTTCACCCTCTTCCCCTACACCCACTTACATTTTCCTCACATTTACCTTTTATCAAACCACTCATTTCTTTAGCCTGCTGCTTCGTCAGTTCCTTGTTTGAGGGTGATCACCTTCATGCTCACATGGGCCAACCACATCTTATTTTTGTTAGCATCATTTACCAATACAAGCTACACAACAAAAAGGGAAAAAATTTAGACACTAAAATTAGGTCACACTCCCCCTTCTTCCCTTGACATATAAGCCCCCTTTATTACATCTACCTAGCCATGACCCCCTTCACCCTACTAATATTAATTTAATTAAATTAATGCTTTATCCTCACTATATTTATAGTTTAAATACCTTATTTAAATAATATCTACACAAACAGTTCACTTAGACACCTCACCAAGCTAACTCAACTTAAGACCTATTCTTAGCAAGTTACCATAACTAACTAAGACTTACCCAAAGCCTAAAAATCAATGCCTACACTCCCTCTAACCACATTCCCGCATGCTCACAAGAATCTCCCCGTCTAATCCATGGGATAACATCACAAGATCCAAGGAAATCAAGAGGATCTCCCTAAGTTTAGTAAACCTAGAAAATCCCACCTTGACCGATGTTGGTTTCCCCTAACCATCACCGGTTAAGCTGAACTACCATCAGTCACCCCTTTAACCCCTAAACTACCTTATTCTCAAGGTTGGTGAACATTGGGAAAAAGGTGGATGAGAAAGAATGAAATCTCAAAGAGATAACACATCTTCAGAGAGCCAATTCCAGTAAGAACTGACATCCAAGGAAGGAGATTGAGGATCTTCTCCTGCACAGCCATCCCCAGCCATGTTCTGATCTATCCAAGCAAAACAGGAGTGTGCATACAGCCCATGCAGAAGATTTTCTTTAGTTGGTGATCACTTGTAGCCTTCAAACCCATCATCACCACCTCCATCCTTCACACATAGACTTCTAGGAAAGAAATCCAAGTAATTACAACATCATACTTTCCTGGTTATTTCATTTTTATCATTTTTTATCATCCATTGTTCATCTTGCTCCCTATTGACCATATCCAACATTTTTTGCCTCCATAGACCCATTAAAACATCGTAAATACCTATTCCAGTCACCCAATATCTCGTCCCAACTAGCCAAATCCTTTGTGCAATCATAAAGGATACCAAAACCCCATTTTGTGACATTTTCAGATCTCACAGTAACCGGCACTGGTTATACCTAACGGTGGCCGATCATCCCTGACTGACGCTGGTCTCTGTGTTTTCCCACACAAATTTAGATAAAGACCTATCCACCTAATTTTACCTGACCCTCACTCACTTGTGACCTATCTAAGACCTTTATCAGACCTGCAGAACCCAGAACCAACCATTTGACTTGTGGATTCTATTCTAGCTTATCCTGTTAGATTAGATCTATTTTCATACTATGTTTTTAAGTGAGATACCTAAATAATTTCAAAATAACAATAGGATTTACCTTGTTTTCAGCATTAATTTATTTAAAACAGTGGATTGACAACCATCGAGGAAGTATCACGCTTCATAGATCTATCTCACACTAGGTAGTTCACTGTCCATATTGTTTAATTCTTTCTGGTGGTCTTTCTTTCATTACAGGTAGTTTCTCCTAGCCAAAAGGAAGCTCTCACGGTCAGCTGTGGATTCAAAATTCATACGCACGCAACAACCCATTAACCAAAATTTGAATATGTATTCTTCCTACACCCATTAACCTATTTGTTTAGTCAATAATTCAAAGAAAAAAATATAAGAAAAAGGTGAAATAACTGCATTAAAATTGGTGGTTTAATGTCGGTTCTGCTCTTTTTCCCATACCAAAGACATTTTTTCAATTTTATCTCACCAAACTCCACTAATTTTTTTTTGAATATCCCATCATGTAGAGGGTTTCACAAGCTTTCCAATGACACTAAGAACACACAAAAAAAGATTTGAATCAAAAGTTATGCCCCTCTAAAGATTCACGAAAAAATTGGCAAAATTAGGGCAAAAAATGGATTCGCGGGCGAAATTTTTAAATTTTTTTCCTTTTTCCCTTTTGGGAAAAAATCTCCATTGCCCCAACCTCCATTGACACATGGCACATTTTGGTTACTCTACGGGCTCAAACAGTCATTTTACTTCTTTTTGGAATTTGGAAAATTTTCCAAAATTACTTCACGCCCTCACCACTCCGGGACACGTGTCACCACTTGGTTACTTACAGGATTTCGCTTCATTCTTTACCTTTACACCATCGACCATTTTGGAAAAAATTCCAAGGTCCCTCCACTACTCCAACCCCCCACTTTCAACAGGACACGTGGCATAATTTAATTTCTCGATGGGCCTTCATGCCAAAATTTTCCTTCTCCTCTGTGGGCTGACGGGAAAAAATTCACCTTTGCACCCTTTGCACCCTTTGAAAAAATTCTCCAGTTTCATTCCACCGGCCTGACCCACACTGCCACGTGGCACCTTATTATCTCCTTGCGGGATTTTGGACCAAAATTTTACTTTTCACCTCTTCTAACTCCCATGGCAATTTTTTAAACTTACCTTTAACGCCCACTGCTCCACCATGACACGTGTCATCGTCCTATTGGTTACGGGCCTTCCCAGGGAAAATTTCCCCCAAAAAGTCTACCGAGCCATAACTTTCAAAATACAAGGAGTTAGAAGGAAAATTTTACCTTTCTGGAAAGCTGAGAAAATTCTCTATCTGATGAAGCCATTTCCAGATAATTGCGATTTCCTAAAAACTAAAAAAAATTGACTGAGGCACAAGGAAGGAAGGAATGAATGAAAGTTAGCCAAAAATAAGTAGGGGCTTATTTTGGATAATAATTTTGGTGACTCAGAGGGGTCATCTACGTACTAGATGAACTGACTAGCTTCTTAAAGTAGTCCATTAGGCAATGGAGTCATGAAATTAAGTTCTTGTTACTCTCAATCCATTAGAAAATCTCTAGGATGAAGATTGTGAGAGTATAACATTACTTGATCTAGAACATGATCTGCAAAAGATGCATCCTTGGGATAACAAAACTTATGCCAAAGAACTTAGGGAAATGTAAAACTAAGCTACAACAAAACAATGTGCATAGGCACTTGGAGAAATAAAAATCTATGCTAGTATGTACAAGGTGAGAAGTTTCCCTTCTAGTAGCAATGCTTTAGATGGATTCTATAAACTAGAATCTGCAGTTCTTCACCATCCAATGTAGACAATTGGAAGGCATTATTGTTATTACATTTTGTGACCATGTAGGGGCCACTCCAAATAGCATCAAACTTTTAATTCCTTCCTGGCTTTGCTTGGTTTGCATCCCATTTCAACATTAGATCTCCAACTTGGAAGGTTCTAGCCTTAGCTTTCCTATCAAAGCTTCTCTTGATCAAAGCTTGGTCCTTCTCCATTATTTGGGCTGCAAGCTCTCTGATTTCTTGGAGTTCCATCAATTCTGAATTTCTAACCTCCATTGGTTCAAACTCCAACAATTCCAATTGCTTCACGAGTTCCAATGTTGGCAACTCAAGTGACATAAGAAAGATTGCCTCTCTCCCATAAACAAGTTTGAATGGAGAGTTACCTATGGATCTCTTGGGAGTTATCCTATCAGCCCATAGAGCTGATTTGAGCTTAGTGTGACAAGTATTTTGATTCTCAACAAGAGTCCTCTTAATGATCCTTAATAGATTCTTGTTTGTAGATTTAGCTTGGCCATTACCTTGAGGGTAATAATTTAATGAAGTTCTCAAATAGATCCCATTTCTAACAAACCATTCAATGATCCTCAATCCTATGAATTCCAATGCATTATCTGATATTATAGTGGTAGGTATGTTAAACCTGGTTGTTATCCCCTCATAGAATTCTAGAATGCTAGATTCATTTGCCTCTTTGAGTGCGATCGCCTCAGTCCATTTTGTGAAGTAGTCTGTTGCTATTAGAATCCACTTGTGTCCTTGGCTTGAGTTTGGATTAATGAATCCAATGAAGTCTAAACCCCATTGCATCAATGGTTGGTCAACTGAGATTGGGTGTAATAGAAGTGCTGCTAACCTCTCTTTGCTTGTAAAGAATGCACAATTCTTGCACCTCTTGATCCATGCATAACAATCACTAAACATTTTGGGCCAATAGTAACCAGCCTTCATGATCTTCAGAGCTATCACTCTTAGAGCAAAATTCCCCCCAGCTGATCCACCATGGAACTCTTCTAACATTATCTCAATTTGATTTGTCTCAATGCACCTCAGCAACACTCCATTGATATCCTTTTTAAACAAGATGCCATCAATAAGTGCATATGGAATAGCATGCAATCTGAAGTGTCATCTGTTGGCTTTGTTCATCTTTGGAGGGAATAGGTCTATTTGTAAGAAGTGTATTATGTCTTGGGTCGAACAATGAGTGAGCATACCACCATTTTCTTCTTGAACATCTCTTTGTTCTTGGCTATATTGCAACACCAAAACAACATTCTTTTCTTTTCTTGCTTCAGACTAGCTTGGTGACTTTGATCTCAATGTTATACTCCATGACACGAGTAATCCACCTTGCACGTTTTTCAATTAGATATTTTTTGAGGAGGAAGTCTTTAACTGCCACATGAGAGACCAGAAGTTGAACCTTGTTTTTAAAACTAGATTCTTAAATTTCTTCAAGCTCCTAATCACTGCGAGAACATGCTTCTCAATGAAGGAATACCTTACTTCATAGTCCTCCAAGATTTGACTAAAGAAGGCAATTGGATACTTTGCATTTTCTTCATTTTGCTATACTAAAATTGCAAAAATTATATTATTACCACCAAATGCATAAAGTATGAAATCTTTAGAGAAATATGGGTAAATGAGAGTTGGAGCTTGTGAGATAGCCTCTTTGATTGCCTCAAAAATTTCCTTACCTTCAACTATCCATTTGAATGCCATACTTTTCTTCAACATCATATTTATTGGCTTGACAAGGGATGCAAAGTTTGGAACAAACCTTCAAACAAAATTGATTCTTCCCAAGAAACTTTGAAGAGCCTTCTTCTGTCTTGGCAATGGAAATGCTCTTATTACTTCAACCCTCTTTGGATCAATTGTTAATCCCTCTTTGGAAATAATGTGGCCTAGGATCTTTTCTTTATGAGCTAATAAAATGAATTTTTTGGGATTCAAGGATACCCTAAATCTTCTACATATTTGGAACACTTGTCTCAAATAAAAGAGATGATCTGTTGCACTTTTAAAAAATACAGTAATATCATCTAGGTATATCAGCACTATTTTGTTGATCAATCCTTTAAATGCCATATCCATTGCCCTTTGGAAAGTAACTCCAGCGTTAGATAGCCTAAATGGAATTTTTCTATATGCATAGGTTCCCCATTTGATGGTGAAGGCTATTTTGAACTGATCATATTCCTTTACCATGATTTCATTATATCCCGAGTATCTAGCAATGAAAACCTCTCAGAGCCAGCAACAACTTACAAAATCTGCTCCATAGAAGGAAGTGGGTAGTGATCCTTGAGGGATGTTCTATTCAAATCTCTAAAGTATACACACAACCTGATTTCTCCACTCTTCTTTCTAATTAGAACCAAGTTTTCAACCTAGCTCAAATTCTTGAAGGGGAATATGATACTTGCCTCTATTAACTTATTCAATTCCTTTTTCATGAGAGGCTCAATGTGTGGATTGACTGGTCTTTTTTTTTTCCTGATCAGTTTAGCACTTGGATCTAACTCAATTGTGTGTTGAGATAGCTTGGGATTGAAACCTTTCAAGTCTTCATATCTCTAAGAAAATAAATTTGGGAACTCTTGGCAAAGTTGCATGAATTCATACCTTTCTTGCTCGGTTGCTACTTTACCAATTTGAAGTGATTTGCCTTCTCCAATTGAGATGGGCTCTAAATCCTTTTTCTTGACTTGGATGTTTGCTTTCTCTTTCCTAAATTGATCATTAGGATTAAATATGAACTCCAAAGTGACAAGTCCTTTTGGTAGTTTGTTGGTTCTCAACTATACCACTTGATCACCATACTGTTGTTCTAACTTTTCCTGATTTTTGGCTAAGAACTCAACTTCTTCTTGTAAGAAATTGATGATTTTTTGGTCACTCTCAAACACTTGCCAACTTACATTATTGTCTGGCACTGATGGCCTCATAATCACATGGATTTATGGCTGCATTTTATCCCTTATTATACTCTCTATAACATCAAAATTTGCTCCAATTGTTGTAAGCCTATCAACATCTTGGTTTTCTTTCCTAGGGATGGAGTTGATGCCAAATCCCTCAAAATCCTCAATGAGGTCCCACACCCTATTATTATAACTCTTGAGTAGGTCATTCTTGGCAGCATGTTGTCCTTTAACTTGATTAACAATCAGCTCACTATCACCAAAGACTTGTAAGTTCTTTATGCCTCTCTTCCTTGACAAATGCAACCCATGTATCAAGGCTTCATATTCAGCAGCGTTGTTAGAACATGCAAACTAAAATCTAAAGGTTGAATAATACTTAATTCCTTGAGGTGAAACAAGCATAGCTCCTCCTCTTAAACCTTGTCTACTTCTTGACCCATCAAAGAATATTTGCCATACCTCATTGTCATCTTTATGGTCTAGCTTGGTGATGTTAGGAATAGGCTGATTTTTTTCATGTATGTAATAAAATCCCAACTCAGATTCCTTTATTTCCCTATAGGGATCAAAAGCATGTATCTTTCTTGCCCATTCATCAAGATTCAAATCTTGGATGCTTCCAACTTTTGTGTCATCTTCATGTGTGCTTGGATAATCATCTTGATCAAATGTTGAACAGTTGGCATTGATTGGGATTGGAGTATGAGGCTCAATGTGAAATTTTGCAATAGGTTTGGACCTGATTGTGGCCTTAGCTCCACACCTTTTCCTAAACAACATGTGTAACCAATCATTAGACAAGTAGCCCCCAATTTTAGCTGTGAAATCCCTTGACAAACATATGGCGAAGAGTGGTGGTAAATCTATCACTAACACATCTTACAAAATAGTGACATTGGGGCATGCATGCAGAGTGAGGCTCTAATATTTAATTACCCCAACTATGGCTACTGCTGTCCCATCTAATTTCACCACCCCCTTGGATATGACTTCATATTAGAGGTCTAGTTGATTAGCTATTTGTTTGGGAATCACAGAACTACTCTCCCCAGAATCAATCATGAAATTATGTACTAATTTATCCCTAATGATCAATGAAACATAGAATGAAGGGGGATTTAAAACTTTACTTACTGTGCTCCAAGCTTTCCATCTAGATGAGTATCATTTGTGTGTACCTCCTCTTGCATGTGACCTTGCTAGTTTGAAGTTGACCAATTCTTCATGGTAGCTTGTACTAGATCCCTTTAGCCTGGGATGGATAGTTACTCCCACATATATATGTTTAAATTTGTCTTCTTCATTTGTTCAATGATGTTAAATGGGGATGAAACATCTCTTTCCTTCCCCTTAGTCTATACATTCTTCTCTTGTACATGGGTTGCAAAATCTGGTATTTGAGTTAGTCTAGAAGGTGGCTTGGGCTATCCTTGCATATTTGGAACTGCATTTTGCTTACCAACACCTTGTGGAGTGATGGAAGGTTTTGGATCACCTGGGGATAATGACTGTCCTTCACCAATGTTCCTCTTCTTTGACCATGTGTTAGCTACTAGACTCTAAGCAGGTGATTGATTCACACCACAAAAATCTTTAGCTTGCCAATTCATTAGTATCATTTGGAGTTATATCTTGCTGAGATGTTCCTTTTTATTGGTTTGTTTCTTAATTCACTTCACCCTCTATACCAGTTGTTGTCACCATTAGAGCTTAGTTCAAATCACCATTGAAGCACATAGACTGGTTGTGAGGTTTATTACATAGGAAACACCAGTCATACTCTTGAGCTACATTATTTTAAAATGGCACTAAGGATTTAGAAGTAGATGCAACATTGGGATTATAGGGCTGAAATGGCCTATTGGCAGGAGGTCTTGCTTGATTTTGATTCACACCTGGGTTGGGTGGCCTATTAGGCTCATATGGTTGTCTATTAGGCTAAGTTTGAGACTGATAAGAAGGCCTAAAACTTTGAGCTTGCTATCTCTTGAGTGTAATTAGCTCATTGCCTAAATTTTGTAATTGTTTCATAACTTATTGAAGCTCATTTGAGGCACTAGAGGATGAAGTAGAAGTTTCATTTGAAATCTGATTTCTAGGAGTGGGAATAAGATATAAAGTAGGTGGTTGACTAGTACTTGGGCTTTCCAAGTCTGGATATAAGGGCATCGGAGGCATAGGTGCAATTTGACTAGCTTGGATCAAATAATTCTCAACCCTAATGGCGATGCGGTAAGCTACAAGTATAGTTTCACCTCCTATGTATTGAATTAACTTAAAAATGTCAGAATTTAAAGCCTTGAGAAAGTATAAGAAAGAACCTTGAGCTTTTGGCCTCACTGTCACTGGGATTCTATCCCATTTCCTTTGAAATCTGATTGAAGTCTGTTACCTACTCATTAGGATTTCTCTTGATAGTTGTCAGTTTCTCCAATAGAGACAAGTTGTCTCCCTTTTCTCCAAACTGGTTGTGGAGAGCTATGCACAATTGGTTCGAATTTTGAATAGAGCTTTCCTCAAGGCTCTTAAACCATTACAAGGATTTCCCTTTGAATGAAGATGCCAAAAATTTGACAACAACTTACATCTCAAAAATCTCATGGATTACACAAACATTAGTAATGTCTTTGATATGATCACTAGGAGTGGTATGATTTTCCCCATTAAAGTATGGAATATTATTCAATGCTGTAATTAGAACTGGGTTTTATGCATTGAGAGTAAGTATCCTGCTACTAGTAAATTTGACATAAGGATTGGATTGTGTCATTATGAATGGCCTGAGAACCCTTGTTGATTGGGTGAAAGGTCTACCAGGTGGAGGAGTTGACGAAGTTCTATTTGGTGGAGATGGAGACCTTTGAATCCTCATTCCCCTCTCTCTTCTTCCTAGGGATAATTGCAGATACTCAGACAATCCCTCTTCTCTAGCCCTTGACCTTGTTTAGATTCTTCTCATGAATCTTCAGACCTAGACTGTTGAAACTAGTTGATTCTATCCTTTTAGAGTCGCCAGATGTGCATATCAAGGCTCTTTTCAAGAAAGAAACTTACAAAAAATACACATCAACTTTTTTTTAATGAATATGAAGACCTCTAAGGTCCCACCGGGCATGGTAAAACTATTAGTGCAAATCTACAGTACCCCATAAATGACTTTCAAATCTGCAGTTCAGAATTGGATCATTTAGTGTGATTGCACAACATTGAATTTTCTCTAAGGTGTGGGATCTTGCAAGTGAGAAAATTCTATAGAGAAATATGTTTCATACTCCTCTGTTTAGGTGTATGTATGAATTTGTAGAGTTTCAATACTGATTCCTACTCTAAATTCCAAGGAGGCAGAGTTATGAGATGCAAAAGGAAATAAAAATGAGTAAAAATGGTGATACACTGAAGGAGTGATGAAATTTTGTCTTGTAAATAAAAAAAAATCATAGAGGTGTAACACCAAGTATGCACATATTGCTAGAATGTAATGAAAGACCAGAAAAAAATAATATGTGCATGAGAGGATTAAAAGAAATCATTCACAAAACATGCATTACCATTCCCAAATTTGATACAGTGCATTACACTGGCAGAAAGGCAAAAAATATGTCATAGGTTCCATGGAAGGTTTGAAACTCCTCATATTCATGTGCAAAGGGGAAGAAGGGAGTTTGTAAGAAACAAAATGTTCAAACCTTTACAAATGAGCCAAATTTGGCTTTTTAACAATGAAAACCCAGAGTCCAAGAAGGAGAAACATGTGGAAAATTTGAAAAAGAATCATTCAACAACTGAACCAAATTCATCAAAACAACATGGGTACCCTTAAAAGTCCATTCCCCAAGATTTTCGACCATGCTGGAGAAGAATGGAAGCCATATTGCATTAAAAATGGTGGTTGAATGTCAGTTCTGCTATTTTCCCCATGCCCATAGGCGTTTTCTGAATTTTTCTCTCACCAAACTCCACCAAAAAAACAAAATTTAATATTCCATCATGTAGAGGACTTCACATAGACTTCCAATGACACCAAGAATCGCAGAAAAACTGAGCTCTGAATCGAAAGATATGCCCCTCTGAAGATTTAGGAAAAAACTGGCAAAATTAGGGCAAAAAATCGGGTTAGCAGGCCGAAATTTTAAGAATTTTCCCTCTTTTTTTGACTTTTGGGAAAATTTCCCCCAAAAGTCTCCACCACCCCACCACTCCACTGACACGTGGAACATTTTGATTGGTCTGCACGGATTTAGTTGACCTTTTTACGCCCTTTTTGCATTTTAGAAAAATTTCCAAAATCGCTCCGCTGCCCTTGCCACTCCGATGACGATGTGGCATCCTCCAATTTGACGCAGGCTCATTGAACTTCCACTTCATTTCCTTTACGCGCTACCGACCCTATTTGACCATTTCGTCGCCCACATGGACATGCGGCATGTTTCGATTGGCGCGGGCCACTCAGAGGGCAGAGTCCCCACTTGCGCCATTTGCCACACGTGGTGGCAAAATTGTTAAATTCCTCCTGCGCCTCCACCTCCCACCGGTCTATGGACACGTGTCGCTTTTCTACTTTGCTTGCGGGCCTTCGCAGGCCAAAATTTTTCTTTTTGCACCCTTTGCACCGAGAACTTTGAAAAAATTTTCTAACTTTCCCCCCGCCGGTCTTGACCCGTCGACTACCACATGGTGCGTTCTCATTCACCTCGCGGGCCTTTAGGGAATTTGTTTTTCTTTTGCACCCTCCACCTACTCCGCCAGTAAAAATTTCTAAACTTCCCTCCGCTGCCCGCACCATCCACGCATGCCACATGTGCGCATCATTTTATTGGTTCTGCGGACCTTCCTAGGGAAAATTTCCCTCAAAAACTCCGTCGAGCCATAACTTGCAGAATTACAAGGATTTAGAAGGAAAATTTTACCTTGCTGGAAAGGTGAGGAAATTCTCTATCTGATGAAGCCATTTCCAGAAAATTTTGAGTGCCTAAAAAGTGGAAAAATTCGACTGAGGCACAAGGAAGGAAGGAATGAAAGGAAAGTTAGCCAAAAATAAGCAAGGGGCTTATTTTGGATAACACCTACTCGCTAGATCCTAAGTTTTCACACTGAATTTTTCAATTAGGTACATAGAATATATTATCTAACTCACATCCTCCTTTAATGAGGAAATCATCTAATGTATTCCACTTGATCTACATCAATGTTTAAAAGGTTGAAGTTGAAAAATGGTTTAGGTGTGTAAGTAGATTGTTGAGACCTGAGATAGTTCGAGCCTTCACGTTGTGATGAAATTTATGGTCTTCCTATATCAAATATTTGAGAAGATTACTTTGCAAATATATTTAATACTTGGGACTATTGAGATGAATGTTTCTTGCATGTTAATGACGAGCATCAACATACCCAGATTTGAATAATTGTTCACAACTTCAACAACATCTTGGAGGTGCACAATTCACTCAAGGATAGAAACATGTTTTGTATCGTCAATTGTAGCCAGGTATCGCACCTAACTGCTTGTTTACATTCAAGATCATTGACGAGTGTATTAGCACCTGCATATTAGGGTTCCTTGATCGAGTATCCTTTCTATCCTAGGTAGATCCCTATCAACCGAGGCATAGAGACCCTATCGTTGTCAAAGCCCCTATATGGTAAGGAGATGAAGATATTCATGACGAATTCACAATAAAGTTTCTAGAGAAGTGCTTTATGAAGACATCATCAAATATCCATTATCCATACTCAGCAATCGCATGTCGGGTACTGGATGATGTGAAATGTTCTCAAAAGGGGGATGGAGATATTGCTAAAGAAAAGATAGGGAAACCCTGAAGAAAATAGAGGATTTTTGTGAAAGGGGTAGGGAGGGATATGATGTACAGATAATGTACATGAAGGAACATAATAGGTAAGATGAGTTAATTTAGAAGGAGCTCACGAAGTGAGAACTGTGGATACAAGAGTAAAATATGAAAGTCATCAGCATAATATGGGAAACCTTATATAAAGGTAATTAGGAACACCTTATTAACAGTAACACCTGTTGTCAATGAATTTGAGATGGTGCGGTAATGAGGTAGGTAATGTGTGCATAATTAAAGTAATGCCCATATTAGTGGTCGTACACTTAATTTATAAAAATAGGCATTTTTTATAATCCAACGACACCCAAGATTAAAAACTAAATATTAAACATGAATTGATTTCTCCCATTATGTAGCATATTTAACCATTAGTTTTTGTAAACAATAAATTGGAGTATGTATTATAAGAATGAGCAATGTGTCAAGTGTTGTGAAAGACGATTATCTAATGTAATAATCGTTAATGTTTTAAGTGCTCGTAAGACCACTACTAAATAAGCAACAATTAAATAGACCATAGAAAACAAATAGAAATAATTTGAAGAAAACAAAAAAAAAAATTGAACATGTAAAAAGTAAATATGGAATGGATGTTAGTCCTCTTGTTTGTAAAAAAGTAAAAAAATCATTATTCTTGAAGTTGGTACACATTATTGGAAATAATCTTGCACAATAAAAACACCAAATAAAATAATATTAGAATAATTTTCATTTCATTGGGGATATGTCTTCATTTACATTGAGAGGTATAAATACACATATGATCTCCTATTAAATAGGAGTCATCCTTTATCCCACATATCTCTCAACCTTCCACTAATCTCTCTCAATCCCTTAGTTATATCAACACACTCAACTAATCCTAAAAATACCAACGTGAGTTGTCCTTGCATACAACAAACTCACAACTAATATATCCAAAGGGACCTATATTTATTACATATGAGACCCTATCCATTTGATGAAATATGATATAAAACTGTAAAACGGCTCGCATATATATCATCTCCATGCATAATATATATTACATTAAAACATTCACCAATGTAAACAATATAATATTTCTAACATTCACTCCCCTATTGTTTACATTTATGTACTTCCCCTACACTCCCCTAATGCATGAACAATATAGAAAATAATAGTTACACCTTTTACTATCGTCAGGTTGCACACTCTGCCGCTTTGCTCATGATCTTGGTACACTTTTACGTGGACCTCACGGTCCAAGGTAAGAACCCATGTTCATGAACCTAACTATAGGGCATCCAAAATAACTCAAATGATCATGATGCCGACTTTGTACTCAGTGTTTTCTGAGGGGATCTGGATTCTATATACAACATTACATGTGAAAAGGTGAATTACAATGATGAATCCAAGAATTTCCTGGATGCTTCTTATGGCGCCCAAAAACGAGAATGCACAATAACCGTGGAATCAAACACACAACTGAAATAAATTTCAGCCCTCCACGTGTCAGATGGGATTTGAAGCAGTCTCCTTTTGTCTTTGGATGAGGTAACAAGATATGTTGCCCATCTACCATCCTGGACTAGACCTTTTCCTTCCTAAATCCATCTGAAAGCTATCTAAAGACCTCAATTTTCTTTAGAATCATTAACCACTGAAATCACCCTCTGGTTCATTCCTTACGTATCATCCTCTGGGCTTCACTCGGCAATCATGGGCATTTTCACTTATTTTTCCATCAAGTAATTCTCTTGCTCCTTTTCATGAGTTTATGGAAAGGTGTCTCAAATTGTTCTGCAATAGCTCAAACAAGTGTTATGTTTCTTTGTATATCTAGAGTGTGGATCCTTTCTTGAATGCTTCCTTTATCACCTATGACCTATTTTTACCAAATATTGTTGTTTCTTTTGAAACAGATTTATTCTTGATTTGTTCTATTTTCTTCCTCCACAAGAGCATGAAATCCCAATCATTCCTAAACTCCCCATTCACTTTACTCAAAGTAAACACAGTGTTAGAATAATTGGGTGGCATACTATTTAATAATACTGCTTTTGCATCATCGGGATCTCCCACATGCAATTTTTATTCCAGCTAGTTGATTTGAACATAGGGGAATGAAATTTACTTATGTGACTTCAACCATACTCGGCCCCTTCTTCCATCTTGCCTCCTTGACACGTGTTCAAAAATGATTGGCTACGAAGCCAATCCTTATTTTTTGCTGTTTATACCAAAGGAAAAAATTCACAAAAACTTTCATTGGCCCCCAATTTCCATTTCTCCTCCCGGACACGTGTCTGTTTTCTACTAGTTGCGAGCCTGCGGGTAAAAATTGATTTTGGCACTTTGAAGTTAAAAAGTCAAAGTCTTCAAAACTTCTGCCCCCTGATATGGCCTTTCCTTGACAGGTTTCCACCTTTCATTGGGTGTAGGCCTCCGGATCAAAATTTTCCCCTAGCAATTTGAAGCCAAAAACTTTGAAAATTTTTCTAACTCCCCGCATTTCCTTTCGACATCACTGTGCTACGTGTCCAATTCTCATTGGGCACAGGTTTGCGGGAAAAATTTTTCCTCTGACACCTTGAGCCAAAAAAATAAAAAAATTCCCAAGTGCTTTGCCATCCGCCTGGCCCTATTACGCCATGTGTCACCATGCCATTCACTGCGGGCCTTCAGGAAGAAATTTGATTTTGAGAAATTTGCAAAAAATGAAGGCAAAATTTTTAAGTTACCTCCACCACTCACTGCTCCATCTGACCAATCAAATCATGCCACATAGGCACACTATGCAAATGTGGGGCTGTGGAGAAAATTATCCCTTCACCAAAAATTGAAAATTTGACAAGTTATAACATTTTTCTGACCTGGCCAATGAGAGCCTGCCATGTCAGCATAAAATTTGCAATGATAAATTTTATGGGTAGAAGATACCCGTATGCCCGTCAAAATGAAAAAACGCAGGGGATGCTTCCGAAATCAAATTTTCTCACAAAAAAGATGGATTTTTTTTGGTTTTGAATCCAACAAAACATGATGTGGGGATGATTTAAGCTTGGGGAGTGAGATTTCACCGTCATAAAAATAGAATTCGATCAAACACATGTTTCTTTCACTGTTTGGCCAAGGAAAAAATAACGTAGCCCATGCAACATGAAAAACTAGGGCAAAAATAAAAGGGAAACTTTGATTTTGTTTCAAAAAGGGGTAGAATAACAACATTGAGGGAAGTTGAAAGTATCCAACTAAAAAAATGAGTTGCAAATCACCAGCTCGAGCTAATAAAACATTTTTGAGTAAAAGTGAAGCATGGAAAATTAGAGCAAAGTGTGCAAACCCAAAAATTACACCAACATTGGCTCTTTCCTAGGGATGGTCACTCCCAGTGAGTGCCACGAGAACAATACGTAGACCAAGTGCCAAAAATCCATTGGGCATGGAGTCAAAACATTCATAGCAGCCCAAAAACCAGAACTTTCACCAAAAATAGAGCGAGAAAACCACACCAACAATGGTTGCCAAGGAAAAAAGGGAAAACCACAAGCCAACAATAGTAAGAACAATGAAAAGACAAAACAACAACAAGGGCTATACAAAATGTACAACTTGTGCATACCTCATATGGGGATTTAATCCAAGAAATGTTTTAAATGTCTACCATTAACAGGAAGCTCCAGCAAATCCCCATCCAAATCCTTGAGAAAAAATGTATTTTCTCCAATTCTAATATCAATGGCATAAGGGATCATCTATAAAGCATCAAACTTGCCATGCATACCCTTGTCTTCCTACCTACTATCCCACAACAAAACCAGTTATCCAACACTGAAAGCTCTAGGGGTGACCTTCTTATCAAATAACTTCTTCAATTTCTCCCTAAACCTGACATGCCTTTGATGAGAAGCTCTCCTTTCTTCATCCAAATCAATGATCTGATTGATTTTTGATTCATATGGGTCCTGCTCTTGATCTTCCAATTGCTGAGAAAACTAAAAAGTGGATAATTACAGGTGTAATGGCAGCAAAGCCTGAGTTCCATACAACAGTCAAATGGGATTTTACCAGTTGCTCTTTTTGGAGTTATCCTATCAGCCCAAACTACAAATTTCAACTGTTCTCCCCACTTCTTCTTGTTGATTTCCTAGGTTCTTCTAATGATCTTGAGAAAGTTTTTGTTACTTGATTCAGCTTGCCCATTCCCTTGTGGGTTATAGTTTGAAGAATAGGTCATATTTATCCCATATTCATTGCACATTACCATCAAAGGTTTGGCTCTAAAACACATAGCATTATAAAACACAATCTTAACTGGAACCCCAAATCTGCATATGATATGATTCAACAAGAAATCCATTACCACTTGGTGTGTTTCCTTTCTAGATGGAATTTCCTCAACCCATTTTGTAAAATAATCAGTTGCTACAAGGATCCATTTATAACCAGCACTAGAAGGATCTGAAATCTCACCAATAAAATCCATTCCCCATTGTTTGAAAGGAGCTTCAACTAATACAAGCTGCAAAGGAAGGGAGCCTGAAGCTTTCAATCTTCCTGAAAAATGTTGGCAACTATCACACCTCTTAACCAGCCAGTTTGCATCTTTGAAAAGAGTTTGCCACCAATAAACAGCTCTTAAAATCTTATGTGATGTCACTCTCCCAGAAAAATGTCCTCCACAAACTCCCACATGGAAATCAACAATCAACTTGGGAGCTTCATCTTCAGTTATGCATTTCAAGAGGACACCTTCAGGGTTCTTCCAAGCTAGCCCAAGGTCTGTTATTGTTTATTTCTGAGAAGCTAGCTTGAGGGCTCTTTTCTAATTTTTATTCAAGTAATTAGGACAGCATAGGTGCTTGAGGTAGAAGACTACATCCTTGTACCATTTAGAATTCATCAATTTTCCAAGTAGATCTTCCCTTTCTTCCTCTATCTGATTTCCTTCTACATTTTGCAAATTACTCTTAGCCATGAGTTTAGTAAGACCCAAACCTCTTACCAGCTTTGTTTTTTGGATATCCATATCATACTCTTGTAATTTTTTAACCCATCTACATCTCTTGCTTGATATTTCCATGTCAGATAAGATGTCTTTAACCATGGTGTGGGGAACATAACCAACAACCTTTGAACTCAAAATATAGGGCCTAAAAATCTTTTTTGCTTTTACTAATGAAAATGCTTGTTTCTCCATAATTGTGTACCTCAATTCAGCTACTTGTAAAGCTATTCTAAAGAAAACAATAGGCCTCTCAGCTCCATTTTCATCCTTTTGTAGCAAAACTGAAGCAATAGTAAATTCAGATGCAAAAGAGAAAATTTGGAAAGGCATCTTATAGTTTGGAGCTGCCAAAACAGGTGCATGATTGAGTGCATCCTTTATCCCTTCAAAATCTTGGATGGCAGCCTTTTCCCACTTAATAACCTGATCCTTTCTTAGCATGCTTGTGATTGGAAGAGTCAAATCAGCAAAATTGGAGACAAACCTTCTAATGAAATTGATTTGGCTAAAGAAAGATTGAATACCCTTCTTGGTTCTTGGTATAGGCACCTTGTTGATTGCTTCCACTCTCTCAGGATCTATCATAACACCTTCTTTAGATACAATATGTCCAAGAAACTTGGCCTTTGGCACACCAAAATGACACTTCTTTGGATTAAGTGAAATGACATACTCTCTACATCTGATCAACATCTTCTCTAGGTGTTGCAAATGGTCTGCTCACTGTCTTGAAAAAATAGTCACATCATTTTAGTAAACTGCAATAAACTCATTGATATAACCAGAAAAGGCAACATCCATTGCCCTTTGAAAAGTAGCACCAGCATTCATCAATCCAAAAGGCATCCTTACAAAAAAATAAGTCCCCCAAGGAGTAGTGAAGGTTGTCTTAAGTCTTTCTGATTCTTTAAAAACTACTTGATTGTATCCGGAGAAACCATCCAAAGTAGAAAGCATTTCTGACCCTGTCACAAGATGCAACATATTCTCCATGTTTGGAAAAGGATAGTTTGCCTTCATATATGCTTTTTTTAGATTCCTAAAATCCACACAAAGTCTGATATCTCTGTTCTTCTTTCTAATTGGCACAAGGTTGGCAACCCAAGAAGAGTATCTAGTAGGCTGAATGATGCCACCATCTCTCAATTTCTTCAACTCTTCTTGCATTTTCATGGAAAGTAGTGGGTTAATAGGCATTTGTTTTTGTATAAATGGCTTAGTATTGGCCTTAAGGGGAATATCATGCTGAAATAAATCTTCCCTATATGCCTTCAGCTCTGAATAAGACCAAGCAAGGCAGTCTTGATATTTCTTTAAAAGTTGGGCATAGGACTGTTTTTCTTCTTTACTGAGATGACTACCCAACTAGATCTTCCTTGGTTTGTCTTTAGTTCCCAAGTTATGTTCTTCCACATCCCTTGAAGTAGACAACTTTCTATTAATGATGCAATTAGCATTGCTAAAATTGGATTCAAGTGCAACAAGACCCTTAGGAATGGTATTTATTTTCAATTGTATGATATCCTTGTCAAACAAAGTTTCTCTACCTTCATTCATGCACACCATTGTTTCCCAATCAATATTCTGACTAGAAAACTCTCCTTAGCACTGTAAGAATCTCAACAATTGTGCATCATCATCAAAAATATTCCAATGTTTCACATTATCTAGGACAACTGGCCTTGTTAGAACTTCAACATCATATTCACAAAAAGGTGAAACGGTGTAATTATCAAACTTAGAACCAAGAACAGCCAGCTGATTAGCAGTAGTATTAAGACTTCTATCATGGTAAACAATGTTAAAGGAATCAAACATTTCAATCAAGTCCCAAACAACATGCTTATATTGTCTCATATGCTGATTTTTTGTGGCATATAACTTCCTTACTTGCTTGACAACCAGCTCTGAATCTCCTTTAGCAACAATATCCTTTACTCCATACTTCCATGCAATCCTTAATCCCAATAATAATGCCTCATACTCAGCAATGTTGTTAGTACATTCAAAATTGAGCTTGAAGGAAAAAGGAAACTCCTCTAAACTAGGGGAAACCAACACTATACCAGCACCACTTCCAACTTTAGAGCAAGCTCCATCCAATAGTAACATCCATGGAGAACCTACCATACCAACGCACTCTGATTTTTCCATCTTATTCTCTTTTCCATCAGCAAAACTAATGAAACTGTCAACATCTACATCAGCAAACAACACTTCATAAGAAGCATTGTTGAGATCCTCAATCAAGTGTAACATCTTATTTTCACCATAGAGTTTGACAAGGCTGCCCTTAATGGGAATGGTGGCATAGGACATGTCCATTTGAACGCTACCACCAGCACTTGTAGCCCACTTTCTTGACAAAAGCATACCCCATTTGGCAGGGCAGTCAACAATTACAACATCAAGTTTTAAATTCTTACCCGGATAGGCTATAAGTTGCACCACTAAAACCTTCACACATCCAAAAACTGACACTTCCCTTGAATCCATGGATGTACACTTTCCATATGCTGTTTTCACCTTGATATCCAACTCATTCATAACTTCTAGAGGCATAACATTACATGAAACACCAGAATCAAACATGCAATTGTGAAGCAACCTACCTTTAATGAGAAAAGTTGTGAAGAATGGATCAACATTCAATTGGGAATCAACCAAGGATGTCCCCAAATACACTTTAGGTGCCTCCCCAAGATCTTCCATCTGTGGTAGCGTTTCAGGGCCAGCAATGCTTTGAAGAGGATTCTCAACAACATTCACATTTTTGCTTGGTATAATCTTTTCTTCTTTTAATCCCAAGTATTCAAAATCTCTTTTCTTGTGTTTAGGGATTCTAAGAAATTCAATAATGGGAACACTCAATTTAATTTGGCTCAATACCTGGGCTATATCATATGGAACATTCTTTGGCAAAATAGCATTGGAAGGGAAACCAGAAGGTTCATCATATGGAGAAGTATTCTTGGCAGCTTGGGCATGAAGAGGATTGATATTTTTGCATGGGACAGTAGGGTTCTTAGCAATTGTTTCCCTTCTAGGGTTATCTTTGGGAATGCTTGTGAGAAAGGGCATCTTTGTCTTGGCTTGAGGACCAGCTCCTCTAACCTCTTTACTTCTGGTAATGTACTCCTTTTCTTGACCAACCACAACATTCATTAATAATTGTCTATCTTCCTCTGAAGGAATACCACCATCATACTTCTTGATCATTAAAGCCCTTAGGTATTAAAAGTCATTATTAGGAATTTCAAAGGCCTGAACTACATCTACATCATGATTTTGAGGAAGAGAAAGAAATGGTACCCTCTTTATGCAATCCCAAAAGGTTGCTGTAGTCCTTTTACTTATCACATATGTTGATGTTGTTGCTTGTTGTGAGCCTGAAGAGCTACACATCATACAAATGTCATCATCCATTTCATTCTCATTATCATCTTCTATATCTTGCTGGTCCATTTCACATGGTGGATGAGGAAAAAAACATCTGTCACACCAATCCATATCAGCCACTTCTTGAACAGCAGAAACTCTTGCAGTCAGAGGGTCAGGCACCACTTTATTTTCACATGCTTGGGGTTGTCTATTTGTAGATCCAATAAGCCCTTTACCTCTATCATCCTATCTTTGATCACCCCTAGGATGATTGCCAAATATATCAGGGTTTTGAGTTCTTTTCCGTTCTTGTGAACCATTTCCAATTCCTTTCTCAGCCTAGGCTAATTTGTAGGAAATTTCTCTGATAGCCCCTGCCAAAGTCTTGACAACATCTTCCAAATTAGCAACCTTGCTAGTTTGAGGCTTCTTAGGGTTTATTAGCTTCACACTTTCCCTCTTAAGTGGTTTACCAACAAATTTAATATTATTTTCAATTTGAAGTGCCATGGTGAAAGCTTGCCTCAAGTTTGTAGGATTTTTGTCTCTCAAGTAATAGGCTGCCTTTTTATCAAATGCATCTGCATATTTGATCAAGCAAGATTCATCACAAGGCTTCAAAATTATAGGCATCCTTCTCAATGTCTTTTTAAACCTTGTATTGAAATCATGAATGGTCTCATTAGGGTTCTTCTTGATGTTCTCAAACTCGGATAAAAGGAACATTGGATCTGTTTTGTCTCCATATTGTAATATGAATGCATTACTCATCTTAGTCCATGAGTCAATAGAGTTATCAGGCAAAGCTTTATACCAATATCTTGCATCTTCCTCAAGTGTATGGATAAACAACTTGATATACAAATCATCAAATTATATTTCAAAGTATTCCATCATGTTAAGAAAGAGTTTGAGGTGTTGATCTCTAGTTATGGCATTGTTACCTTGGAATTTTGGTAATTTATTTCTCACATCCTATGGGACAGCATTTGGATAACCATCCATTCCTCCAAAATTTATAGGACCAAATGTGTTTACAAAAAATGGAGGTCTAGGTTAAGCCATATTGTTTTGTGGGGGTGATCTTGGAGGTGAAACAAGCAGATGAGGAGTAGTAATGGATCTGATTGGAATAGATGAATGATCTCTAAAATGAAAACCCCCCAAAGGATCTCTCTCTTGATAGACTTTAGAAAATTTAGAAACTACAGGAGCATATTTAGAAGCAAGTTTTTTAAATACACAAGAAGGTCCCTCACCTGATGGAGAATTAAAATCAGCAAGAAGATTTCCTGAATTAGATCTACTTGAAGAGGAATTATAATCTTCAATGACAGGCTGCTCTCCTTCAAATTCAACTAAGGGGATTCCTTTCCTTGGTATCAAATCACCAACCACTTTCCACACTCTCCTTCCTTCTAGTTCTGAGCTTCTTGATTCAGTGAGAAACTTCTTAGAAGAGTCCTTGATGAAGATGGATCTCCTTCCCTCCAGTTTGACAGATTTAGACAACAAGTTTCAAATGATAAAAATGTGTTAGACAACTAGTATTTTCAAGATCCCAACAACATGGAGTCACCACCAAGGATTTTCACCTTAGTTGTGCAAGAAAGCACTAAAAATATTCTATCAAATGCATGCTATACTGAAAACTTACAGGGATTCACAAATCAGATTTTCTTCTTCTTAATTTAACCAAAAATAGTGCATCCAAATCACATAAACTATTGGTAGATGAGGAGAGCAGGCTAAGATTAAAGTCTTTCTTACCCAAAACATCTAGATCTGAAGTATGAAATGATATATCAAGAATATAACAGCTCAAATACTAGATCACACAAATGCTCAAACCGTTCAAGTACTTCAAAACCACCAAGAAATTGCAAGAAGTCCCCGCAACGGTGCCACATGGGTGTTGGTATCTAGATTTAATCTACTTCACAACTTGAACAACATCATGAATCTGCACAAGACACTCAAGGATAGAAAGATGGTTTGTATATTGTTTCTAGCTGGGGATCACACCTATCTGCTTGTTTGCATTCAAGAATTGAGGGAGTGGATAGCACCTTCATAAGGGTTTTGATATAACCCTCACTATTTTAGGTTGTGCTTATCAATTAAGTCAAGAGAGCCTGTATTGCAGCCCCTATATGGTAAGGAGATGAAGATATCCTTGTGTTTTGCATATGGTGTGGAGGAGGATTTGTGAAAACATGATCAAATATCCATTATCCAAACTCAAAAGATTTGTCACTACTAAATGATGTAAATTTTCTCAAAACAAAACTAGAGCTGCTAAAGACATGATAAAACCCTGATCAACCTTGTGCATTTTTGTGAAAGGATTGAATTATTTTGTGGACACATAATGCATATGTAGGGGTATTGTAGATAGGATGAGTTAATTTAAAATGAAATTCTGATGAGAGACCTTGGAACAAGAGTAGATAGAAATCATCACCTTCTTTGGGAAACCTTGCAAAAGAATTACAACACCTAAACAACAGAAATGTTTCAATGAATTTGAAGTGCTCTTTCAACCAGGATGTGTGCACAATGGATGCCCAAATATGCACTATTCCATAAAAATTTTGATAGCCTACAACAAAGGCTTGAAGAAAAATATCAATAAAGCATTCAGAACCCCTTGTTAGATCATGTCCTAAGGTACACCCAAAGGTTTACAAATACCCTCAATTTACAAGGAAGGTAAGATGAGTTTAAATTTATTTATCTTCACTCAAATGAATACTCTTCTAAATGGAAGATTGTAGATACCTTCAGACCCTCTATAAGAAATGAGACCATGTATGATCAATAAAGATCCCAAACACAATATTGCAACATGAGCATCAAACACAAATCGAAAACATACTAAAATACAAGTACATGCAAGCTTTTCCAAGAGATAAAACCAGTTAATCCAAGAATTTGATCAAATATAATAGCAAGGGAATGTTATTTAAACAATCTCAAATATTTTTTATGGCTTTACAGCTGAAACCAACTCAACATGATGAACATTTGATGCAAACAGGAATTAAAATGGCTCTCAGGCAGTTTCTCTAAAAAGGAAATGGACTTCTTCAGGTTTTCCCTGTGAAAATTCTTCTCTCTTTTCTCCAAAATTCTCCACACACTTACAAAATGCCCTCAAAATACATCATATACCCTATTCCAACTTGGATCCTTGCATCCCAAGTAAAGAATATGCTAAAGGGATCAAATTTGTTACAAAACCCTATCCATTTGATGAAAAATGATATAAAATTGTAAAACAACTCGCATATTGCCAGGGATGCACAAATATTTAAAAATATTGCATGAAATCAGATCCTTATCCATCCCAGGGTAACATTTTTGGAATTCCACCATGCCAGCATGCATTTGTAATCATTTTTCACCTTTTACTCTCGTCATTTTTAACTCTGCAGCTTTTCATTTTTTACCTTTTACATGTTTTTCATGGGATGAGGAAAATATTTCATGAAAATCACTATAGGGCACCAAAATAACTCAAATGAATGATTCCATTTCACTCAAAGGGTTGAGGGGATGCAGATTCATATAAAATTTCATGTGATTTGGTGAAGAAATGATGAATCCAAGCTTTCTGGAGCTTCCATGGTGCCCAAAAACGAGAATGCACAACAACCGTTGATTAAAATCAACTTTAAATTTCTTCCCTCCACATGTCAGATGGGATCTCAAATATTCTCCTTTTCTCATTGGATGAGGTGGCACACACGCCCAAACACCATTAGATTGGACCTTTCCCTTCAAAAATGCATTTTAAAACTTTTTTGACCTCGGGAAAATTTTGAATATTTTCCCCGTGAGCCCCTTGGACACACTACGTGTCCTCCTGTGGGCCCCACAAAGAACCACGGGCCAAATTTATGAATTTTTCTCCTTTTTTAAGAAAAGGAAAATTTTCTCAAAAACCTCCGTGGGCCCGAACACCCGTTGCTCCTTCTGCCACGTGTCGCTCCTTGATTGGATGCGGGGGGACACCTTCAATTTTTCCTCATTGCTCCTTGGCGGATTTATTTTTGATTTTGAGATTTTTGCCTCCAAAGGAAAAAAATCCCAACCATTCTTGAATCCCCGCTCCCTTTGTTGTCATGGACATGTGTCGTCCTTCCATTGATCGTGGGACTACCTTACATTTTTTACCCTTTAAACATAGGGGAAAAAATTCACGAACTTCTCCTTCGGCCCCTTCTTCCATCTTGCCTCCCTAACACGTGTTCAAAGATGATTGGCTGCAGAGCCAATCCTTATTTTTTTCCATTTATACCAAGGGAAAAAATTCACAAAAACTTTCATTGGCCCCCTATTTCCATTTCTCCTCCCGGACACGTGTCTACTTTCTACTGGTTGTGGGCTTGCGGGAAAAAATTGATTTTGGCATGTGTCAACCTTTCATTGGGTGCACGCCTCCGGATCAAAATTTTCCCCTAGCAATTTGAAGCCAAAAACTTCGAAAATTTTTCTAACTCCCCACTTTTCCTTTCGACATCACTGTGCTACGTGTCGAATTCTCATTGAGCATGGGTTTGTGGGAAATTTTTTTCCTCTGACACCTTGAGCTAAAAAAATAAAAAATTTCCCAAGTGCTTCACCATCTGCCTAGCCCTATTGCGCCATGTGTCACCATGCCATTTGCTGTAGGCCTTCGAGCAGAAATTTGATTTTGAGAAATTTGCAAAAAATGAAGGAAATTTTTTTAAGTGACCTCCGCCACTTGCTGCTCCATCTGACCAATCAAATCATGCCACGTAGGCACACTAGGCAAATGTGGGGCCATGGAGCAAATCCTCCCTTCACTAAAAATTGAAAATTTGACAAGTTATAACATTTTTTCCGACCGCACCCGGCCAATGAGAGCCTGAAATGTCAGCATAAACTTTGCAATGATAAATTTGACGGGTAGAATATGCCCATACACTCGTCAAAATGAAAAAATGCAGGGGATGCTTCTGATATCAAATTTTCTCACAAAGAAGATGGATTTTTTTTTGGTTTTGAATCCAATGAAACATGATGTGGGGATGATTTAAGCTTGGGGAGTGAGATTTCACCCTCATAAAAATGGAATTTGATCAAACATGGGTTTCTTTCACTCTTTGGCCAAGGAAAAAATAACGTAGCCTGTGCAACATGAAAAACTAGGGCACAAACAAAGGGGAAACTTTGATTTTGTTTCAAAAAGGGGAAAAATAACAACATTGAGGGCAATTGAAAGCATCACAACTTGAACAACATCATGAATCTGCACAAGACACTCAAGGATAGAAAGATGGTTTGTATATTGTTTCTAGCTGGGGATCACACCTATCTGCTTGTTTGCATTCAAGAATTGAGGGAGTGGATAGCACCTTCATAAGGGTTTTGATATAACCATCACTATTTTAGGTTGTGCTTATCAATCAAGTCAAGAGAACCTGTATTGCAGCCCCTATATGGTAAGGAGATGAAAATATCCTTGTGTTTTGCATATGGTGTGGAGGAGGCTTTGTGAAAACATGATCAAATATCCATTATCCAAACTCAAAAGATTTGTCACTACTAAATGATGTAAATTTTCTCAAAACAAAGATAGAGCTGCTAAAGACATGATAAAACCCCGATCAACCTTGTGCATTTTTGTGAAAGGATTGAATTCTTTTGTGGAAACACAATGCAGATGTAGGGGTATTGTAGGTAGGATGAGTTAATTTAAAATGAAATTCTGATGAGAGACCTTGGAACAAGAGTAGCTATAAATCATCACCTTCTTTGGGAAACCTTGCAAAATAATTACAACACCTAAACAACAGAAATGTTTCAATGAATTTGAAGTGCTCTTTCAACCAGGATGTGTGCACAATGGATGCCCAAATATGCACTTTTCCATAAAAGATTTGATAGCTTGCCACAAAGGCTTGAAGAAAAATATCAATAAAGCATTCAGAACCCCTTGTTAGATCATGTCCTAAGGTACACCCAAAGGTTTACAAACACCCTCAATTTACAAGGAAGGTAAGATGAGTTTAAATTTGTTTATCTTCACTCAAATGAATACTCTTCTGAATGGAAGATTGCAGATACCTTCAGACCCTCTACAAGAAATGAGACCATGTATGATCAATAAAGATCCCAAACAAAATATTGCAACATGAGCATGAAACACAAATCGAAAACATACTAAAATACAAGTGCATGCAAGCTTTTCCAAGAGATAAAACCTGTTAATCCAAGAATTTGATCAAATATAACAGCAAGGGAATGTTATTTAAACAATCTCAAATCTTTTTTATGGCTTTACAGCTGAAACCAACTCAACATGATGAACATTTGATGCAAACAGGAATTAAAATGGCTCTCGGGTAGTTTCTCTAAAAAGGAAATGGACTTCTTCCAGTTTTCCTTGTGAAAATTCTTCTCTCTTTTCTCCAAAATTCTCCACACACTTATAAAATGCCCTCAAAATACATCATATACCCTATGCTAACTTGGATCCTTGCATGCCAAGCAAAGAATATTCCAAAGGGATCAAATTTTTTACAAAACCCTATCCATTTGATGAAAAATGATATAAAACTGTAAAACGGCTCGCATATTGCCATGGATGCACAAATATTTTAAAATATTACATGAACTCAGATCCTTATCCATCCCAGGGTCACATTTTTGGAATTCCACCATGCTAGCATGCATTTGCAATCATCTTTCACCTTTTACTCTCTTCATTTTTAACTCTGCAGCTTTTCATTTTTTACCTTTTACATGTTTTTCATGGGTTGAGGAAAATATTTCATGAAAATCACGATAGGGCACCAAAATAACTCAAATGAATGATTCCATTTCACTCAAATGATTGAGGGGATGCGGATTCATATAAAATTTCATGTGATTTGGTGAATAAATGATGAATCCAAGCTTTCTGGAGCTTCCATGGTGCCCAAAAACGAGAATGCACAACAACCGTTGATTAAAATCAACTTTAAATTTCTTCCCTCCACATGTCAGATGGGATCTCAAATATTCTCCTTTTGTCATTGGATGAGGTGGCACACACACCCAAATACCATTGGATTGGACCTTTTCCTTCAAAAATGCATTTTAAAACTTTTTTGACCTCGGGAAAAATTTGAATATTTTCCCTGCGAGCCCCTTGGACACCACGTGTCCTCCTGTGGGCCCCACAAAGAACCACGGGCCAAATTTATGAATTTTTATCCTTTTTTGAGGAAAGGAAAATTTTCTCAAAAACCTCTGTGGGCCCGAACACCCGTTGCTCCTTCTGCCACATGTTGCCCCTTGATTGGATGCGGGGGGACACCTTCAATTTTTCCTCATTGCTCCTTGGCGGATTTATTTTTGATTTTGAGATTTTTGCCTCCAAAGGCAAAAAATACCAACCATTCCCGAATCCCCACTCCCTTTGTTGTCATGGACATGTGTCCTCCTTCCATTGATCGTGGGACTGCCTTGCAGTTTTTACCCTTTAAACATAGGGGCAAAAATTCACAAACTTCTCCTTCGGCCCCTTCTTCCATCTTGCCTCCCTAACACGTGTTCAAAAATGATTGGCTACAGAGCCAATCCTTATTTTTTTCCGTTTATACCAAGGGAAAAAATTCACAAAAACTTTCATTGGCCCCCCATTTCCATTTCTCCTCCCGGACACGTGTCTACTTTCTATTGATTGTTGGCTTGCGGGAAAAAATTGATTTTGGCACTTTGAAGTTAAAACTTCAAATTCTTAAAAACTTCCGCCCCTTGATATGGCCTTTCCTTGACACGTGTCAAGCTTTCATTGGGTGCAGGCCTCCAGATCAAAATTTTCCCCTAGCAATTTGAAGCCAAAAACTTCAAAAAAATTTCTAACTCCCCACTTTTTCTTTCGACATCACTGTGCTACATGTCGAATTCTCATTGGACACAAGTTTGTGGGAAATTTTTTTCCTCTCACACCTTGAGCCAAAAAAATAAAAAAATTTCCAAGTGCTTCGCCATGCGCCTAGCCCTATTGCGCCACATGTCACCATGCCATTCGCTGCGGGACTTCGAGCAGAAATTTGATTTTGAGAAATTTGCAAAAAATGAAGGAAATTTTTTTAAGTGACCTCCGCCACTTGCTGCTCCATCTGACCAATCAAATCATGCCACGTAGGCACACTAGGAAAATGTGGGGCCACGGAGCAAATCCTCCCTTCACCAAAAATTGAAAATTTGACAAGTTATAACATTTTTTCCGACCGCACCCGGCCAATGAGAGCCTGCCATGTCAGCATAAACTTTGCAATGATAAATTTGACGGGTAGAATATGCCTGTACACTCGTCAAAATGAAAAAATGTAGGGGATGCTTCTGATATCAAATTTTCTCACAAATAAGATGGATTTTTTTTGGTTTTGAATCCAATGAAACATGATGTGGGGATGATTTAAGCTTGGGGAGTGAGATTTCACCCTCATAAAAATGGAATTTGATCAAACATGGGTTTCTTTCACTCTTTGGCCAAGGAAAAAATAACGTAGCCTGTGCAACATGAAAAACTAGGGCACAAATAAAGGGGAAACTTTGATTTTGTTTCAAAAAGGGGCAGAATAACAACATTGAGGGAAATTGAAAGCATCCAACTAAAAAAATGAGTTGCAAATCACCAGCTTGAGCCAATAAAACGTTTTTGAGCAAAAGTGAAGCATGGAAAATCAGAGCAAAGTGTGCAAACCTAGAAATTGCATCAACATACGGTATTAAGGAAACCTTCCATATGTTTTAGTGAGATTTTGACATGAAGATTTTTGTTTTTCATGGTTGTTGATGTTATTGGTTGATGGTGGTGCAAGTTTTGTATTCCAATTAAAGGGAACATATTTTTTTGGGAACTTAAATATGAAATAAATATGAGGACACATCATTTATGTTATTATGAGCTACATTTATCATCATAGAAATCAAAACATGATAGGATAGACTTTGAGTTTGTAGGCATGGGAAGTCATTTGTTCTCCAAACTGATGTGTTTAGTGGAGAGAAAGGATACATGAAGCAACATATAAACATCTTGTTTAACCCTAAAAAATATTTCCATATTTACTATGTTCTCTGAAACATGCATCATTGATTTGGATTTTGTAAGTACATTTAATTGATTTGGATTTCAAATTATATGAAAATTATATTCCAATCAAACTCTCCAAGAACAAAAAGGGCCTGGTAGTTATATATCCATTGAATCAACCCAAGAATACATACTCAACTTATACAAGGCTAAGAGAATGGGCTACAAGAGGGATGCTTGTTAAAACAAATCATAGAAAAGCATTATTCCATAATAAGGGGTGTGATTCAAATGTAGCTCATTCAAAGTGAATAACACTGGGAAAAAGGTGGTGGAATTTCTTGACTCACAAATATTACAATTATGGCACAATTTGTCTTTTGATTGATGTAAACTATACAATATTGGTTTAATGTATCCCCGAGGGCATATGAGTGTATTTGACACAAGTATTTTACTTGTATTTTGTTAAGGATTATTTCATTTTCTTTCTCTTGGAAGTAAGTGACTCATAGTTTATATGGAGAATGGAACAATTTACAAGAGTAAATTATATTGTCTTTCACAGTAATTGAATTTGTGATATACATAGATCCCAATCATGTTTTCTGCTTTTAATGATAAATCAGAGATATAAGTTGTAATAATAAAAAATAGTAAACTTAAATTCATTTACAATCTAAGAAAAAAATACTTGAGTTGTTATAATTTTATGACTGAGATAAGAAAACATACAATTATTTCTACCAAAATAAAATCACCCCAAAAAATAGAAATACCAACTGGCACGAGTTCCTTATTTTTCTACAGTAATTTCAATATTATAATATCAAACAAAAAGGTCATATTTTGGGAGAATAATAACAAATAAGGTATATCTCGGGGTGAACATGTAATTTTATTGTAAGTTTAACCAAAAATCAAAATAACACCATTATAATTTTATGCCAATGTTAATATCAAGGATGCACATAATCAAAATTGAAAGTATGAGTCCTTAAACTTTGAAAATGCACAGCTTTCACTTTCAAAGTTGTGAGGCTCACACTTTGAAAGTTCAAGGATCACATTTTCAAAGTGTGAGGCTCGTACTTTGAAATTACGAGCCTCGTAACTTTGATATTACAAGTATCACACATGGAAAGTGTGAGGCTCTCAATTTAACAATGCGAGTCTCACAATTTGAAAGTGTGAGGTTCACACTTCGAACTTACTAATTTAGGTATTTATTGTTTGTTTTTATTTTTAATTTATTACAATGGTCTCATGACTTATAATAGTTAGTGGGCGTTAACGTTACATCGAGGCTTTTGCACTTTCAAAGTGCAAGGAAAGTGTTAACGTCACCTTTTCAAATTGCAAGGCTTACACTTTGAAATTGCTTTTACAAAAATTTATTTATATTTTTTATTTTTATTAATCCAACAAGATCATGCCTTATAATGGTTATCGGCCACTAACCTTACATACTACCAACATGATAGTCTAAAAACAATGAAATTGGAATCTAATAATAGAAAAATTAGAATCCAATAATAGAGAAATTGGGATCCAGTAATACCGATATTGGAATCCAATAATACTAAAATTGGAACTCCAATAAGTCCAATAATGAAGATATTGGAATCTAATATTGTTACTAATGGAATCCAATAATAGTAATAATGGAATTGAGTATAGAAAAAAATTCAATCCAATATAGGAAAAAATGGCGATAGATGTCTTCCAAAACATGTAATACTTGAGTCAATATTTACTATAATATGTCCAGATTTAGTGAAATAAGCATTTTTGATCGAACATGCAAAGATTTTTTATTCCAAATACACCAAGAATATAATATTTCTTATGGACATGAATATACTAGAGGAATATTTCAAAAAATATCAAGTTACAAAAGAAAAGAAAAAGAAATTAGTTGTTTAGTTTGCTAATGTAACTCTATGTTAAGACTCTTGTTTTTGAATTTGGGAGCATAAAATTATGTCTTTAGATTGTTACTATATGAGCTTGTTTTATATAGTAATTCATGAATGGTATTTGGTATATGTTGAAAAAAATATAATATCGAAGGTCCCAATTTGGTTGGGCACAAAAAATTAAATCTATTTATATTTGATTAAGTTTATAGTTTAGAAACTATATTATTAATATGATTACTATAATTATTGTACTTATTTTTTTTTAATTTAGATCTAATTCTAAGAAATAAATGAGCAAGGAGGTTACGTGATTGTTAAAAAAACCCACCATTTTAAGCCATTTTTTTTTGTTTTTATGTGGTATAATTGTTTCAGATAAAATTCTTGGTATATATGTATGTTAAACATGAAAGCATGAACAAGGCACATGAAATGTTCTAAAAAATGGTAGGTTTAGTGGAAGAGGTCTATAAATACTATGAATTCCTCTTATAACATCATGTCTGTGTTGTTGACATTCTTGAATAAGATGGATACCTTGAGGAAACTCTTTAGATTTATCATTGACATACCAATTAAATATGTCTTGGTTGTGTGGTGTGTTTTCTTTATTTCTTTAGAGAACATTATAATATGACATTGCAATTATTTACAAAAACTCTTCCTTTATAGCTAAATCATCAAAACGGTTCATTGTATATTATTATATCAAATATATTTACATAAGTGCATAGGTGGAGTGAGGCTTAAATGATAAATAGTTAGATCATTTTAATTTTTCCACTATAATTTTCTAGAGTAATACTCATTAGAATATAACACCAGTTAATATGGTATTGGTCAATCCTCCTTGTATTTGTTCATCATATATTTAGTTATATTTTTTAAAGAAATCCAAATAAAAACTTAAAATAGTTTTGTTTCATGATAGAATATTCTTATTTTTCCTATTATTAATCATCAAATAAGGATTTACTTATATTATTTTGGCACTATTGTAATTTTCATTTGATTGAGTTATTTCCTCCCATGTTTATCTTGATGGTAATGTTGGCCCCCAAATTTGTACCAAGGTGAAAATGAGTGAAATTGATAAGATAATTCATTGTAATGATAATATTATTCACCTAGAATGAACTATTTAAGGTCAAAAAATGGGAGGGTGGTTAACCTCCTACTCTTCAGGATTTGTGATACCCAAGGGAGATACCCATGAGAAACCTAAATGATGTCAAATAACATGGATTAGTAAAATAAAATGTCACAGAACCAACCAAACAACATGACCACTATGAATTCACACCCATTTTTTGTCACTAGTAGTATATTCATAAAGCTACGTAAGAATGGGAAAAGGTTGCACACAAATAGATGATGAGGACATAGGTCTCAATAATCTACAAGCTAATTTCTCTATAGACCAACATAATGTTCAAAGGAAATCTCATAGACATGAATCCAAAGTTATAATTTCTAAAACAATAAAGGATTTGAAAATACAAAGTTATATTTAAGTAAGACATGGAGGTGAATAAAAATATTAACAAAATAATGTGATAAGATGAACTATTATTAATAACTAAATCCATTTCCCAAGGAATCACCAACATTTAAACAAGTGAATGAAAAATAACCAAAATAAGACATCAATCTACATAATTATTGCACATTACACCATACATTTAGACAAAAAATAGGGTGGTCCTACATGTACCACTCATTATGCATTAGAAATAGAAATTATAAGATGAAAACACTATGATATTGGGGAAATTTTAGAATATATAGATAACTGAATACCTACAAGTATTTTATAATTAAACACTTATATATGTCTACACAAAAAAAAATTCTTATTTGAAAAAAAAATGACTTACACAATCAAATCCTTCTGATAAAAACCATAAAAATTTCTCAACATCCTACGATGTTTTATATTATAACTAAGAAATACTATCACTATTCAATTTCTCATAAAAATGGAAAATAGAGTGTTCAATTAGGATAACCAATTTTTCTCAATAGCTAAAATATCATCATGGAACTTACATAAGTTGGAGAAAAATTCTTCATGATGGTACTAAAAATAATCCCTTAGAAAAAATTGAAGGTTGAAGAGGAACCTATTGTTAGCTATAGACGAAAACATACCATCCATGAATTGGTGAAGAGATATGAGCATGTTTGGATAATCATTATCAAATCGAACTGGAAGAAAGAATTTTTTTCTGTAAAGTAAGCTAAATTTTGCATAAAATTAATCCTTGAGGAAACAAAAATGAATATCCATGAGGTAAAATAAATTTACACCCTTGAAAATAGGAGGATGTACATATAAGAGGCTGCAATTTGTTGATTCAAATAAAAAATTGACCTTTTTATCACTACGATAACTTAACTCTTTAATCATTAAACAATTTAAGCTCTTTAACATGTTTTGGTGGGACATGAAGAGAATCTGATTACAAGAGAGGATATTTACAATTAATAGGAACAATATAGAAGTATAATATGGTGGTTTGTAGTCTGATCAAGAAAACTAGCTACAACTACCCCAAATTCTATCACTAAAATATCCCATATCTCTCCACCTCTACCTCTAAAATAAGTCTTTGAGTGCAAACTTCTGAATTATTCTCTAAATGATATTGGTATCAAACTAAAAATAACCTTTAGTTAAAATTTTTGAGAAAAAATGATCCTCTGGTTATATTCATGGAGTTCACCCAATTTTACATCATTGTGCTTATTTCTCTTTCTAATTTGGTCATCATATTTAATATTTTTATTAAAATATGCAATCAATTGCTTCATGCCATTTAAATTCCTCTTAAACTTTAGCTTTAACAAATTTGATACATGTGTCCCCAATCAACATAACTAGTCATTATTGGGTCTTCGATGTATGCTTAGGCCACTAATAATTGGCATGTGTCAACCATTGCTACCACCACCCTCTATGAGATTTCAAAGCCCTACCCTCCCATAAATCTACTTTACTAATCTTCTCCATGTATCCCACATTACTTCCACCACCCTCTAGGAGTCATTACAACCTTGGTCTTCACATCTCCTACCTCACCTATTCAAAACACTTGACAATCATCAGTTCTCATTCCCCTCACATTGGGTTTATTTCCTCATGCCAATGGGAGACACTTGTCACCTATCGAAATTCATGATCTCCACATGAATTAAGTCTTTTATGCTTTCCTCAAACCCATTTTAAACACTGAGAACAAACCCATGATGATGAGGACACTTGTTATTGATCGGGAAGCCAATAAACATCACTATAAACTTCATCCTTATTTATTAAAGTTTATGGTGTTATTAACAAATAAATTCAAGGTTTTGAACTTCAAGTGGATGTTTTAGAGCCAAAATAACTTTTAAATATTCCAAGTCTTTTTGAGAAATGATAAGGTCTTTGTATATAATAAATGAATAATCTACAAAAGATAACACAAAACAAGAGATATTAGTGGGCCAAGATGCCAAAATATTCAATATATGCAGAAGGGTAAGTTCACAAAGATGGGGGGCTAAAAGGGGGTCAAAAAGGGACACCTTTTTCCTAAAATCAGTGGAACCTGAACTTCATCAAATAATTTGGCATGCCTATGCTAAAAATTTGACAAAGTGATAATAATAAGTACCATATAGCTAAACATCTAGTTTCTAAACTTTTTCTTTTTTTAAATGGTTGAGATTAAGAGGATAAAATATTGTGTGCACACAAAGTATGTCTATTATTGTGTAAAAATTTAAGAACCTATTGTGTGTGTGCCCCCCATTTTTTGAGTTTTGTAATTTTTAAAAAAATCCCTTTAGTATAACGTTAGCTAAGACAATGTACGAGGTCCCACTAAATTTTCATAATTGTTGGATGAATATATAATTTTTTATTAATTTTGAAAGTGCACATATCCATAAAATAAAATATTTGTGTGTGCACCCCCATAAATTTGAGAAAAAAAGTCATTTTTTAGTTTTTTAGTGTGTGTAGAATGGAGTTTAGAAAAAACCGCATTTTGTTTTAAATTTGGATGAAAAACTCATAAACTGTGCGCCAAAATGTATGCATAGGTTTTTACAAGAAAACAAGGCACTAGTAAAAGAAATTATGGATGAAATCCTTAAACTAATCATATTTTAGAAAGAATTATATCGTCATTAAGGTAAAAATGAGATTAACATCGTAGCATAATTTATTTTTTAATATTATATTTTAATGCACGAGATATTGGGGTGCACACGTGAAATTTTGATGTTTTTCTGTCAAACATAGTTTTAATCACGCAATACATAGTCCAAAGATCTGGTTTGGAAATCCAAGCCTTTAGATTGGGTATTCCAAACCCCAACAAGATGAAACATGATCCCGTTATAACACGCTTGCATTCTTGTTTCTAGTGCATAAAATGCCCATTTGGGAGGATAACATGGAAAAACACATAGAAAACCATAACATGAGTGCATTATATTGCTAATGCATTATAACGTGAGCATGTTTCAGCTTGGTAAACCTGAGATGTAATGCGATCACATTCTAATGCAACCTAGTTTTTCCATTTTCGTGATATAGCGCAACCGAGCCATAACGCGAGCGCATGATGGCTAAAATGGCCAAAAAACAGATTTTTGTCCACTTTTTGGCCCCCCATCTTTGTGCATACACCCAAATGAATACCCTTAAATTAAGGCATCACTATACAATGCTCCATAAGTAAGGTGTAACTCCATAATCTCCCAAGATGGGAATCCACTTCGAGGGGGACACATCCAATATACCTCTACTAAGTAGAAGAATCAAATCATGCATATATCACATATAATAATGATAGTCACATCCTTTATATAGACATACATTACTATTAATGGATGGGTAACACATAATCCCAATGTAAGCCGACTCATTACCCAATATAACTAATTCCTATATGACTCCATATATTATAAACATATAAATAACTAAGGAGGATGTGTGCCAGATGTCGACATCTCCATCAACCCATATAAATTATAATATCATATCTAAAGGTACATAACATTCCCTCATTTTGTGGGAAAATTAGTGTTAAATGTAAAACTATGTTCAAACTTGTATCTAAGTTTTAAAATGTCAAAGAAATAATTAAAATTTGGAATAAGAAAAAATTTGGTAACATTTTTCCCCAAAAAGATAAAGTCGTTGAGGATCTTAAGAGGATTGAGGAAGTCTTTGAAAGTGAGAGGTATGATCAAGAGATTAGGAATAAAGAAAAATTGATTTTGGTGGAGTATCATAATCTGGAAACAAAAGAGGAATCATATTGGAAACAAAATTCAATGTCCTTATGGTTAAAAAAGAGTGATATGAATAAAAAAATTCATCTGATTGTTTCTATTCATAAATAGAGTAACACAATAATGAAAATCGAGGATATGGGAGGAGTGAGGTCGAAGAATCAAGCTGATATTTCTAATGAATTTATAAAAAAATTTAGTGATTTGTTGACTGCTGGTAAGCATCCTAACCTTGTCAAGGAAAGTAAAATCACTGATTTCTTCACACCTATTATCACTCTCTAGGATAATGCTGAGTTGGTCAAAATTCCTTCACCCCAAGAAATAAAAGAGGGTATTTTTTATTTAGAAGGGGATAAGTCTCTGGGGCCAAATGGTTTCCCTACTTTTTTCTTTCATGAATTTTGGGACATTATTCATGATGATGTCGAGGAAGTGGTCTAATAATTTTGCATGACAGGTAAGTTTTTGAAAGAGGTTAATAGCAATTTGATAACCCTTGTGCCTAAGATTCCAAGTGTTGGTAAAGTTGTTAATTATAGACCAATTAGTCTATTTAATATTTTCTACAAAATTATTACAAAGAAAATTTCTTTCAAGATCAAAGATGTGTTTGATGGTTTCATTTCTCCAAATCAGGGAGCCTTTGTTGAAGGTAGAAAAATTGTTGATAGTGTTATTACTATTCATGAAACTATTCATTTTTTGGATGTTTCAAAGAGGGAGGCAATGTTGCTAAAACTTGATATGAATAAGTCATATGATAAAGTGTCATGGAGATTTATTAGGATTATTCTGGAAAGGATGGGATTCCATGTTCATTTTATAAATTTTATTATGGAATGTATTACCACTCCTAAATACTCTATTATTATCAATGATAAGTCTAAGGGGTTATTTTCATTTAGAAAGGGTTTGAGACGAGGGGATCCTTTGTCCCCTTTTCTTTATATTATTGTGGCAGAGACTTTAATCCAACTTTGTGTTGACCGAAGGAAAAGGAGGATTCTAAATGGTTTAATTATTTCTAATGGTTTGGAACCTATTAATTTACAATAGTTTGTGGATTATAATTTTCTATTAGGTAAGGAAACAACCTCAAAAGAAAGGGATTTCAAGGATTTTATTCAAGACTTTGAAGAAGTTACTGGTAAGCTTATTAATTTTTGAAAAAATTCTATAATTTTCTTGAATGTGAATGAGGAAGTTCAAAATAGAATTTTGGTTGTTTTAGAGTGTCTAATCATTTCGTTTCCTTGTGCATATTTGGGAATTCCTTTGTTTAAGGGAAGGATGGTTCTAGATAATTGAAATGCCTTGGTTAGTAGGTTTCAAAAGAATATTCCTACCCAGAAAGGTACTTTATTATCACAAGCTGGAAAATTACAACTCCTTTAGAGTTCTTTATAGATCCTTCCGGAGTATCTTATGTCAATATTTAAATGCCTCCAAAGATAAGAACTATGATTACCCAGATTCAGAGGAGATTTCTTTGGTTGGGTATTGAGTCAAAGGATAGAAATACCCTAATGGCTTGGGACAAGGTCACTCTACCTAAGAATGCAGGAGTCTTGGTTTTGAAAGACTTAAAGAGTATGAATATGGCTCTTTTTTCTAAGGATGGATGGAGACTGCAGTAGGAGGATGGCTTGTGGGCTAATATTCTTAAAGATAAATACATGTATGCTAAGCATATCTCTTTTATTTCAAATGATATCATCCCTGAAGGCTCTTGATTTTGGAATGGTTTGGTAAATTGTAGGGGTTTTTTTATGAAAGGGAGTAAATGGGAAATTGGTGATATCAGCAAGATTAGTTTTTGGCAGGATTGGTGGTTTGATAAAGGACCTATGTTAAACCATCCGACATGGAGAAATGTTGCTAATCATTTTATTTCTATAATTGGTAGTCTTTTGAGAGACTACTTAATTAGAACATATTGGGTTTGGTCTTGTAGATATCTTTATTGGGATGGTGAAAATGAGAATATCAAGGAGGATCTTTAAAATCTCTATATTAATTTGGGTGGTGTTTATATTTTGTCACGTCCTAAACCAGATGCTCTAACATGGGCAGGGAAAAAGGATGGTGGGTACTCTGTGAGAACTAGATATTGTATTACTTGTAATGTTCCTCAACCTAACCATTGGTGGAATTATCTTTAGGACAGTAATCTTATTCCCAAGGTGATAACTTTTAGGCTAAAGGTATGCTTATTCAAAATAGGTGCATTCTGTGTAAATATGATAATGAAGCAATTCAACATTTTTTCCTCCAATGCCCCTTTACTCAAAAAGTTTTCTCCTAAATTATGATATTGTTTGAGGTCTTGTGGGTTCTTCCAATAAATTTTACTGACTGGTATGAACAATGGAATTGTTATTTTTTTCTAGGTGTTTGTCAAAATACTAGAAGTTGGTGTTAACCCATTTCATATGGGGAATATGGCCTAGAAAGAAATTGTAGGATTTTTAGGGGAAAACAAAAAAATTCTGATACAATGGGGAATATGATCATGGGAGATTTGATTTGTAATATTTCCATTATTAGATTCAAGGAAGACAAGAGTGTTCCTAATTGTGAAAAGGAAATCATTCAAGCTCTAGGAGTGGGTAAAAGCATTCAGTAGAGTTTGTTATAGAAGAAGAATATCAAGGAAAATGTGAAGTGGGAAAAACCTATGGATGGATGGATGAAACTTAATATTGATGGTGCTACCAAAAGTAGTTTGGGTTTAACAGATGTTGGTGGTATTATTAAAGGGACAATGGTTCTTTCTTTATGGCCTATGCTATACCTATAGGTAATAAAAAAATATTATGGGGAGGCCTATGTAGTTTTGTATGGTTTAAAGTGGGCTAATCATTATCAAATTAGGAAAAAATATGTGGAAGGAGACTCTATGTACATTATTAATGTGATGGATGGTAAATCAAAATATCATGTTAATTTGAATGCTATTATGGATGAAATTAGGAATTTATTATTAAAGTTTGAAGAGATTCATATTGCACATGTGTATCAGGAAGCAAATGCTTGTGTAGACATGTTGGCCACTTATGGTGTATGGGATCATCATAATCATATATGACAAGATGAGGTAGATGCCATCAACTAGGGTTTTCCTTCATGTAGAGTGACATTTATGGAAAGCATGGGATTTCAATTTGTGTAATCCTTTCTCTCATTAATGTATGTGCAGGCCCAAATTTATATTATTTTACTCCTAGTTTGGTTTTATGCGGGTATTTTTCTATTTGGTATGGTTTATCGAAGGTATTGTATAATTCTTCCATTATGGGTGGTAACAGAGTGAGGGTGGAGCCTTCGTCCAGTTCGGATATGGAAAGGGATATGAATATTTAAGACATTTTTAAAAATGGGGGAGTTACTCATTTCTTTCAGAAGCTTTAGGGTTTTGATGAGAATGTTTCGATGGAGTTTGCATAGGTCTGGGATAAATGGGTTGTTTCTATGTGTGGTGTGAGCGGAGGAGTTGATTTGTAAGGTTATTGATATGGATTGTAGTGGATGTAAGGTTTCTAAGGACAGAAAGTGGTTTTAGGAGGAAGTTTTCAATTTCCTTGATATTGATGAGAGTATTGTTCATATGGATGATGGTATAGCCCAAAAATATCTTTCGTGGCACTGGCCTGAGGTTTGTTTTATTATTATGAAGTATTTCACTCTTGATGGGAAGTTTAGGAAGCTCCATACCCAACATTTCATGTTTTTAAATAACTTTCATAGAAATATGAAGGTAAGCATTCCTTTCTATCTGTTTAATTCCCTGCAAGCTTTGGTGAAATATTTTCAAGCGAAGAATTTGGATGTTCCATTGTACTAAGGGTTAATTCTATTACTACTCAAAGATGGTACCCCAATTCTTGCCAAAAGTGTTGGAATTAGGTATGTTAAAGATTGTGAAGAAAATTTGACTCTAGATGATATATCTAGGCTCAATGTTTTGAAAGATAAGGCTAAGAAGGATTTGGATGCATATTTTTCTCTTCAATTTAATGCAGGGCATAATCCAGATGAAAGTAATTTGGAGGGTTAGAGTAAGGGAAATGTTTTCATAAATTTACTTGACAGTAAAATTGAAAGCCTTGAATATATGGTTACTCAGTTGAAAGTTAAGAATAATATTTTAATCAGAGGATGTCAACATTATGGCACAGAGCTAAATAGAGGCTTAACAATAGGGTGGATATCATTCAGGATATGGTAGTAGCTGAGATGGGAAGAAAATAATGTGGGAGGTTATAAGCTCTTTAAATGATGATGATTCTACCAACATGGGTGGGGATGCAAGACTGAGTTCGAGGATTCGGGCCAAAAGTACCTAAGGGGTCATTTTTTGGCCTTTTTTATGACCTTTGTTTTGGGTCATTTTGTTTTTTTGGTCTATTGCTAGGTTGGGTAGTTTTTGTCTCTCGGTTGTGCTGCTCATGTAGAGTCAATCCTTCATGACTTGAGCAGGGTTTCTTTTTTGTTGGTATTTTTTATTGTTTTTTTATGGATATGATCTCACATTGTAATATCTTTATGTATATGGCCGTTATAGCCTTTCCAAACTTTATCTATAAAAAAACATTCCCTCCCTCCTTGACATGTTTATCCCCAAAAAATAAGAAAAATTCATATAATGAGTGTGGTTTAAATCATTACACACTTGTTTCCATGCTTGATCATCCATCTACCCATATGAGATCTTAATGGTTGATGTTTGTCTAAATCTGATTCCATATTCCATTGTACTCCTTCTATTCCATCCATGTATATATGTGTTCCTCCTTGGCATCTATGCATGTCGATAATAATTATTCCTATGTTTCCATGTCATATAATTTTTTCTCTATTGATTCCATGTATATCCATAATGATTGCTCCTCCAATTACCTACATATCCATATAGATTTCTTCCCTTATGTGTCCTAACATGTCTCTATGATTGTTTCCTCTCATGATGATGCAGGTGTCTATATAGTGCAACCTTAGTATCCTTTACCTTATCAACCTTTTCCTCAACTTTATTTTCCTCTTCAAACTTGTTTTTTATTTATTTTTTCTCTTGAGTAGATAAATTATTTCTATATTTTTCAACATTTTATTTAGATCTCCTTTTGAATCATCTTTATTCTGTTCTTCACCATATTCAAATTCATCATCATGCCCCTTTTTTAAATTACTTTTTTCCTTGCTAAGTGTGATATCCTGCAATGTAATTTTCTTTCTCTTGTACCATAATATCATGAATTTATTTTACACATTAATATTGATTGTTCCCAAGGTCTATAACTAAGGATATCCAAGAACAATATCCATACCATCCATATCTAAAGATATTAGGAAATTAGTGTTCTAGTGTGAACATATAGGTTTGAAGATAAGTATTATTTAATATTTAAATAATACATGAGTGTGGAAATAGTTGTAATGCACAAATCATAGAGATAGTGGTGTGGGAGTAAGACTAGGGAATAGAGGAGATATTTGAGGATAATGTGATAAGACTTGAATCCATGATTCTAGGAGAAATTAATTGTATAAAATTTCCTCAAATGTTCAATAGAAATTACTCCATCCTATTTATGTTATACGTTGATTCTTTGTTTCTAAATTTTCTCCATTTCATTTACTAATTTTGAGCTATTGTTATTTAAATTATATATGAAAATATATATTTTTAGCATCGTCTGGTATCAAAGAAAATATTTCCACTTTTTTAATTGGGTAATGAGTGTAACGGAAACAGTGATATTGTGCTTTGTCCCTATGAAAGAGAGGAATTATTTGTAAGAGAATTAGTATTGTAGAAATATATTTTTATTGACTAGTTTTTCTTCTTTCACATAGGTGTGTGTTGTCATTTTTTTTACATTTATAGAATAACCCAAGCTCATAGTGTAAGTATTTATCTCTATTAATTAAGATATTCATCCACCTTCTTAATCATAATGGAGACTCGACAATTAGCTCGTGCGCCACCTATCATTCAGTCCTACATGTATTTAATCTTTGACATTTTTTAGGGTTTTCATAGTTCAAAGGGTCGGTTCATGATTGGTTTCTCATTAAATGGTCTCTAAGAAACAAAATTGTATATTTAAGATCTTATGCATTCATCTATCTTACGAAACCTTGATCACGAGGTGAGTAATCAGAATTGGGATACGTTTCTTTCTTACATATGCAACTGTGCCCACACGTCCTCAATATCACCACATTCTACATTGTTTTCTCCATTTATTTGATTGGATACCATTTAATTTGGTTATGATCCTCCATGCCCTTGTCTTCTAGCTCATCAATAAAATTCCTTTCCATATTGATCAAATGATTGAGCAGGTTGAAGGTGCTTTAATTTGACAATCGTATGGTCTACAGTTTATAAAGGTCAATGTGGTTAATATTCATAAATTAATGTTTATATATTGGTTATTGAGTCTCATTTCATTGTGTCTACTAGATAATATTAACATTTTATTGTTTATGATTTTTTTTAGTGACATCAAGGTCAAGATAAACATGGAAGGGAAGTTATTTAAAAAAATTTTAGTATGCATTTTCAAGTAGTTTTTATTTATGTTAGAGGATCTATATGTTGGTCGAGTAATTAAGTAGTTTTTCATTGTGGTCATAATAGTGTTTATAATTTATTAATCAATTTTTTTGTTTCTTTGAGTCATTGTAACATTTTTTGTGTCTTAGTTTTATTGTTGTCAAAAGTACATTTGTCCAGTCAGTAGAGTCAGTGTCATGTAAAAGTGATGAATAAATTAAAAAAATTCCTTATGGACGCATTTTTGGGGTAAGTGACATCTGATTTGTAATCAATATGTTATTGAGCTTCAAAATTACATCTCTCTCAGTTCATAAATGACATGATGGAGGTAGGAGGAAACAAAGGAAGGACGCATGTTAATGACCTCTCTTCATGCACCATCGACGAGGCCACAGTATTGATTTGGTGGCCATGTTTTTTTCAGTTTTGTTTGGTGTGTTTAATTTCAACATGTGTGGTAGTAAATAAAGAATAAAAGGATAATTCCTATTCATAGTTAGGAACATATTTTCCTATATATTGTTCTCTTTTGTAAAATGTGGGTGGGGAAACATGTACGCTGCTATGGAGTGGTTGGTGGTTCCACTAGAAAACTAATTTGTGAGTTTGTAAATCTCTTTGAAAACAACACGCAGAGTGGTTGATGGTTCCACTTGAAAACCATTTTTGAGTTGGTGGTACTATTTGAAAACCATTGTTTTGTAGATCATGAGAAGGTATTTGATAGAACTCACCCATGTTAACATTAAGGGGGTGAATGTTATGAAATAAATGTTCTAGTGTGAACATATAGGTTTGAGTATTAGTATTATTTAATATTTAAATATTATACGAGTGTGTAAATAGTTGTAACGCACAATTCATAGAGATAGGGGTGTGGGAGTAAGACTAGGGAATAGATGAGAGATTTGAGGATAATGTGATAAGACTTCATTCCATGATTCTAGGAGAAATAAATTGTATAAAATTCCCTCAAATGTTCAATAAAAATAACTCCATCCTATTTACATTATACGTTGATTCTCTATTTCTGAATTTTCTCCATTTCATTTATTAATTTTGAGTTATTGTTGTTTAAATTATATATTAAAATCTAGAGTTTTGGCATCAAAAGAATACAAATATGAATGTAAAACATATTTATATATAGAGATATTTAAATATTTAAAAACTTGAATATGCTTACCATCTACTTGAGATTCCTTGATATGCTTTTCTTGAACATGTAGATGTTGAGCTACATCTATACTAGTGAAGTTATATTTTATGTTAGGGTTTATTGAAACAATTACCTTTTTCCTTTTAATGCACCCTTCAAAATGAAATATAGAAGCTTCCTTCCTTGGAGATGCATTATTTGAACTCATATATTGGTCTATTATCGTTCATTCTAAATCATCTATGGCAAATTCAACATGAACATTTTCTTCTTCTTCTTCTTCTTCTTCTGATATTTATTCTTCCTCACTATTATCCTTAAACTCTTCTTCTTCCTCCTAATTTTATTTTTTCCAGCGCTATCTATGAATTTTTTTACCAGTTGCTCCTAAAAACAATTAGAATTTTCTTTTTCCAATTCAGAAAACCAAATATGTGCAGAGCCACTAATACAAAATTTGAATATCTAAATACCTGATGATGTAGAATAACTCTCCCTAAATTTATTCCACCATTCTCTTGCATCAATCTCTCCATCTCCATAAAAAAATTTCATCCCCATGATCCACAAAAACTAGGTTTTAGGAATATAACCTTTTAATCAAAACTTGTTCTAACCCTTTTGGCTAGAGGTCGGCCAAAAATTAGAAAACAAAAAACACAAAACACAAAATCCAATTATATTTTTGAAATATATTTGAAAATGTACAAAAATTATAAAATTTCCCAATATTGCAGTATGTGGAGCAAATTGTTGAAAAACCATAAAATTGTAATAAATCTATTAAAACACATCCAAATTTTCTGAAATGTTATGGGTATCACTGTTAAATGTATTCACATACACCAAAAATATTCGAAGACCTAATTTTTCATAATTCAGTAGATATAAATGAAACCTTAAAATTAGGGTTTCAACCCTAAAATGGACATATATTTTGCAAAATAGCTCCAAAAAATATGAAATTTTGAGGTAATATCCCTTGAATGATTTCTTCACTTCACAAAAATAAAATCTCAAGAATTCAAAGCTGGTATGTAGATATAGGTGAATCACCAACATTAGGTTTTCATCCCATAAATTTCTTGGATTAATGCTCTTATACCACTTGATAATAACTTTGCATATGATAAATGAATAATATGCAAAATATAACAAAAAATAAGAGATATCAGTGGGAAAATATTCCCAAATATTTAATATATGTAAAATAATACCCTTAAGGTAGAGCAACACGATACAATGCTCCTTAAGGCAGGATTAACTCCACAATCTCCCAAGATGGAAATCCACTTCAAGGAGACACCTCTAATATATGTATACCAAGTAGAAGACTCAACTCATACATCCATCACATATAATAATGATACTCATATCCTTTATATAGACATATATTAATCTTAATGGATTAGTAACACCTAATCCCAAAGTAGGTTGACTCATTACCCAATATAATTAATTCCTATGTGACACAATATATTATAAAAATATAAATAAATAAGGAGGATGTGTGTCATATGTCGGCATCTGCATCAGCCCATATACATTATAATATCATATCCCAAGGTATATATAAACAAACCTCTACACATGCAGAACAAGGAAGAGAAATGTTGACTGGGTTCTTCATCATATTTTACATTAAGACATTAATAGAAGAAGAAACAACAAGGAACTATATACCGCTGAAAGGAAAAAAACATTGTGAGATATTATAAGGTCCACTAAAAATTATAATAGTCCATTGAAAAAGGAAGAGTAATTGAATATTGGAGGAAACTACATAAGACTATAGGAAGTTGTAGAATGAAGGAAAATCCACAAATTGAAGAAAAATACCAATGGGGATATGTCAGACATTGAAGGAATCTACAGAAGACTATAGGAAGTTGTAGAATGAAGGAAAATCCACAAATTGAAGAAAAATACCAGAGTTGAAGACACAAATTCACCATCAAAAGAAGTGACCATTAGGTATATTAGATATTAAATAATTATTGTAAATAATTGTAATATAAGTATAGACACACAGAAAAAGAGAGATGAATAAGGAAAATCATAGATAAGTAAGGATAAAAATATGCCAAGAGATTCAAAAATATAGTAGAAAGAATTGAGAGAGAGATAATTAACTATATATTTAATTTGTTTTAAAAATCCATTATAAATAAAATGAAATATTCCAATATTGCATGTTCTTATATTCTTATGTTATGATAATTATGATTTATTTAGACTCTTTGATATCTGACATTCCCCTGAGAAAGGAATAAAATACTTAACCCTCACGATAACGTCAAGGCTTAAGGTCAACAATAAACCATTTTTAGAAAGTTTAAAAACATAAGGATGTCAAAAATGATAGTCTTATCACTATTAAAACTTAAAATTTTGACTCTAAGGTGAAAAAATGAGGTGAATAATTTTGGTTGCCAACATTGGATATATTTGTAGGATGGGTACCCTTTTTGGATAACTAAAGAACCTAGAAGACCAATGAATTATCCATGAAAAAAGTAAAACTCTTAAATATTTTTGTACTACCCCTCCCTTGCAGAATGTCCTTCACAATGGGTTTTGACCTTCTACTTTCTTTCAAAGCAATTTGGTGTTGCCTATTCACCTTTTCCGAGGTTACTCTTGATTGTTTCACACGTGAGTGAGCTATTAAGGATATGATTTGGGAAATTTATCTCAATAGTACAATCTTACTGAGATAAATTGGTTATGAGCTTGGCTTTTCAAGATCATATGGTGCTCAATTTTTTGGTGTGGTTTCGGGTTGAAGGTGAGTTATTGATATTTTTATGATAGTAATAATAATAACAATAATAATAATGTGGTATTAAAATTATATATATACACACATATTGGTATGTTTAAAATTATATATATGTATATACACACACAAATAATAAAAGAATAATACAAATAAAACCACATAATGGGGAGAGTTAGGGCTAAGAGGATAATAGGGTTTATTTGTATTTTTTTACTTTCAATGTTTTTGGGAGTTAGGTATATGTTGGGGAAATAGATGTCATGGGATAAAAGGACATAAAACCTTTAATCAAATACATATGGTAGGTGTGAAGCCAGACTCCACAACATTTCCACCAAATTCACCCAACTTGCGTCATAATAGGAGCTTAGAAATAGGGTATGGACTTCTATCAAAGCATATTAGAAAGGGTATTTTTACTAGAGGATTTATAGTTATAGCGCCATGGCATACTTGTATGTAAATGTGGAGGCATGGATAGGCAACATGAATTGTTTTAAAAAATACCCCAACTAAATAGTATCACATAGAACACACCCTAACCATAGAAACTTCATTTTTTTATTGGCATGTAGTTGCACAAGTCCATTGGATAAAGGCTGTCAACACTTATATGGCATGAGTTCCACTTAAATAATCAACAATTTTTTTATTCATTTCTGTGTGTGATTGTAATTTTATCTCTGTTGACTACCTTGAGGAATCCCTAAACTTTATCTTCAACATGCCAATTAAACCTATGGTGGTTGTGTGGATGTGTTTTGTTAGTCCTTAAAGAACACACGTGAACATGGATTCACTTTTAATAAAAACTCATACTTTTTAATTGGTTATTCAATTGATGTAGATACCATTTCTTTGGGTTGACATATATGTGAAATGATGAAATCTATTACATCTCTCACAAAAAAAATATCTTGCAACAAATTGGGGAATGGAATTAGTTTCAATGGGAAATAAAAACATACTCAAAGGTTCTTAATGACTCCAATATTTGTTTGGGAAGCATAGAAAAAACATTTGAATGCTTCATGGGAATGCCTAAAAATTTGTTCCCTCATGGTATACAATGGTTATAGAGTATGCCAAAAATGGAATTGTGAAAAGGATTTTGAACCACACAAGAAAATGTAACTGGCACACGTAATGTCAAACTCCTCATCTCTTGCTCACTGGATCGATATAGGCATGGATTCATTCCTCCTTTATAACATGATTTTGAATTTTCACTCCATTTATAATAGTTTAAATGTTAAATATGAAATTGATTTTTTTATCAAATCATATTATAAACCACACAAGATTATTTATGCATCATGTTACACTAGTGCCGTAAATAGTCACCTTGGACACCATGTCAATAAAATAGGCCTTGAACTTGATAAAAAAAATCTATAATGTGTTGAGAATTTCTCATGTTCTATGATAGACAAAAATGGATTGATAAATGTGCTTTATAATACAAACTGGTAATTTTAAATAGCCTTCAAGTTGTTCCAAAAGCCTCTCAAAAATGACACGTAATAAGTGTCTTTATACCTCTCTAAATTTTTTAAACTAATACAACCTATTCCTTGTCATATTATGATCTCATTACAGCCAAGAAACGTCATTACCACCATTGGATAATAGGTTTATGAAGTGGGTTTCCAACTTACTTTGGAAAATTGGCTTCTCACAACAACTTTTTACTATGAATGAATCCTCCTAGAATCATCTCAAAATTTGTGCCTATGGATTTCAGAAGTAAAAATTGACCCTTAAAAACTTATTAATTTAGATATGGAGAATAGTGTAGTGTTTTTTGTTTTATCCATTCCCTCTTAAAAGTGCTTTTTATGCACCCATTTTAGAGTCAAATTGGTTTAGTTTACTGGAGGGAAAATGGCTGAATTCAACCAATTGGCTCTAAAATGTTGTTGTAGTTTGAGATCTAGTTACTAGGTTTAGAACATATAAATTTATTGTTATTATTTTCATAGTATAAAATTGGATAGGACTAATAAAAATCTCATTTGGAGGTTTCACACCCTTTTTACAGGTATATTTTGTGGCCACTTGAGCTAGCTTACATGGAAACACAACTAATACCTATGGACTCATGTTGACCTCTAAGGTTTGTTTGATGGGTAAAACTAGCATGATGTTTCGAAGTGTATGATGATGGTAATTACATTTTTTAGTACACTTAAACAACATACATAATGGAAAGTTATAATCACGTATTTTGGCACATTTACCTAGACCCTTGTAGTGAGAACATGAATGAGAATCGTGTTAGAGGTTGTAAAACTTGTAATAATCTGAAATTATTTTTGGAATTTAATGTTTTGTATCATTTTTTTTGTGTTTTCTCTCACCCTCTTTGATCATAAAAATGTACTAGTTTACTTGTGTAAAATATGAGTGGTTTTCTGTATCTATCTCTCTCTAAATATTGAAAAGTTGTCTTAGGGTGAAAAGTATGGAAAGTAAATATTTTTTATCTCTCTCTTTTTTCTTACCATGTTTTCATAATTTGATAGGTTGTAGGTAGCGTTGTGGGATAAAAATTATTGTTGAAAAATCTAAGTTTAAAGTGGTCTATAACTTGAAAAATGTGTAATATTGACAGAATAAGACATGTATTTTATTTAATCAATTGTACTTAAATGAATTGAAATAAGAAAAATTGGTTTATAACAAGTATTTTATTCGATATGAAGTTCTAAATCAACATTGTACTTTATAGTTAAGTTTTATAAAGGAATTATACTTGGTCATCATGGTATTTTTCATGTATGTTGCATATTATTTAGTAGTAAACATAAAAACTATAACTATTAAAAAATAAATGAGTTCTCTAAACCTATCCTTCATGTTCCTTATCTCAATTCTACCATAGTGTAGGAAGGAACATTGTGAAATGACACCCTTTGTAACATACTCATCCCTCACCATGTATAGTACCCAGGATTCATGTGTGAGTGATATTACTAAATCCTAGGTAATATTTGTGCATTTAATGACTATTTATAACTCAATCTCTTAACATATTACTATTATATTTGAGAAAGATATTTGGTACCAATATCATTAAAAAATGGATATGTGATTTGAATATGAATAAGAATTATGTCTTTTGAAAATATTGAAGTTTGAAAATTATTAGTCGTAAACCTGCATAGTATCATGCATAGTAAATGGTAGGATAGATTTGAGTGAGTATTTCAAATTCGGTAAATAAGTTCCTAATATGTATCTTTATGTTTGAGTGGAAAATTATTAACCTTGAAATGTTTTTAATTATACCCTTGGCTCGTTTGTTTCTTTGGTGAACTAATACTAGGAAAATGAAACCTATAAACCCATAAAAGGGATCCATGTAAAATTAAAATATTTTTAGGGTCTTTTACATATAAGTTAGGACTTGAGAGGAGGCCAAGTCTCATAAATGGTTAATGAAACATGTTTATATTTTCCTTTGGCAGATATTGTGTTGTTGAGATATCGTCTAGTTTTTGAGCTAGAACTCTTTTCTTATTGGTTACTAGCTTAAGGGGATCAAGTCACGTGTGGTACCCATATTTTAGTACCCCTTTTCCTTTATATGTGAGAATAAGTGGTTTTGTAGATCTATTATTGTGGCTCCTGTAGTATTTTATACCTAATGAATTGTTACCCTTAGGGAAATGAGATCTCACTTCCTAGGTTTTCCCTACTCTAGTGTCATGCTCCCCTTAAGCTAGGAAAAATTTCCTTATGTATTCCTTCTCTTATGAATCACAAGTGAATATCACTAGTCTATACAACAATCTTGTGGAATTAGAATGTATTAATTAGTCTAGTGTGGACCTCATAAAATGTTGGTACACCTTTTAAGTGAAAATCAAAATAAATTGAGTATATGACATGTGAATAGAATAATTGTGGGAAAGTTTGGTAACCTATAACTACTTTGAAATTGGGTGTTTAAGATGTGACACAAGTATAAGGTAAATCTCAAGTGTAGACACTGAAAACTTACACTCTCCCATCTTCACTTAATCATCCCATTCACATTTCTAAAACATCACTATATTAGATTAATTACGTCAATATCCCGTACATTCCCCATTCTTATTTAATTAATTAAATAAACATAATTATCAAACTCCATAATATTATGTATTTTATAAGTTATTCTAATCTACTTAAGTTTATTTATTTCCTAAAAGCTATTTCAAATAATTTCTAATTCCCTTATCCTGACACACCTATCATAGGAATTTATACACTCATCATTATCTTAACAAAATCCTAATCGTATATTTGTACATTTGATAAATCCTAATAAAACCACCTAATACCTACCCTAAACAAACTTAAGTAAAATTAGATGATATCTAACTAATTACATCCCTTTCTTGACACATTCTCAATCACCTCACATAATCTCCCTCAAAAGTAAGAACAAAACATCAAATTAGTGTATTATTCTAACAATTTACTAAACAAACCTAAAATGATTGAAATCACTGGCAATTTGGCAAATCAACAGTGATTATTTAAGTCCATTTTCTAGTCTCTTTTTAGGATCATCTTCTCACATTTTCGAGCTAGATTTTTTTTTATCAGAGTTCACCATTTTTTTATTGTATCAACGTCAAAACATTACTATCCAACATTGGAATTCTCAGTCATTAGTATTTTTAGCAATCATTTTGGATCTCATTTGGGGATCAAAAAATAACCATCGAGCTTTAAGTCTCACCAGTTTCATTCATCATTTCCAATAAAGGTCAGAATTCATTTATATTTTTGTTTACACATTCAGGTATATTTATCTATTAATTTCTTCATCTAATATTATAATCTAATTATTTGGAATATCATATTTTCAACAATAATTGGCTAAATATCACGTCTATATCAGTCTATTTATTATCCACTAGAATCACCTGTGATTCATGTCTTCTTTGTTTCCCTGCAACATTATTCAAATTTTATTTATCAATTATACTTGATCTCCTTTGTTGTTAACACATTGTCCAGTATGGATTGTTTAGATGATATTAGGTGGCCAAGGTCAAGAAATAACTAGCATAAACCTTTTACCTATCATACACCATCCCTTACATTGGGAACAATATGATGTTTTGCATGACCTTGAGTTGTTCCCCATTCATTTTGCCCCATTCGATCAACTACAGATCATTTTTTAATCCACTTAGATCAATAGGAAGATTAATTAGAGGAATTCAGCTCTGAGGCTTAATCTAAAGATCAAATCAACTCAAAACACTCATATTCTAATTCTGATTGTGAAACAAAAGAGGAGGAATGAGAGTACATTTCAGATTTCCTTGAGGAATATTACATTGACTACGAGAATTCATATTACCCTAAATATCTTGAGCTTACTGAAGAGGAGGATTCACCTCCATCTGAGAATTCTGACATTGATTTAGACTCCAAATTTAAGCCATAGATCATCTATCACATATTTCATTATCAAATACATGTTTGTAATAAAATCTTAATTTTTCAGAACAATTATTATTTATCCATCATATATCATGGTTTGTTTCTAGAATAACTTGATTGTATAAACAAATGATTAACATCCTTATGAGGAATTAATTTGAATTCCAGGTACTGGTCTTTTCTAGCACTGGCCTTTTCTAGGAAATCCACTTAATATTTTTACTAATAAATATCTTGTGTAGTTTTGTTGGTTTACAGGAAAGGAGCTTACACCTTTGCATATATAGAGCACAACCATCAAGCATCACTTATCTACATCTGTGGGTATCACTAAACCCCACCATACTGAGGTTAGGTAAGTTTTATTCCATTACTTATTAGGTTAATTTTAAGAGGTAAAATTTATTCCTAACATCTTGGCATGCCCAGTGGGACACTATCCCTTGTCTCTTTGTTTCATTCTATTAACTAAATATCATCCCTTTTTTTCTTTTCCTCTGTGTGATAATCACCTACGATTGGGAAAATCACCAACAATTTGTCTGTTTTTTTTGCATTATCTTATAGTTTTCCTTATACTTGTTTTTTGTTTCCTACTTTTTGTTTCTCCTAGACTGTTTGTAGGTTGTTGTTCTTGGAGAGCTTATTTGCTAGATTGTTGGGTTATTTGCTATAAATATTGCTAAAAAAAATAGGAGCATTTATCTTTGATTCCTATAACTTTGCTATTTGTTTCAAGTATTGAATTTTTTTTTATGGTCTTCATCGAACCCAAAATTTTGATTTGAGTTTTAAAATAATGATTCATCCTTCCTGTTTCACATAGGATTAATTAAGAGCGTAATCTATTACAATCAATTTTCTTTCCCCCAAACATAACTAAACTACTCAAACATAAAATACATTTAAAACAACTCCCACCCAGGTGGATACCTACTTGGATTTGATCACAAAGAGGAGAAACTGACTCTTGGTTCTGGCCAAGTATAATTATCTGTTTGTCGGTATATATCGGCTAAGCACCCGACACCCTTATCATTGCAGGACCATAAAATGAAGGGGTAGGCCCCAATACCATGCCTGCATCAACAATATTATAGAGTTTTTTCTCATGTACCTTTGGGTATATCGAGGAATTCATCCTTAAATAAACATGAAACCAGTCATAACTTGCCAATTCTTAGGACCTTTATTAATAATCTTACAAATTCCAATTTTTCTAATTAAATCAAGAAAATCAAAACATCCATTTTTTTGTTTATCTTGTTGTTTGTAATTCACCCATTTATTAATTTTCATTTTAAGGTGATTGTGTTTATTTTTTGTGTCTTTTTATAATGGTACAAATAAGACAACAAGCCTGCAACCAAACTTCTAAAAACATGTCTCAACCTTTATCCACACCCTTCTAATAAAAAATCCCACTATTTACTCCATTGTCTACACCATTTCCTGCACATTTATCCAATTTTTATCTACTCCATTATTTACCACACCATTACAACAATAAAATCCATTTCATCAACCAATTACATCCACTCCTTCATTAGTAGATCAATAATCTTGGAATGAAATAGAGGAACATTATAATGAGGAAATGAGACAATGTCTCTTAAATTTTGTGCATCATTTTCATATTCAAGTTTTTAACACATCAAAACAAGAAGAAACAAATAAAAAATAATCCCTCAACTCACAATCATATTTTTTTGAACCCACTTTCTTTGAAAGAGGAGGCCCAATTTTTGAAGAAATGCTATACTCAAACCCCATTTCTCTTAACACATATCTGATAGCTAGGGGTTTTCAACTCCAACCATTTATACCAGATCCATCCTCAAACATTACTAATCCTTTATTCATCTCCTCATAACAACTTAAAATAGAACCATATTTAAACATTCTAGATCCTTTCTCAAGTTCTTCACAAAAACTAGAACCCGAACCAACTTTGAATATCCCCGATCCTTTATCCAGTTCTTCACCACCCATTGATTCAAACCAAAAATTTGAATCTGAACCATCATCATATGTCCCTAATCCTTCATATGGGGTTTCACATCTCATTTATCTAAACTACCAACATGGCATTCAACTAATCCATTCATATCCACCTTTAAGTCAACCTTAAACGTTAGAAGTTATGTCTTCTATTATTATTCTTAGTATTCAAATGGTTTCTTCTCAAGACATGACCACCCAAAAACATGCATCCTCACATGAGCCTTCTAGTGGTTCAAAAAAATCATAAAACAATACTAGTGCTTCTTCATCTACCCCTAAAGTATCCTTGATTAGCCAAACACCTCCAAAGAGATCTATTACTACTTCTATTATTGTATCTCAACCAGTTAGCAGTATTCAAAATATCACTATGATCATTCTGACATCTAGTTCTTTAATCAATACTAGTGCTATCACCACCACTCACCATGTTTCATAGTACCTACCACAACAATCACTACCATTAATCTCAATACCAAAATTTGATCTTGCTCAAAATATTCAACAACAAGCACCATATTTTGCTACTTCTACTACACCCTTTCAACAACCACCTCCTTATTCACAACCATTTACTAGTACATCTACCCAACACCCTTATTAATATATAAAACCTTCACAACATTTAACATCTTAATAGTACATTTCACAATACAACATTGCACAAAAAATAATACCACAAAAAAGCATTCCTACCTATAGTATTCCATCACAACAATACATCCCATAACAAAATATCCCTTTACAACAGATTATTCCTTCTCAATAGTAAATTCATCAACAAAATATACCTCAACACAATATCCCTTTACAACAGACTATTCCTTCTCAACAATATATTCCACAACAGACTATCCCTTTATAACAGACTATCCCTTTACAATAGACTATCCCTCTACAATAGACTATCACCTCACAACAGAGTATTCCTTCTCAATAGCATATCCCTCAACAAAACATTCCTCAGAAAAACATTCTGATCACTTATAATATCCCACAACAAAATATACCATAGAAAAATGTTCCTTATCAAAAAAATGGTCCTTAATAGAACATTATTTCTTAGTAGAAAATCCCTCAACAATATCAGATAGACTCACAACCTAGCCAGTTTTCATTTCAACCTAGCTCATCCTTATAGCAACCGGCAATAACTAACCCCCTTCAAGCTCTTATGAATCATATATCCATTCTAGAAGCTTCCTCATCTACACCTAAAAATATGCTCTCTTACGATCAAATCTGCAATGAACCTATGCATCCCTCAATCCCATAAAAAAACATATTCAAATCATTGAGAATTTCTGAAATTTATTAAAAAATTTAGTAAGGAAGATCCTTAATAGTGTATTTTGTTCTTTTTTCCATGCTTTTTATCTAATATCCCACTAACAAGACCTCATATTGAGGACTTTTCCCATGTCCCTCATTGTCCCTGCGTTAGATTGGTATAATAGCATTCTGCAATACTCCCTTTTCTCCTTTGCACAACTCACACAATTGTTCTTAGAACACTTATCTATAAACATAGCCCACAAATTCACCATCAATGACCTTTTTGCTATCAAAAAATTATAGGATGAATCCATTGCTGGTTTTGTTGATAGTTGGAGGGGTACAATCAATAAATTATCCTTTTCATTACCACAATCCGAGCCAATTGAAGTTTTGTGTCAATCATGTGCTAAGCATATTTCATCAATAATAAAAATTCAATCATTCCAAACTTTCTATGAAGCTTTTACCATGGCCTATAAGTTAGAACTGCAAGCTCTAGAAGATGGCCATGTTAAGATTCCTCCTAAGCAACCACAAACTGATTTTCCTTCTAAGTCATTCTCTAGTCCCAAAAAATACAAATCAGCTATTAATGCAATAGTAGTCAAATCCTCTCCCAAGGAAAATCCCACTACTGAACATTCTCATCCACAACGTAATTACACACCAACAAGAGAGAATTATAGCACAATATTTGATAAATTACTCACTACAAATATGATGACTCTCTCGACCCATCAATACATCTATATCTAAGCATTATTGGTATCAAGATAATGACCATTGTAAATACCATAGGGTCAAAGGACATGATATTGAAAGGTGTCATACATTTCAAAATGTTATTCAAGACTTGATTAACAAGGGTGAACTTCATTTGGATAATCCCAATGCACCCCCAAATAAAAACTTTGATATGTTTAAACAACCCTTTCAAAATCATCCTTCATCCAATGATCAACCACAAATAAATGTTGTTCACACTCACCACATCATTAATACCATGACTAAAATGAAACATATTCCTGAATCAACATCCACATCTACTGAACCAACAACCATTCTTTCTAAACAAACATCCGCATCCACACAACCAATGACACTACCTACTAAACCCAAGTCTATACTGACTACATCCTTGTCTACTATTAACATTACTAAAACTATCCTTCCATCTTCATCATAGGTTATTACCAAATCTATCCCTCCACCAATCATATCCTCTAGTATAATTATACCTATAACTACACCGTCATTTACAAATATAACTATGATAAGTCTTGAAACATCTATGACACAAACATCTCCAACTAAGGAAATTACAAGCCACATTCATCCTCTATTTGAAAAATCAATTACATCTACAATAACCAATCCCAAAACTAAAAAATCCACAAGTCATTCATATCTCATAAATTGAATTATCCAAACCCCCTTCCTTCATCAACAACTACCTCTACATCCATACCTATCTCATCCAAAATCACGAAAGCACCTAAAAAATAAGGTATTATATAGGTTTTCAAAATTCCTCCTTATACTTTTCTTGAACCATATCGATTTCGTGGTCCTTGGAATTTTCTTCCACCTCCTCATAGAAGGTTCATTTTAACTCATAACAATTATCATACCATTTCATATCCAATACCTCCTAATCAATCTTCCCCATTAGGTCATCAATCCCCATTTACTATACTATCTAGGATTCATAAAAAAAAAACAAAAAAATAACCTGAAATCAATGCCTTATTACCATTAGAAGATAAAATACCTAGAACTTCATCCCCATCCACATCAACACCTAAGGGGAGTTATTGCAAGCATTTTAGATGACATCCTCCAGAAATCACTTATAACATTTCCATCACAAAAATTATCAGATCCATGAGGATAGAAACCCACTTGGTATGATTACAACATATCATGTGATTATCATAGAACATGAGGACATTCCATTGAGAATTATACAGCCTTCCAGCTGATTGCACAAAATTTGGGAAATCTAGCCTCCCTTCCAGGTGAATGACATTCAACACTAACATCAACATCGTCATCATCCTTTTCTAAATATAAAGAACCCATGTCTAAAACTCCTTCCCATTAGGTTAATTCCATACATATCACTACTCATTCCTAGAATTATGACAAAAATCAATCCAAATATAAGAAAGATAAAAATTTGGTAGTTATACCTCTTCCTTCAGAAATGACTCCTCTATCAGATAAACCCAAAGTATCCATTCCTATAGCTCCTGAAACATACGGTCAAACAATTTCAGCTAAAACTAGGGTTTCCATCCTCTCCACACCACCTTCACCATCCACTACAATGAAAAAGGCTATTATTAAACAATTACAACAAGATCCTATCAAAATGTCATCATACAAACTCATAAAAACATCACCTCTTTATAAACAAGCCATGATTGAAGCTCTCTGATCGATAACAATACCTTCAGATGATCCTTCATCCTTTAAAAAATTTGAATGATCCCTTTAAACATCTGCTGCCATATCATTTGAACCATCTGAAATACCCTCTCTTAACCCAAAAGATCATGACTTACCACTTTTCATCACAACTCAAATTAATGACGATCGTATCAAAATGGTAATGATTGATAGTGGTGCCAATATTAACGTTATATCCTCTCTTGATTTTGATCAACTTAAGCTACCTAACACTTTTATCGCCTAGACTCTAGTCTTACTATGATCCTTCAATGATGCTATCACACATACATTAGGCAATGCCATCCTATCACTCAAGGTTGGTGTTAAGGCCTTACATGAACTCTTATACATCATAGAAGGATACTTTAAATATAATATGTTACTAGGACACCCATGGATACGCACCATGCATTTTATTTCATCGAATCTCCATCGGTGCCTTAAATATGAACATGAGGGCCAAATATTCAGTGTTCTTACAGATCTGAATCCTTTCATCAATTTTTACATGATGTATCATCCAAATGATGTACTTGTTCCAAAATCCACATATGAATCATTTGATGAAGAATCTACTGGCACATCCATACCTTCCTCTAAACTACCATATGATTCCTCTCTCAGTGATGTTGTACAATGTCTGATGTCAGGGGAATACCGTCTCCTCATGCTTTATCACATTCCTTGACCTAAGACTTATGGCCTCCCTAACAAACAACCCACATATGATACTAATGTAGGAGATGTTATCTCCTACGTTCCTGCTTACCTAAAAAAAACTTGTCTATGGGGGAATTGTTTATCCTTCATCCCATACAATTAATCAACACCATGTCATGCCTTTTGCATCTAATTTCAAATCTTTAGCTAATCCAACTTTTTCTCGCATGTATCTTCACTGTTGTGTGTGGAGAGGTTTTAGCCTTGGATGTTATGAGAAGGAATACATTATTTAGTCATACAATGTTCCCTTAAAACTTGTGAGAAAAATGGTTTAGGTTATAAGAAACCTAACTCTGAAACATTCGAATATACTACATCCAAACCTGTCATATCCATGATCATTCCTAAATTAGACTCGTCGTTGCCCACAAAATTTGAAGATCTAATGGATTTAGATGATGTTGTACCCATCTCACCTTTTTTTTTTTTAGTCAATAACATATCCTTAGGACCACTCACTTATCATTCCAACTATACCATTAAAAAAATCCCTCTTATTTGGCTAGAAATGGTCAAATAAGATTTCTTTATTGGTTAAAGGTTTTGGAGGAACATTACCCAAGAGTACAACCATAGGCTCAACAACTAGGATAGACATAACAAATAAAAGTGGATAAGGGGGACACACCATAGTCAAAAGAAGAAACTAAAAAATTACTAGAGTAGGGGCCATCTGCCAACATGAATCCCTACTATGAGGAAAACTACAAAAGTTCAGCACTACAACAACATCATAACAACATTACAATAGTTACACCAAATAAAGAGGAACACATAAACAAATTGATGGATTTATTGTAGACCTTGATAACAATTATGAGTGCCTTATATAGATTCAAAGAAACAATGATATTTGGATCCTGATTTGAGGCTTTGAATTTGTTTGTGAGCTTTCCATTCTTCCATGCAGACATTGGTATTCCATTAACATCACAGATCTATCAAACGTGCACTTGCAGGAGGTCAAGAACTACCATGTGGATGGCTAAGAATTTTTTATGTTTATCTTCTAGAGTTTTGAATTTAGTGGTAAGGGTGCTAAAATCCTCTCTAAAGCTTGAGATGGAGTTAGCAATTGTCTTTTTAATTTTAAATTTGAGAAGAAACTCCACATTATCTTCTAGTGTTTTCAAAGTCTCTTCTTGAAATTGTATTTTTTCCAGGACTATTTCCTGATCACTAACATCAATAATAGTAGGGGAGATACTATTAGTGTGAAATCACAGCACCCCTGAATAGCCTAATTGTGAAATGGTTAAAATGGGGCAATCAGTTTGATTGCATAACATTGGATCATCTCTCAAGCTATGGGACTTGTAAACCTAAGATGATCCTCTAAAGAAAGTCGGTTCTTATTCCTAAACTACCTGCCACAAGCTACTCTAATGCAGGAAAAGCTAAACTATCCTAACCTAACCATTTCAAGGAACCAGAGAGAAAGAGAGAGTGAAATAAATCCTACACTAAAGTGGTGATACACTAGAGAAGGAGAGGGGTGAGATACCCTGTAGAGGGAGGATGAAACATAGGGAAAAGGAAGATGGGAAGGTCAAATAAAAGTGACATGAACCCAGATCCAAATCCATGATAAAAAAAATCCATGAAACACAACACTCTACACCTGTAAATGTGAAATACATGCACAAAAAATAGATTTGAAAGGGAGAGGCATGGGGAAACAAAAAAACAATGCAAAGGGTTGAAGAAACACCAAAAAAACATGTTTTATTACTCTATAAATGTGCATAGACCATTACATTCTTTCATAGAGGCACAAATCCACTTTTCAGGTATAGGAGAAGGTTTTTTTAACTCAAATAGAGTTGGGAAACAAATTTTGATAGAGTTTCCCTATGCCCATAATGTCTCTCCTTCTCAAATGAGAAGTTTTACATTATATAGAATGAAAATCAAAGAGAAGGAAAGAGATAAATAGAATTTTGCACCCACCAACCGATACCTTCATTAAAAGTGATACCAAAATTCAAAGGTGCTTGAAAAAATCCATTTCCCAATGCATTTGAGCTTGCTGGATAAGAAATGGGTGCCATACTACATTAAATTTTGGTGGTTGGGACTGGTTCTGTGTTTTTTCTTAAGGTGAGCACGTTTTCTCATTTTTTCCCACCATAATTCACCAAAACTCAAATTTAATGCTTCCATGGCATAGACGAGGTCGAGATCTTTCCAACGGTGCCAAATTTGTGTAGTTTCAGGAACTAGGTCAAAAGATATGTCTATTTGAATGTTTTGAGTCAGGTCCATACAAAAATGGCAAAAACCAATTAGCAAAATGGGTCAACGGGCCCGAAACTCACTTTGTGCCTTTTGCCACCCAAAATACAAAATGCAAAATTGCCTCGTAGACTTGTAATTCACTTTTGGCAAAAAATCATCTTTGGGCCCGCTAGCCTGTATTTTCCATTTGGATGAAAAGTCCCTCCCAGGCCTACTAACCCACATGTAATTAAGGTTTAACACGTGGCTCCTTGGGCATTAGTGGAGGTGTAACTTATTTTTTCACTTTATGCCTTCTCGGGGCAAAAATTCAAACACCTCCGATGACCCAGCTTCCCGCTTTGACTTTTCAACATGGCCATGTGTCCCTTTGTGGGCCTTAGGAATTTTTCTTCATTTGGCTTTAAGATCCCCCGTGGGCCTATGGGCCCAAAATTCACTTTGTGCCCTATTTGCCAAAGCACAAAAGATCCAAAACTCCCTACAAACCTGTCATCTTGAAATTCACTTTGGAAAATTTTCCTCTGCGTCTATGCAACCCTACAATTTTCCACTTGGAGAAAAGTCTTCCCCAAGTCTGTTGGCCCACCTTTAGGCAAAAAATCCTTCCAAGGCCTCTCGGCCCATAATTTGCAAAATATGAGGAGTTAAAAGGACTTTTGTATATTTTTTGAAAGGGGAAGAAATTTCTCACCCGATGAAGATACTTTCAGGAAGCCTTAAGTGATTAGAATATATAAAAAATTGGATTAAAGAACTAAAAGAGGAAAAATGGGTGTAGTTAACCAAAAATAAGCATGAGCTTATTTTGGATAATAGCTACTATCCCCCATGACTTATTTTCCTTTGTTTCTTCTAATAACCATTTTGGGGGGTGGTTGAAAAATAGGGTCCCGATAAATGGGATTCTTGGAATGGATATGGGGATGCTATGGGGGCGGTGGGGCAAGTGGGGGATGAAGATCATTGGCCACAACACCAATAATGTACTAGTGGATGAGATGTATGACCTCATAATCTAAAGGAACGGTCCGTTTATGACCCTTAACCTCCTTGATTGACTTTTCCAAGTATTGTAGGATATAGTTAGAAAAAAACACCTTGACCTCGCACCAGAAATGATTCAACCGCATGAGGTGATGAAGCAGGATTGTAGAAAACCATCCCTCAAGGGATTCGGAATTGTGTCACAAAAAAATCCTTCCTTCTTAATTTCCTGGTGTTTCCCATCATCTAGGAAGATCTTTTTCTCAGCTTCTTTATTGAATTTGTTCCTAAAGAACTTATTGCCATCCATTCTTAGCCTGGTTATAAAATATATGAACTATTTAGAGACATTGATATCTCTACCTCTGTACTAGATGTTTCTCCCTTTCAAATTCTCCACAAATTCAAGAGATATGTGTTGGTCATTCATATATGCAAGATTTAGTGTCATAATATTGCCAAATATCTACGTCATCGGTCTTTATTAAAAATATAAGTATACGAAAAAAGTAGGATGACATGAAAATCCATACTAAAAATAGTTGTCCATTGTTGAAAAACACCCACTCAATGTAACATAAAAAAATGAATGCAATATGAGAAGGAAACAAATTCATTTAACAAGGAAAATAAGTACGAGCACACATATTCCAACCAACAATGGTCAAGATGGTTGTACACTTGTTTTGTTATCAAGAAGAATATCCCAACATTTTCGTGATTGGTGACAAGAGTTAAAAATTATGCCTTGAGAAAGGATACATGCAAGGGAAGATGATGAAGGACACCGGATCCAGTGAGAAAGCATTGTGCACCACGAAATAGTACCAGGTAACTAGATGTGCCTCAGAGTACTGATAAAGCAAACAGGCTAGCTTTGTAAATGGTTGTAAATCTGATGATCAATGATTCATTTGATCTGTGAAGATGTGAAATTTCCAACAAGTTATGGAAATAATACCACGCACAAGACACAAGTTTTAGCCACTATGAGCTGGTTTACCTAGTTTTGTATGTTTTCCAATTTTTAGGATTTTAGAGAATTTTTTAAATTTGTTGGATTTTGGATGGATATATATTTTTTGTTTATGATTTTTGATGGTGTGGATACGTATAAGAAGCTAGAAGAATTGGTAAGAATATCCCAAAAGTAAAAGAAATGCCTCAAGGAGAAGAAATAAGCAACAGACAGAAAATAATGCCCCAACATAACAAAAAAATAATAAAATAATTATTTAATAAAAAATAATTATTCATCGGAATGTGTATAAGAAGGGATGTCACCTAGGAGCAATAAAATTTCCCAAGTGAGAAGAAATGAGTACCAGATGGCAAAGAGTGCCCTTGCACAATGAAAAATAATTATTTAAATAAAATAATTATTCATGGTGAGTAGAAGAAGAGTTAGATCAACAATGGTGGTCAAAACAGTCTCCCAGACATCACAACTAGTGAGAATGGTTTAATATACCCCACCTGGCGGGGGTAAATCATCATGAGCAATTCATTTATTACTGACCACTGCTGAAATTTACCATGAGACCTTCGATAGCAAAGAGGACGATGGTGAGAGGATGATCCCACAGGAGATGCATTGACCAAGGTTGGGAGTATGCCCATCATGAAGACGATGGCTCTTTCATGAGTAGCTTGACCTACCTTTTCAATTATGTACTTAATATTGTAATTAATGCATTAATTATTAGGTTAGACATAGGGTATAGTGTATGAACAAATGCACGGGGGTGTAGGTGCCCTAAAGGTGGTACAAGCACCCCTGAAGCATATACACGCAAGAGAAGATACATAAAATACATGTACGTGCATGTGCATACACCAAAAAAGCATATGTGCACCCATTAACATGTAGATAACATCTGCACATATGCGTAAGCTCTAAAACCCTGGCACACACACAACAAACACCTACACACATGCGTAGGTAAAAAACACAGCACAATCACCCTGAGGCGGATGAACACATGTGTGTACGTGCCAAAAGCACGGCGCATATGCCAAAATGAATGCACATGCCTAAAATGGAATGAAGACACCAAAAAGAGATGAATAAGATGGGAAAGATGCCAAAAAAATTACACTTAGAAGAAGAACAATAGAATAACTTATAGTAATTGTTAGTGCCTAATATATGCATTGTTTTGTAGAGACATTTGCTAGTGCTATAGACGTGGGAGTGATAAAGTCACATAGCCAAGATGGAATCAAACATACATCAATGAGACCATTGTGATATGGCGGTAATACTAGAGGTGATTAGATTAGGCCATGTAGCATGGATGCCATCAATCACTCTAGATCATGGCTTACTGACCACTTTGATTGAGCGGTGGCATAGTGAGAGCCAGTTCTTTAGGATCCCTACAAGAGAGATGATTTTCACACTAGAGAACATGTAGCAGATTCTTCACATCCAAATTTTTGGCTCGATGATTAAGTACATAAGTGATTTCAGTTGGATCATTGCAGTGGTTAATGACATAGTTGGCCATGATGAGATACCCCATGAGGGTATAATAGTTTTGTTACATCAGTGTATATCTGATCCAACCATTTCCTAGGGACCACTCTACTTGATGGCTCTTATCATTGGGTTCTTACTCACTGATAAGACAAGGAAATTGTTTCCAATGGGATTGATCACATTAGTTCATGGATTTTTGAGTGGTGAGTGATATTGCTAGGGCCAGTGTATACTGGTACATTTATAATAGGATGTGCAATTGTTCACCTACCATCATCAAAATATGGCAGGGTCATCGTCATAGGACCATATAACGATTGGGTGCCCCATAGGTGCATTGCATTCCTGAGTTTGTAAGGATCTGACATATATGGCATGGGTCTCTGTGAGAGATTATGTATGAGGACACCTAGGAAGCATCTATAATTATTGACAAGAGATCAACAAGCTGTTAGAAAAAGATATCATCTAGAGGCCCTATAGGCACATACAATGGATTGAGGATGGAGCAGAGCTTAGTTTCTATGTGATAGAGAACTTCCTTCTTGGAAGTCATAGCTATATTATAGAGATATAAAGGGTAGACCGATGCCAGCCATAGTTGGGCATGATTTAGGGTGTCCCTCTACCTGATATGTGGTATGCTCACCGTGATGTAAAGAGATGGGCCATGGGGCTGCGTATTTAAGTGACCTAAGCTAGGGCTAGTTTCTTGCATGTGGTACCATAGGTTTGGGCCCTTTTCTGATAGGTTAGAGATCCATTTGTTTCACTTGATTCTTATATCTTTATTTGAAGTATTGAAAAAACAGATAGGGTAATGGGTGTGAGGAATACCTTTTCAAATGATGGTTGATGGGTTGTTGCATGCGTATGACTTCTAAATCCATAGTTGAATGTGAGATATTCCTTTTGGCTGGGAGGAACTACTTGAAATGGAACACAAGACCACAAAATAAAGTTAAACAATGTGTGTAGTGAACTGCCTAGCATGTGCTAGATCTGGGAAGTGTGATACTTTCTAGATGGCTGTCAGTCCACTGTTTTAAACAATTTCATGTGGGAATTGAAGTAAATCCTATTATAATTCAAAATGATTTTGGTATCTCGCTTAAAACACAATAAAAAAGATCTAATCTAATAGGCTAGGTTAGAATAGGATCCGAAGGTCAAATAGTTGGTTTTAGTTCTCTGCAGGTCTGACAGAAATCTTAGGTGGGTCACAGGTGCATGAGGGTGATATAGAATTAGGTGGATAGGTCACTGTTCTGAGCTATATGGGAAAATACAGAGACCGATGTTGGTTAAGGGTGATCGACGATAGTTAGGCGTGACTGATGTCAGTTACTGTGGAAAACTGGGAATGCCATAAAATGGGTTTTTGGTCACCTTTGTTATTCCAAAAAGAAATTTGGTTGGTCGGGATAAGGTATTGGGTGATCTGGGTAGGATTTGGCAAGGTTTTAATGGGTATATGGAGGGGGAGTGTTGAAGGAGGTTAATGGGTGGCTAGGTAAGTAATAGGTGATAATATAATGATGAAATGAAGTGAACCAAAGAAGTATAACATTTGACTTACTTGGATTCTGATCTTGGATGACTGTGAGTGAGGGATGGAGGTGCTGGTAAGAAACCAAAGTATGTAGGTGATCACCAATCACAAGAGAGATTCTTCATGGGATTCATTTCCATTCCTCTTTGCTTGGTTAGATCAGATCATTATTGGGGTGGCTGTGTAGGAGAAAATGCTTGATCTCCTTCCTTACATGCATGTTCTCACTCAAATTTAATCTCATAAGTTGTGATATCTCTCAGGAAGATATCAATGCTTGCCAAATTTCTCCAATATTTTCCAACCTTGAAAATAAGGTTGTTTTTGGGATTAAAAGGGTAACTGATGGCGGTTTCAGTTTAACTAGCAACAGTTAGGGCTAACTGGCATCGGTCAAGGTGGGATTTCCTAGGTTTACTAAACTAGGGAGATCCTCTTGATTTTTTTAGATCTCGTGTCATCAACCCATAGATTAAATGGGAATCTTCTTGTGAGCATGCAGGAATGTGGTTATAGGGAATGTAGGCATTGATTTTTAGCATTTGGGTAAGTCTTAGTTAGTTATGGAAACTTACTAAGAATAGGTCCTAGGGTGAATTGGCTTGATGAGGTGTCTAGGTGATGTGTATGTGTGGATATTATTTAAATTAATATATTTAAATAATAAATATTGTGAGGATAATGAATTAATTTAATTAGATTAATTAAACTAATACTAGTGAGGTGAAGGGGGCTATGGCTAGGTGAATGTGATGAAGGGTGCTTATTTGTCGAGGGACCAAAGGGGAGTGTGACCTAATTTTAGTGTCTACATTTTTCCCCTTTTTGTTGTGTAATGTGTATTGGTAAGTGATGCTAACAAAAATAAGATGTGGTTGCCCTATGTGTGGGTGTAGGGGATCCCCCTCAAACTAGGAACTGACAAAGCAGAAGGAAGAATCAGTGAGTGGTTTGATAACAAGTAAATGTGATGAAAAGAAAGGTGGGTAACAGGGGAAAAAAGAGAAAGGTATACTCGGGTAAGTGAGGTAATGTGTCAGGGTCAAAGGTAGTAATAGTCAAATGCATGCACACATATAAACTATAGCATGCTACCGGGTTGAAGACCAATCAAACTCTACATTCTCTAATGTTGATAGGTTTATCCAAATGAGGTTGAAGTGTTTCCGGTATCCAAGGTATATGATATGGTCATGAAACATGATGTAGGTTAGGTGTAGGAATGTTTAGGTATGTTCAAGTACACCAAAGGTAGGGTTAGGATAAACAGTCATGGCAATAGGCTAGGTAAGGTCATTAGGTCAACAATACAGGTAACAGTGCCACAAGGTAGAGTGAACACATGAGGTCAAAGGTCACTAGCGATGGTCAAGGTCCAAATCTCTATGTCACAGTATGGGTAGGGCCAAGGTAGGGGTAAAGTAATGAGTCCCCAAAGGAGCAAAAAGGGAGTTATTAAAATATGAGGTTGGGAATGCAAGGTAAATGGTTTGGGTAAAGGTGGGGTGGGGTAAATGATCAGGGTGAAGGTTGGGTGAGGCAAAAGAAAAGGAGGTAGGGGTAGGGTAAATGGGTGAAATTTAGGGCAATGTGCAGGTGAGGGTGACCGATACTAGTTAAGGATAACCAATGTTGGTATAGGTCAACTCAAAATACTTAGGTAGGGTATGCGACTGATGCCAATCAAGGATAACCAACGTCAGTTAGGTTGGGTTTGTTATAAAAACAAAAAATCCATGTTTTTTTTATTCATTTGTCTTGTAGCTATTTAAGAAAATGACAAAAGAGAGAGAAAAGAGAGAAAATTGATTGAATGGGATGGAGTATTGAGTTGGCAGTGTGAATGATGGGTGATCAGTTGTTAAGAAGTGGGTCCATAGGATCAGTGTGAGGCATTTGATTGGGTAGAGGTTGCGGAAAGTGATTTGGTGATGGCAGAGGCTGGAGGGGGATTGGGTAGGTTACAAGGGCTAGATGTGCCACTGAGATGATGGCAGTGTGATGAGGTAAGCACCCTACTCTATGAGTATTGGATTACATAGATTAGAGCATTAATATATTGTTGTTTGTAGGTTTTTTTTGTTATTTGTGATTATGGGTGGTAAAAAAATTAATTTGGGAATGGGGGGAGTAGTAGGTAAAAAGAGGAATGGGGAGGGTAATAAATGGGATAGAGAGGGTGGGTGGAGGTCCAAGGGTAGTTTAGGTCATTTTAGGTGGGTAAAAGGGGCAAGGGGGAGTGTTTTTAGAAAGAGGGGGGTTTTAGGAAATCATGGGTTTTACCGCGACAGTGACCGACATCGATCAAGTTTGGCCGGTGTCGGTAAGGCTGAACTAGTATTGGTCACCAAATAGGTGACCAATGTTGATTAAGGGGTGATCAGGTTTGATAAGGGTGAACTGGTATCAGTCACCAAACAAGTGACTGATGATGGTTAAGGGGTGATTGGGGTTGGTAAGGGTGAACCGGTATTGGTCACCAAATAGGTGACCGATGCTGGTTAAGGGGTGACTAGGGTCGATAAGGGTGAACCGGTACATGTCAGGTTATTGGGAACAAGGGTCCAAAATTGATGTGGGCTAGGTGGTTGAGATGGGTAGGGTGAAAATAGGGTCTAGAAAATGATAATTGGTAAATATGGATATAATAAATGTCGATTAATGTTTTGTTTGTATTAGATGCAGGGGAGAGCATAGTTACATATGCGGGATAAGGTTCTACCTCTACTGGTGATAGTACGTGGCACAATGACCCCAGAGGAGCTACAACATGTGGAGAAAGTGGGCTTAAGTGGAGTCTAATGATATACACGTGTATTCTAGTAGCCTAGTTTGATGGTCACGCTCATCGATAGATGGGATTTCGCGACCAACACGTTCCACCTACCGACGAGTGAGATTACTATCACCCTGGAGGACGTGTTCTGGATTCTTCGGTTACCCATATTGGGTGCACAGGTCTACTCCATCTCCTCTGAGGTCTCATAAGAGCTAATTGTGACTATTTTTGGAGAGGGGATGGCCAACCTCAGATTCCATAGCACCAGCTTGAGCTATGGAGAGATGTACCTATCCCATCCATAGGAGACGAGGTTAGTGGTTCTGTTGATGGAGGTAGTGTGCTACTTTACACTACCAGATGCAGAGGGTGGATGTTTTCCTTGATCACTAATGGGGGTACTCCATGAAATGATGGTGGATGATACCTGCTTTGCCTGGGCACCAACATTCTTGGTGCAATTATACATGGAGTTGTCGGCATATGGGTGGCTATGCAGGTTTAGCATGTGTTTTACCTTCTTACTACATTGTTGGGCATATGAGAACATAGTTTGTGTGTGGCCTATAGGGATGCCCCAATCAGATGCATTCCCAGTGAGATTTGTTCAGGTGGGGTATAGGAGATGGGTGCTGAAGATTGGAGAGTGGAGATCTGAGAGGCCCACACATGATGTGGCTTATTACCAGAAGTTACTCGAGGGTTTTTCTGGAGCGGACATTATATGGAGGCCATATGTGGGATTCCCCTCATATAGGCATATGCATGAGGAGCTAGCTGAGCTCCAACTAGAGAAATGGATACAGGGTCATCATGCTGGGGAGTACAAGATGATCTCGGTAGATAAAATCTGGCAGTAGTTTGGGCTAGTACAAGACATACCTCCGCCCTTCCTAAAGCACCAAAGAGACGATGTGGAAAGGCCTTTACCTCTACCATAGCCTATAGTGCCCACAGGGTAGGAGGTGTAGGTAGTGGACTGGTGGATAGATGACGTTAGGTGCATATACAGGTACAGACAGTGGTGGGCGGCTCACTTGTGAGCCATACCACCCAGACTGTGGTAGCCAGATCTAGCCACCATCATGGTGTAGAGAGACACCCTACAGGGGCATGTGGCTACACTTATTACCTAGTTGGGTATACTACTGACACATCTAGTGGGCTCTGAGGTGGAGGTAGTAGAGCTACATGTACAAGTGGCCAATCTGTAGGCCCAGATGGATGGTGGGGGAGATGGAGATGGAGAGGAGGGGGATGTGAGGTGGCAACCTTATAGGCTTAGGTGGTAGGTTTACAGGGCCAGTTGGCCATAGCCTAGGAACAAATTGGGGTCTTACAGGCCCAAATATAGGCACAGGGGTAGGGGTCACCACCATAGGCACTGGGACCGGGTGCCATTTCACAGGTAGGAGTAGGAAAGGGTCCCATAGGACATGTAAAGGGCTTGAGACCTATGGGACCACTACGGACCATACCTGTATCTAGGTTATGGGATGCCCTAGGTGAGGCTAGATATTATCAAGACCAGCTGATGGAAGGCAGGATAGACTTCATATCCTATCCCAAGTACAAGGCACAAAAGGCATCCAGTGAGAGGATGAGATCCTACACTCATAGTGTGGAGAGCATAGGGGGTCAGTGAGCTCTAAGGCCTGATCAGGAAGAGGCTACTAGTGTATGGATACCATCTCTGGTTGAGGCACCAACAAGGACCTAAAAGGCTGAGGGTACATGTGATATGGAGATGGAGGACATTTGCCGAGATTTCTGATATGTGGTCACTTGATTTTTGATGTATGATAGTCATTTTTATGATATAAACCGGCCTGCGTGCTGAGAGATAGGGTTTATTTTTATCACATATCGGCCTGTGTGTTGAAGACAATGAGGATGTATGAGATGTTTTATATATTTCAAGCATATACCAACCTGTGTGCCGAAGAGATTCTGTATTGATTCATTATTTTACTGTATATATAAGACTAGACTACGTGCTGATGACATTTTGTATTGTGTATCAGCCTACATGCCAACGATCTTGAGATGATGGACATGACGAGATAGCCATGTATATTGTATTGAGATACCCATTTATTTACATGATGAGATACATGTGATTCTTGAGTTATTGATGTGTTAATGAGATTTTGATTTGTTGTTTTGTTCATTTGTTATTTTGATATGGATGGAAATTAGTTGAGTTAGGCGTGATGAAGTCAAGTTGGTTTAGGAATGGATCAAGTCAGGTCAGTTTAGGCATGGATCAGGTCACATTTTTTAGGCATGGATCGAGTCCGATTTGTTAGGAATGGATCGAGTCAGGTGATAAGCATGGCTGAGTTAGGTTTGTATAGGCATGGTTGAGTTAAAAAGTAGGTGAAGTTTTGATTCATTATTTTTTGCAATGAATAATAATATGGGTCATATGTGAGATGTGGTATAATACATGTATGATGATATTAGAGAAATGGTAGTCATAGTAAATTTATGTTGCGATAAGGATTAAAATATGAAGTAACTTGTTGTTTGTTTGGTTTAATTTCCAATTTGGGATAAAAAAGGGAAACGAAGTGAGGTATGATGTAATGGAAGATGAATTGTTTAGGGTAGAGAATGGTCGAGCTAACCTCCAAGGGCCCCATGCCCTCAGAGTGCTACCTACATAGTCCTAGTGAAAAGGGACCTCAGGCCGATGTAGTTCTCCCATGAGCTAGGGAAGAATATGAGGAGGTATAAAAATGAGTTAGTAGGTTTTAGGCATGGTGTCGGTTTTAGACCTGTTAGGTGTGGGTGGAATATAGGTAAAGTGATGTAGGTGGGGTCGATTGTGGCGAAAGAAGAATATTACACCAAAGGTAAGCGTCAAGTAACAAGTCTTGTATAAGGTAATAAAAACGTAAACAAAGAGGGTTTAAAAGATAAGAGGGGGAAATAAAGCCACCTGATTGGGTCATATCATACCAAGTAGATCATACCTTGGAGGAGGTGATGAACATAAGACCCTAAAGACATTGCATGATTGATTGTTCTATGGTGAAAAGTAGTCACATGATCACCAAATATCTAAGTGCCAAGAATTCCCTTGAGGCAGTAGGAAATGGGAGTGGGAATGGGTGAGAAGGGTGAAAGGTAATTTAAATTTTTATATGGTATAGGTAGCATGCGCTTTAGGCAAGAGAACCTAGGTCACAATGGGTAAGTCCATGACTAAATTTTTTTTTTTTTTTGACTTATAGTTGAGATAGACTGATCGATGTGGGAAGTCTATGTGGGATGAAGAAAAATTACCTCCTTGAGGTCTTCATGAAGCTGATCGATGCGGGAAGCTTCGGTTGCTCTCATTTTTTTAAAGAGATTTACATAGCTGTCCTTCAAGGGAGTATTCTATTTATAGCAGTAATTGTCGAGAGGAAGATGTCATTTTGAGGGAGTCATATTTTGAGTGGAAGTTTGATTCAAGGAGTTATATCCCATGTGAGGGTTTGAATTCATGGACAAGACCAAGGTGGAGGATAGGAATCTCATGCAAAAGGAAAGATGAAATGACCATGGGATCTCATCTAAAGGTAGACAAAAATTATCCATGAGAATCATGCTATGTGCAGTGCCGTGGTACACATATTCAAGAGAAGATAAGAAGTGACGGGTACTCACATGATTCTTGTTTAATCATTAGTGAGGTGTATGGAGTGGATAGCACTCAAGGGATGAGCATGGAAAGAGACGAAGGGTGAGGTAGGACTTAGAAGTCAACAAAAGAATGGTTGAAGATGCAAGGCATTAAGGGGCTCAGGTTCAAGTTTACCATTGAGTGAAGATAAATGATAAGCACCTGATCCATAGGTATGAGTCACGATGTATGGTCCAAGCTAATTAGGAGAAAAATTTCCCTGTTTTATTTTTTCTACTTTAGTTACATGTTGATTTTATTTCAGGACAAGGTCACTGACTTAGAAGGTTCGTGCATGGACACATTTTTCTTAGGCACATTTGATACATTTTTGGTAAACCTGAAGGTGATCCAAAGCATTAAGACAACATTTGTATAGTAACTCTAGCTATGTTAAATGGTCCTGATGAAAGTCATCATCATTAAGCATGTCATGGAGAGAAATACAGAGTGAGGGTATTTGGAATTCGAGAGGCAAAACTGCATCTGTAACGTAGGCAAGAGAAAATGGTGTGGCCATAGTGGAAGTGTGAATACTAGTGTGGTATACCCACAAGGCAAAAGGAATGTCCATATGCCAATCCTTCCAAGTATTATCAACCACTTTCATAATAATTTTGTGTAAGGTTTTGTTAGTGGATTCAGCTTGGCCATTGGTCTGTGGGTAATAAGGTGATGAGAAACTTAGCTGAATGCCGAAGGCATCACAAAGTTTTTACAATGTTTTGTTTTTGAATTGTTTTCCATTGTTAGTGATGAGGAACACCAAAGTGATAAATGATGTGGTGGCTAATGAACTCGCATATTTTCTCAGCTTTAATGGAGATGAGTGGTATGGATTCCACCCATTTTGTATAGTATTCAGTAGTAGTTATGATCCATTGATAGCATTGGGAATAATGGGGATTGATTTCTTTGACAATATCCAAACCCCATTGAGAGAAGATACAAACGTCACGAGCGACCTATAAAGCATGACTTGGTGTATGATGAAGATTATAATGTTGTTGGAATTTTACACAACACTTGACGTAGTCGTAACAATCATGGTTAAGGGTTGGCCAGTAATAGCCCAAGTGAAAAATACATTTAGCAACATCAAGGCCACTGAAGTGACCTCCACATATGCCATCATGAACTTCCTTAATGGTATAAGGAATTTCAGAACTTGTGAGGCATTGTATGAGAATTCCAGGATGAATTAACGAGAGACATTTTTAAGGAAGGAACGTTTTCCGTTATGGGTGAGATCAGGAGGTAAGATGGAAAGAGAAAGATAGAGTATTTTTTATACCAAATGTCACTCGAGTTAGGGGTAGTGGTTCTGATCGAGTAAACATCATGAGGTAAATTAGAAGGTGATTGGAGGCATTATACAGTAACAAATATTTTAGAATCGGTGGGTGAAGCAGGTATTTGGGAAGCTAAGTAGGCCATGGTATTTGTAAATTTTTTGGTTGAACGTGGGATGGTTTGAAGGGTGTAATGGTCAAAGGTGGTTAGTAGTATATCTAAATGATTTTTATACTTTTGAAGTATCTCGTTACGACATTGGTATATACCATTGAATTGGTTTACAATCAATTGAGAATCACCAAAGATGTTGATGTCTTTGACATCTAGGGCGTAGGTGGCTTGGAGACCTAGGATGAGAACTTCATATTCAATAGTATTGTTGGTGCATTAGAAATATAGTTTGAAAGACAAAGGCATGGGTTCACCATCAAGAGGAATGAGGATAATACCAACCCCACCCCTGTGCTAACATTTGGAACCATAAAAAAAGAGTGTCATTTGATAAGGAGGTTCGTTTAGGGAAAGGGTAGCAATCGACTCATCTGGAAAGTCAAAATTAGTGGGTTGATCCCTGGAAATAGGTGCATCGGCCAATTGGTTAGTGATAGATTGGCCCTTGATGGACTTTTAATGAATGAATTCAAGGTCAAGATCAGCTAAAAGCATAAGCCATCGTGCGGGATGCTGATTTTTATAAGGTTTTGCGTATATGAAGTGTAAGGGGTCGGTTTTGGTCACAATATAGGTTTTTTGGTTGAGTACGTAATGAAAGAGTTTGGTGGCCATGAAAAATAAGGCTAAGAAATTTTTTTTGGGGTGTTTGTATCGAGTTTCATAGTCCAAAAGAGTACGGATTATGTAATAAACCACCTCCTCTCTATGTTGTTCATCATGATGAGTGAGCATGGCTCCCAAGGAATGATTGGTAGTTGAGATATATAGGTAAAAAGGTTGATCATCTTTAGGTGGAATGAGTACGGGTAGTTGGAGAAGGTATTATTTTAAAGCTTCAAAATCTTTGTGGTAGTCATCATCCCATTTAAAGGAGACATCCTTCTTAAGAAGATGGTGAAATGGTTGACATCGATCAGATAATTGTGAAATGAAATGGAAAATAGACTACAACTTACCTTGCAGGATACAGAGTTGTCGAAGGTTAATGAGTGGAGGAATTTCGAGAATGGCCTTGACTTTAGTAGGGTCAAATTCTATACCATGTAGGGAAACGATAAATCCCAAGAGCTTTCCTTAGAGATCCATGAAGACACACTTCTTAGGCTAAAGGTGGATGCAATATTTAATGAGGTGGTCAAATATGGTTTTTAGGACGGTAAGGTGCTAGGAGTAGTATTTATATTTGGCCAAGATATTGTTCACATAATCTTCCAATATGCGATGCATGATGTCATGGAAGATGTAAGTCATAGCCCGCTGATATGTGGCACCAACATTTTTAAGGCCAAAAGGAATGACTTGATAGTAGAAGGTCCTCCAAGGGGTGATGAACGAGGTTTTGTGTTGATCCTCTGGGGCAAGCAGGATTTGGTTATAACCCAAGAAGCCTTCTATGAGTGATAGCATCTCGTGACCAACAGTAATGTCAATGATTTGGTCAATACCGGGTAAGGGAAAGTCATCTTTTGGACATGCTAGGTTGAGGTCACAGAAGTTCATGCAAATGCGGATTCCCCCTATTGCTTTAGTGATAGGGACAATGTTAGAAATCCAATGAGGATAATCAATGGGTAAGATGAAGGAAACAAAAAGAAGGCGTTGAATTTCTTCTTTGACGAGAAGGGAAATACGAGGGTGCATTTTCTATAGATTTTGTTTGATAGGTTTGGCATCAGGAATGGTGACGATATTATGGACCACTATGGTGGGGTCAATATCAGGCATGTCTGTGTAAGACCAAGCCAAAACATGGTTATGGTTTCTAAGAAAAGAAGTGATGGCTTCCTGTTTAACAACATCCAAAGATTGACCAATCTTTAGGATGTGTGGGTCATCCTGAGTATAAATTTTGATTTCAATAGTCGATTCATTCAACATGGTTTGTGTATCAGAAGGTAACGACTAATGAATATATGAGTCTTCTACACTAAGGTAGGTGAGTATAGATTCATCATCCTGACATTGAATGATATTAATTGAAGGTGTATCATCATGGATCATTTCAGGATATAAGAATGGAAGAGTGGAAGGGGACTTTCCCTCATGTTGATAAGTCAGATGCCCCAAGGAAATGGTGTTTATGAAAAATAAATTATGAGGGATAGATTCAGGATCCATCAACTCTGTTGATGAGGGTGGTGATGAAGGTGGAGCAGGTGAAGAAGGTGGAGAAGGGCTAGTGTCCTTAATAAGTTCAATGTGGGCATGTTTGGTAGGTGGTTTGGGAAAGCCGATACCACTACGGTCGTTATGTTTGTGGGTATTACATGGAATAATGGTATGGCGGCCTTGCTCGTAGAATCTAATATAAAAACCCTTCCATGCACATCAGTGTAGGAAGGTGTGGGAAAAATGGAGATTGGTAAGTGATTGGAAGTCAGCGGAAAATGGGTGAATTTGTGATGGTGGTTCAGGTGTATAAGTAGTAGTATCAAGTCCCCCATAGGTGAGACTAGTACGAATGTGAGGAGGAACATATAGGAGATGTTCTCCTATACAATGATCATAATGTGGGTGTTGGTGAAGGCTTTTGTACTCTTATGGAGTAAGGAATGTGTTGACACTATATAGGCGGTACTCACCCAGACTGAGGCATTGAAAAACACCTTCCAAGGGATTAGTGGTTGGTATGTAGGTAGCTAGAATGGATGAAGTGTCAAAGGTCGATGCAGAGGTAGAGTTAACAGATTGGGAAACTAATGGGTCAGTCATGGAGGTTGTGGTAGTGGTAGGAATGGAGGAGGTATGTGTGGCCGAGGTAGCGAATGTACTAGTAAGTAGAGGTGTAGGTGAAGCAGTGGTGGTCGCATAGGTAGATGCTTTAATGGGTATGAGCACATAATTGGGTCGGTAAAGCATGTTGCATGTTTTGAAAGGTGATGGGTCAGTTGGGATAGTATAGGTGTGCCCTTCGTGTTCAAACTTTACAAAATGATGAAAAGTGGAAGGAATGCACCCCATGACATGAATCCATGGTCTACTAAGCAACAAGCTATATTGAAACTCCCCCTTCAAAATGTAAAATAATTCTGGAAGAGTGTGGGGGCCCATGCAAACGTGGAGGATGAAAGTGGCTAGGGTAGAGGTGATAGCGTCATTGAATGAGCGCAACATGATGGGATGTTTATGCATGTAATTATTAGGTATGTGCATTTGAGAAAATGTATGGGATGAAATGATGTTAATTCTAGTGACCCCATCAATCATCACACAGTGTACCCGTATATCATCGATGTGGAAAAAGATGAAGAGTGCTAGGTCTGGGTCATCGTTTTGGTGTGGTATGATATCTTCCTTTGAGAAGCTAAGGGAGGCTACTTAGTGAATAGGGTGGGGCTAAGATGAAGGTGGTAATTTAGTGAGAGCAGCTACATGATGGGGTTTGATAGTGGACGCTATGGGTGTAGGGTCATTGGGAAGAACCTCAATATATTAAAGAACCTCCATGAGAGATTGATGATGGGATTCTAAGGTTTGAATGAGGTCATATAAAGAAATTTTGAGGGGAGATTGGTGTAATTGTTTAAGCATGGTGTGATGTGTGACACCATTAGAAATGGGGTGCATGGGGCCTCAGATAGTGATTTTATGTATGGGTGTAGATGGTATGTTAGGTATAGGGTTGGTTGGTGGGTCAGTTTCCTTTTCTTTACCTTTATCCTTATGAGCACATGTAGTGACATGTATCATGTTGATCTAAGGGGAATTGGAAAATGGATAAGGCGTAGGGTGAGTGGTATAATGAAATGATGGGAAAAAACCTACTAGAGAAGAAAAACCCTATGAGGTGAGCTAAGCACAATGACATTTAGGTGATGTCGTAGCAAGTTATCTAATGAAAACCATGTTAATTTCAAATCTTGGGGGTGGCTTTAGGAGCTGTGAGGGTGGAGGTTTTGGTTGTTGAATGTGAGGTATGGGAATGGATTTCAGTGAAGTAGGGTCCTCATTGAGAAGGTCATCATCATCAAAGTTGGCTTCTGGAGGACACAACTAGATAAGGATAGTTTTCAAGGCCTTATAGTTCTCCACATTGTGCCTTGGCACATGATGGTAGGTGTAAATTTTATTATCATCAAACCCTTTTGGCTTGGGTTTGATGGGGTCATAAGGTCTGAGTGGCGGTAATGTGATGACAGAAGTCTCAAGGAGGTTGGTTAAAATTTTAGCATAGAACCCTACTAGTGGATCGCAATGGGAAGTGAATGTGGGTTTGGGTATAAGTGCGGTTGATTGTGGAGGAATGGTCTTTGGAAGAGGAGGAGTGGATCGAGCTATGGTTTTGGGTGTCAGCATGGTTTTGGGCATTGGTCATGTTTTTTTGGGTAGGAGTATAGTAGGTGAATGGGAAGGAGGGTGTATGGATATTTTGACTACCTTATTATGGGATAGTGGAGTTTTGCTTTTGGGTTACCCCTTCTTGGGTAAAGATGATATGGGTGTATGAGGTCTAGAAGAAAATGTAGATGTGGGAAGAGGATGAGTTTCCCATGAGGATAACATAGGTGCTATGAAGGTAGAGGATGTGGGTCATGCAGGAGGTGTAAGGGACAAATATTTTGAAGTGTAGTGGGTAGTGAAGGATTTGATGAAGGTATTGGAGGTATGGGTGGTAAAGATGTCGTGGGTGCAGGTGTAAGTCATGTTAGGTGTCTGGGTAGGTTACAGGTTTGTGAGGAAGGAATGAGTTGTTGTGTTTTAGGTTTATTGATGGGTGGAGGTTACTTGACCATGTTGGGAAGCCGAGGTCCTAAGATAGGCGGGACAGGTGAAGGTGTTATTGGCGCAGTCGAGGTATGGGTTCTATAGATTTGGCACTTTTGTTTGGGTGTCAGTGTAGGTGTGGTGTTGAATTTGGAGGATGTAGCTAAATCCAGTTTGATAGGTGGATGAGTAAGGGTGGTGGTTGGGGTGACCCCTAAGATGGTAATAGGTTTAGTTAAGGAAAATTCTGTAGATGTGGGTTTGGGTTTAGATGTAGTTTGGGTTATGGGTAAGGGTGTATAGTGAGTTATGATGGGTGTCATGGAAGGAATGGTGATAGAGATGGTTCTTTTAGGTTCAATTGGTTGAATTTTTTTTTGGGTAGATAGTGGAAGTATCAGCAAGTGATCTTTGCATTTGCGTTGAGACCGGAAGTAGAAGACACCCCTATAATAAGGCTCTATCCACATAATATAAGTGATCAAAAAAATGTGAGAACGACATGTATGTGGGTGGAGTTGATGAGGAATTAATGGTAATTCCTATAAAATGTGTTATAGAGACGGGAAATTGGCTAGCTTCAGCTTCTGCGGGTAAGAGAGCTGAAAGTAAGTCTGCAATATTTTGGGTAGCTGATGGAGAATGCTCACTAAGAGGCAAAGGTATCTCAACTAGTTCTGTGATGGGTGGAGCAGATGATGGGTTCTCCTCTATGGCTGGAGGTGGTAATGGGTTCTCCTCTGTGGGTGGAAGAGGTAATGGGTGCTCCTCTATGGGTGGAGGAGGCATTGTGGGTATCGATTCTCTAAGTGGAGAAGCCAAAGGTGAAATGGTCTCGATATTAGTGGAAGACTCCTCTGTAGGTGATGAAGGAGATGAAACGTGTTCCTATGTGGGTGGAGGAGTAGGTGTGGTGGGTTCCAACGTAGAAGGAGGATTTTGGGCTAGGATTTACTCTATGGAAGGAATGTGAGGTAATTGGGAGGAGACAGGTACGTCATTAAAGATAATGTGGACCTCATGGGTATGGGTATCATGAGTTGAGGTCTCACCGGTTTGATTAGATGAAGGGGAATGGTTGGGAAATGATTTCTTAAAGATGTGTAGGTTTTGGTTGGCAGGTACATTAGGATTATCCATGGTTAACTCACCTTTCTCGAGCATTTCTTGGAAAATATTTTTGAAAGTGATGCAATTGCCATCACTATGACCCTTTACTCAATGATAGTTATAGAAGTCATGTTATTTAAACCATGTAGGCATGGGGTGAGTAGGGTTGAAACCAGTGTGTGGTTTTATAGGTGGAAGGGTGATCGCTCTGACTCTGATAAGATTTTCTAAGACATAAGAGTAAGGTTCCCCAATTGGGGTGTATTTCCGTTGCTCTCGTCTAAATTGAAAAGTCTTGATAGGTGAGAGATTAGATGAGGGGGTAGCCTAATTTGATAGATGAGCAGGGACAACCTTGAGTACCACTATGTTAGTGGTGCCCTTAGCTTTTGAATAATTGTTTTGTGGTTTGGAAGAAGAAGAGGTATCATTCAACTTGAATGCTGAATTATTATTACGTAATTGGATTTTGTTCTCTTCGATGGCCCGAATATCTAACTTTCGTGCCATAGTGAATGCTTCATCAATTTTTTTGAAGGTTTAGACCTACAAGGTTTGTGAGATATGTCTAGCACAATCCCATGTGAAGATGTTGATGAGTTCTATTTGCAGCAGTTGGAAGGTGATTTGATTGATTAGGCTATGCCAGCGAGCAACAAAATCTGTGATAGATTAGTCCTCGTACTGACACGTGGAGTATAGGTCGGTCATGGTAACCTTATTGACAATATTGATAGAGAAATGATCTAAGAAGGCTTGGGCTACCTGATTGAATGAGAATATAGAGTGTCTAAGTAACCCACTATACCAATCTAATGCAGGTCTAGTGAGGGACATGGGAGAGGTTCTCAAGAGCTAGACATCATCGTGAGCAATCAAATAACACCTGTGTTTGAATGACCACAAATGATGTTGCGGTTCTTCTTTGCTACTGAAATGATTGAATTTAGGCATTTCCCAATGCACGAGGTATGAAGGAATAGGAATGGTAGGTGGATGGGCTCATTGCAAATCTCGTCGTAGGTGAGAGTGTTGCGGGAGCTGAAAACTGATGCCTCCAATGTTTGTATCTTGTCCAACATTACTTTGATTAGGTCGTTGGTAGGTTGCAATGATTGGGTGCCTCTTATAGCGTGAGAGGATTTTTTTTGGGCATATAATGGGAGTGACACTCTAGTGTATGGTGCTACCATATAGTTTGATTAAGAAGAAGATAGTGAAACAGGGGGTACATACCTAGAGTGAATAATAGATGAAGCAGGAGGCTACTGATAATATGTATATGGGGGTGGAAGGGTTATGGTAACCCTAGTGGTAATAGGGACTAACGATTGTGGAATGGAAAGGACTGCAATCTTAAAAGGGGTAGGGGTCACTAACACAGGAGGTTGTAGTGTAACTATGGGTATGTGCAAGACATTAGGGGTGGATGAGTTTATGTTTTGGGTAGTTTTCAAGGGTATGGTGGATGTGGTGGGTGCCATGGAGGTGGCAGACGTGGCAGTCATAGTGGGTATAAGACCTAGCTACAAAATGACTGGGGGTAAAGTAGATATAGGCAGCACAGAGCCAGATGGGGTTGATGTAGGAGTGGGATCAAGGGTCAGGGGGATAAATATGGGCATACCATATATCAACTGACCTAAGTCATCTCGAGTAGATGAATGGGAAAGGTAAAAATTTAAACAAGAAGGTTTTTGGTCAAGGAGTTGTGTGAACTCCTTATCTCTAGTAGCGATAGTGATAGGTTGGATGGGATCCATGGCTAGTGATAAAATGGAAGGTGGTGAAGGACTAGGTGGGAAAAGTTGAAAACTGGTATGAAATACGAGTGTGCTTTCTTGTTTTTTAGGTCAGCACTATGCGAACCAGTACTGATCAGGTAGGGCCACTTCTCTGTAAATGACATAGAAAAATAGTAGGAACAGGTGAATTTGATGGTAAAAAGTGTATTAGGTACCAAATGTTGGTTGGAAAGTGAAACAGGTGAACCAATACTAGTTAGGGATAACCAATGCCAGTCAAGGGTAACCACTGCTAGTCACTGTAGAAAATGGACAGTGAGTGAAAAACAAGGTAGAAAGTCCAATCTGACAGGTATACCAAATCTGATGGTGTTTTACAACATCAATTGGAATGATGGAAGTGACATGGACTATGTAAAGTGGAAGAAAATGAATAAAATGACCTTTTGGTCAGGTTAACAAAAGGACCTAGAATTGACACCGGTTGGGTATAACTAGCAATGGTCAGAGGGTAACCGACGATGGTCACTGTGAAATTGAAACAATGATGAAAGAATAGTGGTTGTGAATTAAAATCTGATGTGGAATCAGACCCAAAATTCTGAGAATGATGAGAATATGGCCTAGGCACACCCAAGTGAATCTGGAATACACCAACTATGATGAGGAGTGTGCAAGGACGAATAAGAAAAATGAAGAACATGATCTCTCACCTCAAAACACAAGCCAAGTAGAAACACCAAGAAAAATGTGATCCTAGGAGTGCCTTTTCTATTATGTTTGTTTAGCTTATGCTATTTAAGGACTGACACATGAACTATGAAATAGAGTTTTTTGGTGAGGATGGCTTCCTACAAAGAAGCATATCTAAAAGGTGAGGTTTCAGGTATGTTATGGTGGGGGTGGGCTTCAATTTGAAGTATGAATCGACAGAGTAGCGAGCTAGGGAGTACCTGCCAATTCTCATATCAGTACGGTTGTTGACAGGATTTCTGAGGAAAGATGTTGTTTAAGAATATCTATTTGTTTTGAAATTGTGTAATTTGGAAAGACTCAGAGAGAGAGATGTGCTTTCTATGTTTAATTTTTCAACCATCAGCTGGTCATTACTTCTAGCGTATAGGTTGCCCTCAATTAATGTGAGCTAATGCGATAAATCAGAATGCAAAAATTTAGTTTTAAGCCCAAATCAAAGTGTGAAGTTGGATGAAACAAAAATATGAAGAAGAAGAGGGATGCTCTTTCACTACAATGTAAAAAACACAAAGAAATGGTTATTTTTAATTACATCAAAAGAAAGGTTTCTTTTAGACCAAATAGAAAGAAAAGGTGGGTTACCAAGGAAGAAATTAATGTGTATACTTTTCAGAAGGGAAACAAACACACAACTTGTTAGGCCCCTGGAATTTTGAAAAATTATGAAGGCGCATAGGCACACGGGATTCCAGTTATAGAATGGTGTGCAAGGAAAAATCATGTAGGATAAAGGTGTAAGGAAGCACATAGTGCATGTGATGCATAAAACGAGGTTCAAGAATTATCCAATTTGAGCACCCAGGGAAGAACACGTGAAAATCTTGATCAGTTATGTGTGGATAAGATGCCAGCCTGATGATAGGCTGGCCTAGGAAAGAGCATGCCCCAAATGGAATCTTCTAGAAGATCATCATGAGATAAAGTGGAAATCTCAGGCCTAGAGGAGCATGCTCGCATGAACGACCACAATCGACACTTGGCATCTGATCTAAGGGAACTGCAAGGTGAGTTGGCAACCCAGAAAAGCTATAAATACAAGTTCCTGTGGAGTAGAGGATGTACTAATATACACATATACATCTTCATAGAGATACATGGAAACATATAGACATATGGGGAGATATACATAGAGAATAATAGGTTAGAAAGTGAGTGGAGCTCTACAAAATTGTTACGAGTGGATATTTTGGGTTCAAGAAAGAATGTACTAATCATGGAATTTGTTATTTTCTTTTTTTAGCTTAGTTACATATGTCCAGAGATACGCATGACTATGTTCTACTCTCTGTGACACTCTGTAATGAACCAATGAATATAATGAGGTTACCTGTTATAAATAGACATGGATATCAATGATTTTAATGCATATTTCTCTCATATGAGTTCTTTGTCCTTTCATGTTAAGAATGGATGTTTGTATATTTATTTTTGTTATAATATATGTTCTGGATTACATTAAAAGCATTCAGTATGAGTGACTGCAAGGATCTGGAGGCCATTCTGAGCCCTATGGTTCTTGTTTGTGTTAACTTCCTAAATACTCTTACAGTAATCATAGATTATGCTTCCAATAAAATCACATAAAAGAGAGACTCGGTACCCGCACGTACCTCGTGTGAGCACTCAACTTTTTCTGGGTGATAGGCCATCGTGCATGGGGTTTCTTCCTTTTTTATAGGACTAAAAATGACTACATCTTGGTTCCATTTCTGGGACCTATTTTTGAATTTGTAGTGCGATATAGCATACATCATGATCTATGTAATGAGTAATGACAGAGTGGTTGATATTGGAGAAAATAGAATCATGGTTCAAGAGCACGGAGGATGAATTTTCTCAGAGATACAACACTGGACCTAAGTTTAATACACGTAGATGGGTAGAAGAGAACCTCTACCATGATCTATACGAGACCTTCTTCTACTACTTCCCAGTAGAGTTATATGAATGGATTTTAATCTATATGTCTAGATCAAGTTGGCATTATGGATCGCATGTATGGGCCAAAGAAGACTACCAAAGGTTGCAGGATGCAAACCTGATGTGGACCTGTGCTATCAATCATTGGTGGAGAGGAGTACTAACTAGCTACACTTTGGAGTATGCCATCTCTATGTATTCTTTTCCAGAGGTTGCTGAGTTTGAATTTCTGCGAGAACCTAGAGGAACGTTTCTACGTGCTATTCCTATAGCTATGAAGATATTGATGGTTACCACAAGTTTAGAGGCACTCCCAATGGCCGGATAAACCATTATGAGCATTGGGTAAGGGAACTTGGGTGGAGGAAGATGGAAAAAATCATGACAAAGAAGGAGAGGGAAGGAAGATGGCTCAAGTATAGTGAAGCACGTGAAAGGGAGATTACTAAATGACACAAGGCTACTAGTGTGATGGATCTATGGAGACAGACGTTGCAAGAAGGAATTGAGGTTCATACGAAGGATGTGGAACTTGAGAAGTATATGCTACCCCATCTTGGCAAGCACATAAGGGAGAACCCTTCGGCTTCTGGTGAGATTTCGTCACACAGAGAGAGGAAAGTCATTGGTGAATATCTAAACCCACCCAGTGACTAAGCCCTAGCGCTTAGTTTTCCCAATCCAAGAAGAAGTGTTATTAACCCTGTTGATATAGGTGGAAGAGACAGATCTACACCTAGGAGATATAATTTTTTAGTTCCTTCTTCTATGGATACATATATTCTAGTATTTGGAGGAGTCTTTGGACAAGGGGCAGGTATACAAGCTTTTGGTCTCACATCAGGGAGTGGCATGGGACAAAGTTGAGGTAGTGGGGTGCTATCACAGACCATCGACACATAATTCAGTGGGATTGTGGGGGTGCTTGGCACAGCTCCTACAATACCTATTAGACCCAGTGGTTCTGGTGGATCTGGTGGATCTGGATGCACAGGACTCGGTGGAATTTATGGATCAGGCAGTGGAGGAAACACCGATGGGAACCAAGGACTAGGCTTGAGAGGATAGGGACCCCAACCACCACCTCAAGTATTCTTTGAAATGTCTCTACATTTACCATATTACAGGGGAATTGAGGATGTAGTGGAACATGTTCATAAATGTGAGCTTCTATGGCATGCGAATGGTATCAAAACTCCAGAACGAAAGGCTAGTCAGTTTGTGACCAAATTGCAAGGGCGAGCACATAGCTAGTATAGAAAGTATGACCCTCATCAAATGGTGGACTACATTGCTTTAAAGAACACATTCTTGGTAGAGTTCCACATTCATGAGTTTGAGCAGAAGAGCATCAGCACTTTGAAGGAGATTTAGCAAGGAATGGCAGAGAGTGTGCTGGAGTATGATGCGTGCTTTGAAACTCTCTTGTCTAAATTATCATATGATATCCATCCTTCTCAGCATACACAGTGGTTTTTTGAAGGATTTATCACCCCTTTTAGAAGGGCCTTATCTCATAAGACTTTTATATACCCATACAAAACATTGGAAGCTACTTTGCACACCGAGTCTATTAGTAGTATTGATACTAGCGGTAGCCCGTTCTTGGAGGCTCATATTTCTGCTATGGCAAAACAGTTGGAAAAATTATCTACGAACTCCATCCATGAGACTCACAATGGTTTATGGTGCACAGATTGTGAGATAGAGGGGCACGTTAAGGATAATTTCCCTTGGAAGACAATACGCATTGTGATGGTATATTGTGAAAATTTTCATGGGGAACATGATGCAAGTAGGTGTCCCTTGCTGCAGCACACGATCAGGAAGAATGTATCATGTTATTACAAAATTTGTACCTCCATAACCCATGATACTAAGGTCTGTAGGCTCATTGATCAGATCCATGAGGCCATTGATCATGGGGTATGCTAGACCAACATTTCCAGTGGTTCTAAGAATGATGACCACCGTTGTGAGGAGTGTGCAGATGGAGGCATGTGTGGGAGAGGTTTTCGAGGATGGTTCCATGGTCGAGGTAACCGTGAAGGAGTAAGGAGTGAGTTCCCATGTGGAACATGTTTCAATTGTGGATCTATAGAACATTACAAACATGAGTGCCCAGACTTGTTATAGTGCTCATGGTGCAGAAAGAAACATAAGTATAAAGAGTTCCTGGAATTATTTGAGCATATGAATCAACATCACCAGAAGTACAAGGGCGCTGCAAATGGTTAGTATTAAGAAGGAAAACATACAGTGTATGCCTTAGGTAACACAGGATGAAGGTTTGGAGCCTGTCTTGGTAACAACAAGGGCAGAAGTTACACACGCAAGAGAGGTGCCAAGACAGAAGACCTTTGTTACGAGGGAGGAGGTTGTTCATGGAAAATATCCAGACCCCACGCATTAGAAGGATATATATCAAGACACCATGGATGTTATTTGAAGCTTACAAGGATAGATCCAGTGTCTAAAGGATAAATACAGGAGGGAGGAATAAGGAAGAAGATTTGAGGCTCAACAGGATGACCTAGATGTGGTCAGGGAGGTGTGTAAAATGCTAAGGCAGGAGTACATCATTCCTTTGCTAGGATCCTAGTTGAGAGAGAAGGTACCACGTGCCGGAGGAGTTCGAGAGATAGGTCTTGCATGCGAACCTTCCCCCTCACAGCCTCGAATGTGACAAGGATATTACATTAAATGTAGTTGTAGATGGATGGCTCCTCAATAATATACTCATTGACATAGGCGGGGAGGTTAACGTTCTAACTTTGGATGCATGGCATCAGATGGGGAGACCTACATTTCAGCTATCTTTGAATGTGTTATATATGGCAAACAAAAATAAGGCAATGCCCATCGGTGTCTTGAAGGATGAAAATATTATTATCCAGGGAGCCAAGTTTATTGGGGACTTAGAATTCTTGGCACTTGCTGAGGCAGACAATTTCCGAGCACTACTTGGGTGCCCTTGGTGTTACAAGAATAATGTGGACCTTCGGTTTATAAAATGGCACATCAGCTTCGAGAACAAGGAGGAACGGGTCATTATACCCTTGGTTGATGGAAATTTGATGCCATATATTGAACCGTTTGGGGAAGAAGTTTTGGACAAGATTTATGTGTGCTCAATCAGAGGACCTGAGTTGATGCACCCTACTAACGAGGTTATCTAGTTTGAAGATGCTCATTTAGTGAGTGATACCACCAGCCTGGCATGTGATAATTTGGCACATGGAACTTAAAAATTAATGGGATGGAAGTTGAGAGGGTTAGTGACCAAGGTAACAAAGGAACACATGGTTAGGCACCTTGGAAGAAAAGAACCGCCCAAGTATTCAAGAGGATCCTTCCCTAAGATATTTCTGCAGGCGGTATAAGCTGAAGGGAAGGATGTGGAATAATGGAGAGGGATGTTGAGTTACATCTTTCTTGGCACAACAACTCATTAGTGGGCCACACATCAGGAGAGCCTTTTAGAGTGGTGCGAGGTAAGGATTGCTCTCTCTGTCATATTTTCTAGGAGTAATGTACCCACCATCATCAAGGACTACCATAGGAAGGAGCCTGCCTCTTTCCATATCTAGGAGTGTGAATAGGTCTGGAGAGAAGACGTAAAAGCTTTGCCACTATCCCTCTAGGTGCACAAGTTGTATTCTACACTACAAGGTTGTGCAAGCACATGGTACATTCATTCAGAGACATGCCACCAAATGAGGAATTGGAAAGAGCTCACGGATAAACTTATTCAAACCTTTGAGTATCGGAGTATAAATCCATCAATTGATAAGGCCTTGCAGGGTATCAGGTGCTTTACCATGGGGGATATTTCCAGGATGGAGGATAGGCTGTTAGAATTATTAGGTGAACCAGGTGTAGTGGCACACTTTGAAGAAGTTGAGGAAACATGAGAGTTATAGCTTGAGCACACGTGTTTAGAAAAAGAGAAGGGAAAGTTTTTATATGTGATTGATGGAGAGGAATCAGAAAGCTTAGATGTTACCCATTCTATAGGGACATGCAAGGTAGTGAACAGTGTAGATGCTCATGTGTGTGCCTACCATGAGCCCTTAAAGATGAAGAAATTTAACATCAGTTCAGAAGAAGAACCTAAGGAAGCTATTATTCAGGATTACTCGATAGAGAAGGAAGTATCAAAGATCATTAATCTACTACATGAATTTGAGGATTTATTCCCACGTGGGTACCATGAGCTCGAAGGAGTTCACCACTCCTTGGGGGAAATGAAGATAAAGATGAAGGACAATGCGTGCCTAGTAAGGAAAAGGCCCTACCGGATGAATCCCAATTTACAAGTGAAAGTTAAGGAGGAGATAGACAAAATGATAGCTTGTAGAATCATTGAGGCAGTGGAAGAATCAGAGTGGATAAGCCCAATGGTAATCAACATAAAAAAATATGGGCAGATTAGGATTTGTGTGGATTATAGTGAATTGAATGCAATTTGTGTCATTGATCCATTTTCAACCCCCTTCACTAAAGAAATTTTGGAAGGAGTCACTGGGCACAAATTCAACTCCTTTATGGATGGATTTCTAGGGTACCACCAAGTCTAGATCACAAAGGAAGACCAGGAGAAGACAAATTTTGCCACTGAGTGGGGAAGTTTTACATATACGGTCATGCCCTTTGGATTGAAGAATGTGCCTGCTGTCTTTTCATGCATAGTGGTGCAAGCATTCCAGGACTTCATCCATAATTTTCTTCAGGTCTATTTGGATGATTGGATAGTATATGGTCTGGTTAAAAACTATTGTGACAATTTGAGGTTAATGTTTGAGAGTTGTAGGTAGTTGAGGATATCCCTCAACATTAAGAAATGTGTGTTTTCTACCCCCTTTGGGACTTTATTGGGGCATATCATATGTAAGTAGGGCTTGCTGGTAGTTATCACTAAAGTTGTAGTTATTGTGGGGTTAAGGAAGCCTACTAGCTAGAGTGCAGTGCATAGATTCCTTGGGCATGTGGGATATTACAGAAAATTCATTAAGGGATACACCAAGATTGCCACACCATTAGAGGAACTGCTTAGACATAAAAGTTCCTTCCATTGGGGAGAGGCGCAGTAGAAGGCATTTGATACATTAAAATATAGTCTTATTACCACGCGTATTTTATGGTTTCCCTCTTGATACAAGGCCTTTCATGTTCATATAGATGCCTCAGGGACTACCATTGGAGTAGTGCTTACACAGGCAGGTGAAGGGATTATTGATCATCCTCTCTGTTTTACAAGTAGGAAGCTGACACCAGCAGAGTAGAATTATATCATAATCAAGCGTGAGGCATTGTTAATGATCTACGCACTCTTTAAGTTTCAACAGTATCTATTGGCAACACCCTTTGTGTTTTACACCAACCACATGGCATTAAAGTATTTGGTAAAAAAGCCCATTCTTCAAGGGCTCATCTATTGATGTGTGTTATTGTTTCAAGAGTTTGAATTCACCATTGTAGTAAAACTTGGGAAAAGAAACCATGGGCTTGATCATCTATCAAGAATTGATTCAGGGGAGGATGCGCAGAGTATTGAGGAAGCAATGCCACACATGCAATTGTTTAGGTTGTGGTGTGCACCCTCAGATTTGGAGGAGATTGCAGTATTCCTAAACAAAGGTGTGGCGTTGGATGGAATGAAGGCATTCGAAAAATGGTAGTTGGCCATACACACCACACCCTACATGTTAATCAGTGGAAACTTATACAATTTGCGACATGATAAAGTTTTGCGCATGTGTGTATTAGAGCATGAGTGCCTGGCCATCATGGAAGAAGCACACGGAGGAAGTGTGGGTGGTCATTATGCAGGTGATGCCACCGTGCGTAATATTTTAATGGTAGGATTATGGTGGGAAACCTTGTATAGGGATTATAGAGATTATTGTAAAGCATGTGACCATTATCAGTGCATTAGCAAACCAAGAAGGAGAGATGAAATTCCTTTGTGCCCTATCCCTAGTGTAGATCCTTTTTAAAAATGGGTGATAGATTTTGTGGGACCTATTGCACTAGCACCATGTAATACTGGGTCAAGTTATGACATCACTTACATGGATTATATCACAAGGTGGGCAGAGGTAGCCCCAACTAAATATTACATGGCAGAAACAATAGAAAAGGCAAAGCAAAATGCTTGGCATGATTGCCATATTAGAAACAAGAAGTTTGAGGTTGGGTAGATGGTGCTATTATATGATTCTAAGTTTTTGTGCCATCTTGGGAAGTTGAAATTCCATTGGTTGGGTCCTTACAAAATCTCATACATCTTTGATTTGGGTGCATGCCAGTTACAAATGCTAGATGGGACGAAGTTTCCTAGACACTTCAACGGAAGTAGGCTAAATCCCTACTATAGATAAGTCTTCTTGGTGTTTGTAAATAAGGTAGTTTTGCCAGTTAGTTTAGAAGTTTGATTTTTTCCTTTTTCCCTTTCTTGTGTTTCCCTTTCGCGTTGTTGTTTCATTTTGTGCCTTGGGTTCCGGTAACCTTATTGTTATTTTTGGAGAATCTGTGAGTGCGTAGAGTACCTCGCATCGATTTAAGTGTGGGGTGGAGAAAGGTGGGGAAGTGCGTGATAAAAGTATCAAGAAAGTTGTGTTGAAAATCCTTGTTGAATGGTCAGGTTGAAAGAGGTATATAAAGAGAAGATAAAAGAATGGTTAGTGTCAGGGTAAAGCTACTTTTAGATCCCACATACCGAGAAGGATAAAGTGCATTTGAAAATAACACAAGGTAGGAAAGTTAAAGGATCAGGATAGAAGAAGTGCCTTCAGTGTGGGTTACACGTGTGCAAGAGTCTCTCATCAGGATGGATTGGTTACGTGCCGGAAGGTTGGAAGATTTTTTATGTAAGGTTGTGCGTGTAAGTGAAGGCGCTGAAGACGGGATTTGCTTGAAAAATCTACATTAAATGAGCAAGGTATAGTGGTAGGTGAAGTAGCATTTAATGATAAAAAAATGGAAAAACTATAAATAAAGGGTCGAGGAACTTTCATTTTCACTTTGTGAATAGAGAGAAGTGATTATGCATTTGTGGCAAACTAGGGCTTCCAAAATTTGAGTGTGTGAAGAAGAATCTGTAAGGGTGAGGTGTGAGCAGCTAAGTTTGAATCTGCAAACCAGAAGGGATTTCACGGGTGTTAGAAGGATTGTGAGGAGGCTCTGTTTCATGGAAGGATTATCCCAAGTTATGGAAGCTAGGGCATGAAAAAAGTGATTTTCTTCAAAAAATTGAGATCTAAGACTGGAGGAAGTTAAAAATTAGAGTGACAAGGAGTAAGTGAAGTGGTAAGAGGATGTAGACATTGACACCAAAGAAAGGAAAGGGCAAGGCCAAGGCCAAGCAGTAAGAGACCGAGACAAGTACGAATGAAGAGTGGTATGCTGAGATGTAGTACCTCGATGGGGTAATGATGGGTAAGGAATGGGAGTCTCACCTGAGGAACATGCCGGTGAGTGATTACAACCATTGAATGAGTGCAATCAAGAAGGAGATGACACTAGAGTTAGTGCACCCCATAAATAAACAGGCACCATAAGGGTTTCCCATTTACAATGATGATGTAAAGGTCAAGATGGAGAAGGCGGGGTTGTTGTAATTCTATGAGTTGCCCTATTTTGGAAAGCCAGAGTGCCTATATCAATGGATGATGTCATGAGTACATGAGGATTACTTCCATTTTGTAGGGCATAAGATGTGCATTACTCCTCAACTCATATCATAGTTCATAGGCCTCAAATGCCAAGGAGTGAGCCTAGATGATGACTTGAGTGACAAGGAGGCAATTTAGGAAACCATTACTGAATACACCCGCAAGAAATGGTCGAGATACTATGAAATCTCAGACAACAAGGACCCAGTGATGAAGATGGTTATACATCTAGTAACAAAGCTAAATGGTCAGGAGAGATGGACTCAGATCAATAAGCCTTGGTTACATCTCTGCAAGAAAATTGTAGAGGGAACCATCTAAACCTACCTACATACATCACGGAGGAAATTGTCAGTTGCGTGAAGGAGGGGGACATAATCCTCTTTAGAAACATCTTATTAACTATAGTATTTTTGGAGATTAGAGTGCCAGAGGCATCCAACAAGTTTGTATGGGAATACCCTACCGAGGACCCTTCACCCACGAAGAGGTTTGAGAAGTATGCATATGACACAATGTCAGCACCCCACAAGGCATGCCTAGAGAAGTGGTACATGCACATGAGGAATGCATTCGGGGTAGAATGGAGGATTCCTAAGTAACTTTTTCTAGTCATTGAAGGAGAAGCCAAATTTGTGGTGTACCAACACTTCTGCCTAGGCAGGTTTAGACTAGTAGATGAGTCTTGGATCCCATGGTGCAACCTTCCCTTCACGTTCATAGCTCAATACTTCCAAGCAGGAGTAAATAGATTCATGGAGTCCAAAAAGCTGAGGCTGGAGCTGGGTAGTCTAGACTGGGAGCACAGAGAAATGTGCAAGAATTTGAACTACCCTAGAGGAAAGTGTGCATACATAGAGAGATATGTATCACATGAGATACAAATGACAAGGCCAATAGCGCTGCCCATTGCTAGAGCATCCGCGACATGCATGTACCTCTGCATAAGGCCCAAGTTTGAGAAGGGAACATACCTAGAGAATGAGGTCTCCATACCTAAAGATCCCATAGGTAGGAAGAGACCCATGCCCAAGAAGAGGGGAAGAGAAGGAGAAGCACCAAGTGTGCAGATGGCTCAGACAGTGAGCATGCCATCGAAAAACACCAAGCCCAGTACTTACACGTGTAGAAAGAAGTCCTCGACAAAATAGAAGACACCAAAGGAAGAGGCACTAGAGTAACCCCTCACCAAGAAAAAGTAGAGGATAGAAGAAGAAAATGATTCGGAGGAGACCAAAAACTTGGAGAAACACTTGGGCAAAAGAGAGGATGAGAGTGTAGAAGGTGAAAATAGGGAGGATGAACCTGAAAGGGACTAGGAGACACATGTCCTAGAATTATATGACTCTAGAGAAGAGAGTGGAGAGGAGAAACATGAATTCATTTTCATGCGGTGAAATAGTACACAGGGTGAGGAAGGCACCCAAGACATGGGAAAGATTGAGGATAGCACAGAAAATTAGGAACCCATAAGCTTCACAAAGGAGCAGATCGCCGAGGTGGTAGAGAGGGGAAAAGAAAATGCTCGAGGCCTTGGTTGACCAAGAATTGGAGTGCAACGCTGATATAGTGTTGGAGGAAGGAAAAGAGGAAGACAGTGAGAGGAAGCAGGCTAGTATTGGAGGAGGGCCTAGCCTAACTGTAAGTTTTCCAAAAAGGAGTGCACTCGAGGAGAAGGGATCTTGATGAAGAGCAAAGGCCAGTAATGAGCTACATTGATGACTCAAGGAAGGTGTTATGCGCATGGTTCCAGAGCACTATACCCATTGAAAGGATTCTAGCCATGGGGTCGTTTGAAAAGGAGGGCACGTACCCCAAGACCAAGAAGATGCTTTCTTGGGAATTTGAGTCCCACATTGATGAGCTATACTTTGAATTTTTCCAGAAAGTGCTCATCACATTGCTAGAATCCAAGGGAGACAACCCCTTAGTGAATGCTCAGGAGCTCTCAGATGAGAAAGTATACAATGCTCTTAATAAGGCCATGGTTGAGACAGAGGCAAGGCTATTTGCGTGAAATGACAACATAAGGGCTCTAGAGGGGAAGTTAGCTAAGAAAGAAGAGGAGCTAGCTGATATAGCCATAAACTTGAAGCAAGATGATTTTATCAACGCGCAGCTAAGGCACGAGCTCAAAGATAAGAAGACAAAGGTGCAAGAAGTCTATAAGAAGGTGGAGTCAATCAAGAGCACCATCATATTGAAACACCCAGACCTAGTGCAAATCCCTCAAAGGTACACATCAACTTTGGAATGCTTAGAAGACCTAACACACATCCTCACCATGGAGAGCTGACCATTGGCCTTGGATTCTATGAAGTAAGTAGCAGTGTGCTTGAAGGAAGAAGACAAGATGAAGGTGGTAGCACTCATTGCTGAGTATAGCTAGGTGCTCATAGATGTAAATATTACTTCTCAATCTGTTGAGGCCACATATGAAAAATGCATGGATAGGGATAAGGTAGAAATTACCTTGGTCACTACCCATGAAGCAGAGCTAAAATAATTCCAAGAGAAGAATAAAGGAAATAGGGCAGAGAGGGATAAAGTCCTGACAGATTTAAAAAGAAAATCCAGGGAGATTGAGGCACTAAGGGGCTCAATTAAAACATGACTGAAGGAGCTATACCATCAAATCATCAGAAGGATGGACACACTTTAAGACCTAGGTAAGGAGATGGAAAAGATTGTTGACACTTTGGGTGCTCAGGGGATTGGCCTAACTTCGGATGAGGTAAACATCCTAGTCGGAAACCTCTGCCATAAGGCGAAGGGTGAGGTTGATGCATGGAACAAATTGGAGGCTAACTTACAGAGGGATTTCCCTAGCCTGCTAAGCTAATGCCCCCCATTATTTCTTCTCTCCCCATTCTTTCATTCCCTTATTCTTTTGCAAAATGTAAGGCTATCGCTAAAATTCTTTAAGGTAGTGTGCATCTTAGTTAAGTAGAGTGTTTCTAAGGATGGAGAAAAGGCATAGTGTGGGGTGATTTTGGGCCCCTAAAATTTTGACCAAGTATTAAGGCACGTAGGTGCGTGTGATCCCAATTATAGAATGGAACACAAGGAAAAAACACGTAGGAGAAATGTTTATGGAAGCATATAATGCGTGAGACGTGCAAAAGGAGGTTCAGGACTTAGCCAATTTGAGCACCCCGGGTGGAACATGTGAAAAGTGTGATCAATTGCACATGGATAAGATGCCAGCCTGGCGATAGGCTGGCCCAGGAAAGAGCATGCCCCAGATGGAATCTTTTAGAAGATCATCATGAGATAAATTGGAAATCTCAGGCCTAGAGGAGCATTCTCACATGAAGGACCACAATCGACACTTGGCATCTGATCTGAGAGTGCTGGAAGGTGAGATGGTAGCCCAGGAAATCTATAAATACAAGTGCCTGTAGAGTAGAGGATATACTAATATACACATATACATCTTCATAGAGATACATGGAGACATATAGACATATGGGGAGATATAAATAGGGAATAATGGGTTAGAAAGTGAGTGGAGCTATACAGAATTGATGCGAGTGGATATTTTGGGTTTGGGAAAGAATGTAATAAGCATTGAAGTTGTTATTTTCTATTTTTAGCTTAGTTACATATGTCTAGTGATACACATGACTGCGGTCTACTCTCTGTGACACTCTGTAATTAACCAATGAATATAATGAGGTTACCTATTATAAATAGACATGGGTATCAATGGTTTTAATGCATATTTATCTCATATGAGTTCTCTATCCTTTCATGCTAAGAATGGATGTTTGTATATTTCTTTCTGTTATAATATATGTTTTGGATTATGTTAAAAACCTTTAGTATGAGTCACTGTAAGGATCTAGAGGCCATTCTAAGCCCTATGGTTCTTGTTTGTCTTAACTTCCTAAATACTCTTGCAGTAATCATAGATGATGCTTCCCACTAAACTCACATAAAAGAGAGACTCGGTACCCGTGCGTGCCTCGGGTGAGCACTCGGCTTCTAATGGGTGATAGGCCGGTGTGCATGGGGTTTATTCCTTTTGTGATAGGAGTAAAAATGACTACACAACTTTTCCTAGGAATGAATAAAATGCAAGGAACCCTAGATGGGTCCCATTGGGCATGCCAAAATGTTTCACCTGATTCTTAGATGTTTCTTTGAAGTATTGATGAAACCAATAGGGTAACGGGTGTAGGAGAAATACCTATTCAAACGCTCGTTTATGGGTTATTGCAGGAGTATGAATTCTAAATCCATAGCTGAATGTGAGAGCTTCTTTTTGGCTAGGAGGAACTACCTGAAATGGAAACACAAGACCACCAAATAAAGTTAAACAATATGTGTAATGAACTACCTAGTGTGTGCTAGATCCAGGAAGTGTGATACTTCCTAGATGGCTATCAGTCCATTATTTTAAACAATTTAATGTGGGAAATGAAGTAAATCCTATTATAATTCAAAATTATTTAGGTATCTGACTTAAAACACAATAAGAAAGATCTAATCTAACAGACTAGGTTAGAATACCATCTAAAGGTCAAATAGTTGGTTCTGGTTCTTTGAAGGTCTGACAGAAATCTCAGGAAGGTCACAGGTGCATGAGGGTGATATAGAATTAGGTGGATATGTCACTATTCTGAGCTGTATGGGAAAATACAGAGACTGATGCTAGTTAAGGGTGACCGACAGTGGTTAGGCATGACGAGTGCTAGTTACTGTGGAAAACTGGGAATGCCATAAAATGGGTTTTGGGTCACATTTGTGATTACATAAAGGAATTTGCTTGGTTGGGATGAGGTATTGGGTGGTTTGGGTAGGATTTGGTGAGGTTTTAATGGGTATATAGAGGGGGGATGTTGAAGGAGGTTAATGGGTGGCTAGGTAAGCAATAGGTGATAACATAATGACGAAATGAAGTGAACCAGAGAAGTATAATGTTTTCTTACTTGGATTCTAATCCTGGATGACTATAAGTGAGGGATGGAGGTTTTGGTAAGAAGCTAAAGGCTTCAAGTGATCACCAATCATAGGAGAGCTTCTGCATGGGCTACATGTGCATTCCTCTTTGCTTGGTTAGATCATATCATTGCTGGGATGGCTATGTAGGAGAAAATGCGTGATCTCCTTCCTTGCATGCATGTTCTCGCTGAAATTTGATCTTAGAAGATGAGATATCTCTCAGGAATATCTCAATGCTTTCCAAATTTCTCCAATCTTTGCCAACCTTGAAAATAAGGTTGTTTTGGGGGTTAAAAGGGTAACCAATGGTGGTGTCAACTTAACCGGTGATGGTTACGGCTAACCAGCGTCAGTCAAGGAGGGATTTCCTAGGTTTACTAAACTAGGGAGATCCTCTTGATTTTTTCAAATGTCATGTCATTAACCCATGTTTTAAACTGGAAGCTTCTTGTGAGAATGTAGGAATGTGGTCAGAGGGAATGTAGGCATTGATTTTTAGGGTTTGGGTAAGTCTTAGTTAGTTATGGCAACTTACTAAGAATATGTCTTAGGGTGAGTTGGCTTGATGAGGTGTTTAGGTGAAGTTTATGTGTGGATATTATTTAAATTAAGATATTTAAATAATAAATATTGTGAGGATAATGAATTAATTTAACTAGATTAATTAAACTAATACTAGTGAGGTGAAGGGGGCCATGGCTAGGTGAATGTGATGAAGGGTAATTATTTGTCGAGGGACCAAAGGGGAGTGTGACCTAATTTTAGTGTCTACACTAGTCACTGCACTAGATTATCTGGCATTGTATGCCACTATCCTTCCATGAAGATTAACTATACTTGATGGGGCATATGCAGTAGGAATTCGAGCCCCACGAGATATCACGTACAACAGTGATGAGGATGATGACGCTAGTGCAGTTCATGTTAATGATCCATCTGATAGTCAGAGACATAATGGTTGGAATGATCAGCAGGGTCAAGTTCATGATCCGAGATAGAGATGACAGGAGCAGGGAAGGTTCAGGACCATAGGCCTAGAGTACAGGTGCAAGTACAGGGACATGATCAAGGACAGGATTGAGGACAAGTTCATGGCTATAGGCCCAAAGTAAAGGAGCATGGAAAGGTTCTTGTTATACCTTAGAGGTTTCCCTGAGATCAGGGGGGATGACAGGGGATAGTTAACTACCTTACGGAAAGAGCTATTGTAGGTGGTAGCAGAGAGAGACCAGGACCAAGCTCACATTCAGGTTCTGAAAGATGAGCGAGACCAAGTGAGAGCCTAGGAAGACTAGGGAGGATATGGTGTTGTAAATTTTCAGCTGATATAGAAGTTGGTCACCCAGATGGCTCAGGTGATGAGCCTAATACATCAGTCCCAAACTCAGATACAACCAGTGATATCTAAGAGAGATCAGCTTCATGTAGAGAAAGTAGTGGGTCAGGCTGAGGTTGTGGGACTATCAACAAAGGTAACATCATTTCAATGCATATATGGGATAGTGGTGATAGTGCACACCCATAGAGACTTGGAGATAGAAGAGGGAAGAGATTCCTATTATCGGTCTTTATACTATGAGCTAGTTCCAGTTAGTCAGCGGGCACCTACCTATAGCTGGTAGTCGAGTGGATCAACTAGATCAGAGTGGCCTCAATCATTAGTGGAGTAGCCACGAGGGAAGCCTACATGACCACATGGTAAATAGGTCATGGGTCCTCCCCTATCTCATAGGTCAACCAGTCCATCTTAGGGTTCTAGTCAGCTATGACTCTCGTTATATTTACTGATTGTACTTGTGTTATTATATACATGCCTATTATTAAGGTGTTATCATTCTTGAAAGATGTATACGATGTACCATTTGTTTATGTACACCTCTGATGAAGGATTTAACACTTTTTTTATCGATGTATAGCATTTTTGATGTATGCCTTTGATGAAGGAATTTATGAGTTGTGTCCTTTGATGGCCCATTTTGTATCGATTATGTTTATCCTCTTAAAGACAGACATTCTATACTTATATATATGGACATTTTCATGTGGCACAATTGTTATGGGATGCTGGACTTTATTGTTTTGATGATTGATTATATAGATTATGGATGTGTCATGATGTTATATGGTTTGATTCTTCCTTTTGTATATGTCATTTTGTTGATGCATCGCATGTGTTTTGATTTTTACATGATAGATCTGCAAATGATATCAATTGTATTGTTCATGTGATGTTCTATATTAGTGGAAAGGATGACATGATGATATTGGTGCGAGGGGATAGAATTTTGATATTTGTGATCCCTCTTGCCCCCATTTGATGATACAATATGTGATGATTAACTTATCATTCATGTATGATGTATACTCATCTTTTTATTTATATATGATGTAGATATGATGTTATATGTGATGATATTGATGGAAATATGATGATGTGATAACAGAACTATGTACATGCGACAAGCAGAAAGAAGAAAATGTTAACAAACCTAACCAAATATACAGTGCTAACCAACATAGATTAACACAACTATGTATAATTATTTACAAGCATATAAAAACACTCTTCGTATGTACAAGTAAGAATGAAACTTATCTAAGAAAGAAAAGATGAATATTATCAAAGTATGTCTAAGCAACAAACTATATAAATTTCCAAACAAGAAGAAACTATACAAGAAAACAATGTACACACACAAAGCAGTAAATAAGATAAAATAAGTAAACTAAAGTAAAGTTTTTGTAAGATTGTTTTGTGAAAAACTTTCTATTGTTTTTATTTTAAATTTCAAACATATTTGAATGTTTTTGTGATTTTTGAACACATTTGAATTTTTTTGGTGATTTTCTAAGGTTTTTCAAAGCTATGCACAGATAAATGAGAAATGTGGATGCCTCCAACATTAGATGAAGAATATACAAGGGTAGGGGCCGCATGTTTATAAATAGGAAGGTGAAGTCATGGAAGTGCCCCAAACTTTAGATGGGGAATATACAAAGACCATACCTTTACCGATTTATAAGAGGAGAAAAATATGGATCAAGGCTTGATAGGATAGGTTCACAGGGAATCTCAAATGCAGGTACAAAACTAACCCTAGGATGAGTAAAAGTACCCTCTAGATGTAATATTCTTGTGAACAATGAATCCTCCCAAGGCGCCGGAAATCATTTTTCACCAAGGGACCTATCCAAAGTGCCACAATTGCATGGTTTTCACATATGGATGACTTGCTTTCTATTTTTCTTTTTCTCTTTTGTAATTAATTTTTTTGTATCTTGATCATTTTAACCTTTTTGTTGTTTCATATTTTTTATTTCCATGCTATGTTTAAGCATAGAAACTCTTGAGGTCCATGGCATTCATAGGCTCATGGAGCTCATTGCCATTAGGATGGGAAAGTTTGTATGCTCCTGTTCCATATTTTGCTACAATGACATAAGGTCCTAACCAATTTGGATCAAACTTTCCTTTCTTATCTCTTTCTGCCCTTGTGTTGAACTGATTTTCTTTCATGACCAAATCTCTAACCTCAAAATAACAAGGTATGTTCATTTTGTTATAATTTTTGGAGACTTTATTTTGATACTCCTTGAGATGGTTAAGGGCGTGGATGCACTTTTCATCCAGGATTTCTAATTCTACTAGCCTAGCCACTCTGTAATCCTCATCCTTTTCCATATAATCCCTAAGATATATTCTCAGGGAAGGAAACTCGATTTCCAATGGGATGATGGATTTGGTTCCAAATACTAGGGAATAGGGTGTCACACCAGTAGGATTGTGAATGGAGGTTTTATAAGCCTATAGGGCTGGGTGAATTTGTAAATGCCAGTTGCGACCTATCTTACTTACCATCTTTTCCATGATTTGAACTAATGTTTTGTTAGTGGCTTTGGATTTTCCATTACCTTGATGGTAATATGGCATAGATAACTTTAATTTTATTTGAAATTGATGACAAAGATATTTCACTATCTTGTTTTTGAAATATTTACCATTTTCAGTAACAATGGCCTCAAGAATGACATACTAGGAGATAAGGTGATTCTTGATAAACTTTAAAATCTAAGCACATGTAACATAAGTCAAAGGAACAACCACCACCCACTTAGTGAAATATTTCGTAGTTGTGATGATGTGGGTATGAACATCAGATGAGGTAGGTGTGATATTCCCTAGTAAATCAAGTCCCCATTTTGAAAATTTCCATGGGGTTGTGATCGGCTGCAACGAATGTGATGGCACATGGATGAAATTTCCATACTTTTGACATAGTACACACTTCCTCACATAGTTATAGAAGTTTTTTTCCATAGTAAGCCAATAGTATCCTATTATCAACAATTTCTTAGCTAGAACCATCTCGTTTGTATGGGAACCACACATTCCTTCATGTACCTCTTTGATTGTTTGAACCAACTCTGTTACATCTAGACAACACAACAGATTCCCATCATAGCCACAATGATAGATTGTATCTCCTAAGAGGGTGTAATGGGATATCTAGTAGATAAGGATTTGTTTTGTAGAATGGGAGATGTTAGGAGGGAAGGTGTTGTGTTTAAGATAGGCGTAGATGTGTGTATACCATGGAAAATTGGGACAAACAACTTCACAAGCCAAATAGGATTCTAGCATGTCATACACATGCTGGCGTAGATTCTCCACAAAGAACGACATATCATTTCTTTCTACTAGAATTCATAGCATAGAACCTATGGTTTGCATAGTGTCTATGAATATGTTTTGTGCTCTTGGAATCTGTTTAAATGTAATATGCACAAAATACTCTTTCAAAGTTTCCACCAGTTTCTTGTAGGGGATGAGCTTCTCATCTGTGACTTTGTATTAATTGTTGACTTGTTTTATGATCAATTGAGAGTCATCGATGATCTTAACATGATGGATATCCCATTTGATTGCTAGCTTCATCCCAGTGATGAGCACCTCATATTCCATAATATTATTTGTACAAGGAAAACAAAGGCTAAAATATTGAGGTATGGGGTCACTTGAAGGAGTAATTAATACAACACCTGCCCCCAAACCATGAAAAGTAGAAGATCCGTCAAATTGCACTTACCACATGATAGATTCCTCAATATACATTAATGAAGTATCTTTCACATCCATAATCATAGGATTTGTTCCTGGTAACAGTGCTTCTGCTAACTGATTGGTGAGTACTTGTCCTTTAACTGACTTTTGGTGTACATACTCAGTGTCAAATTCACTTAGTAGAATGATCCAATTAGGCATTCTTCCTGTAAGGGAGGGTTTTGACAACAAGTATTTGAGTGGTTCAACTTTGGATATAAGCTTGGTTTTAGTATTTAACAGGTAATGGTGAAGTTTTTGGAAGGTAATAACTACATACAAACAAGATTTTTTTATCTAAGGGTAATTGAGCTCATAATAAATGAGAGTACAACTGAGATAGTACATGGAAGTTTCTTTTTAGTTAACGTCATATTGGTCGAGAAATGTACCAATAAAAAATTGAGTAGCAGAAATATATAGTAGGCGTGGCTCATTGAGAGTTAGAGACATGAGGATAGGAAGATTGGATAATTATTGCTTAAGCAAGGTGAATGCCTGTTATTTATCTAGTCCCCAAATAAAAGCAACATCCTTTTTAAGTAGATGGGTGAATGAATGACATTTGTCAGCAAGTTGGGAAATGAAGCAACGGATGGCTTGTATCTTTCCTTACAAGTTGTGCAGTTGTTTGATGTTTTTAGGAGTAGGCATTTTAGTAATGGCGGTAACTTTAATTGGGTCTACCTCAATCCCTCTTCATGATATAATGAATCCAAGTAACTTTCTTGACAATATGCTAAACACACATTTCTTTGGATTTAATCTGAATTTGTATTCCCATAGGCTTTCGAAGATACATCACAAAATCTCAAGGTGATTTTCTCTTGTCTTGGATTTCCTAAGGATATCATCCACATAGTACTCCATGATTTCATGGATCATATCATGGAAAATCATAGTCATTTGCTTTTAATAGGTTGCACCTATGTTTTTAAGAACAAAGGGCATTACTTGATAATAGAAAGTCCCCGAAGGTGTTGTGAAGGTTGTCTTGTGATGATATTCATCAGATATTTTGATTTGATTGTAGCCTAAAAACCATCCATAAGAGATAACATTTCATATCATGTAGTTGATTCAGAAATCATATCAATATTGTGCAATGAGAAATCATCTGTTGGACATGATTTATTGATGTTCCTAAAATCTATACAGAATCTGATCTCAACATGTTTCTTTTGTATGAGGACTATATTTGACATCCATTCTAAATAATCAATAGGTCTAATGAAGCCCACTACTAGAAATATTTCTACATCTTCTTTAACTATCACATCCACCCATGGATGCATTTTTATGAGCTTTTTCTTATTGGGCTTGGCGTCTGTGTGCACAACTAGGTTATGCACTACCAAATTTGGATCCAAGCCCAACATATCCTTATACGACCATGCAAATATATCTATAAATTCTTGCAGAAGCATGGTGAATGTATTTTGTTCCCGTGGTGAGAGTGAAGCTCCTAGTTTGACTATTTTTGGGTCACCTTCTATTCCAATATTCACATCAATGGTTTCTTCCAATATAATTTTTGATAAATCCTCTATATGCATATGATCAAGAGGAAGGTTGAGATCTTCTTCCAAGGGTGTCTCTATGAAATTTTCACCCTTTGTGTGGTCACTCTTCTTGTCCATTGATTTTTTTACTTATTCGTTAGCCAATGCCTCAAAGATGTTTTCACTGTGTGACTTGGAATTTTGTTTTTTCAAAGGCTTTTTGTTAGAAAATTTTCCCTCACCTTTTATTAAGTTTTAGTGACCATGAATCTCATCTTCATCTCTGAAGTAAGCACAAGTATATAATTCAATGTAGAAACCATTCTTATGGTCTCCAATCAGAATTATATCCCAAATTCCCATGAATTCCACAATGGCCTCATCATTTTCAAAGAGGTCCAGTGGTACATGACATTGTTAGTACCATTCAAGAAGGCAAGGGTAAACAAGGTCAATTTTAGGTTCAGTGGGGGTTAAGGTAAGGACAACAATATTCATGAATAGGTTTGTGGAGGAAAGATTCTAGTACTGGCTACACTAGGAATATGTGTTACTGTCTAAATAATCAGATCTATCTTTGCGCTTAGAAAAGGTAGTGTCTTTATCATTGGGGTGTGATCCATAGGGTTGATTATCAATATTTTATCTTCATGGCTTGAAATGTGGGAGAGGAACTGGTTCTCTCGATCCATTCTCATTCTTTCCACATCCTAAAACCTTGTATCCCATAGAATACATCATTTGGCTAGAATTCTCATACTCAAAGATTTGGTAGTAGGTTGGTTGAGTATCTTCTAGGACCCAAGTCATAGCTAGGTCCAAAAATTTATCTTCAGTGAGTAATCCTCTAGGTAAAAATTACCCAATAGTTTGGTCATCTCTAGGATTTCTGAAATGATAGTTGAGTCAGCCTCTAGTTTTAGGTGTCAACGATAGGTCTGAAACCAAAATATCTTGTTGCACATTATATTCTCCACAAATGTATTCCATAACCTTCATCTCCCATGAATCAAAAGGAGAAGTTGATGTAGAAACTTTACGGGCGCAAGAACTTAGGGAATCTGAATCTACCCATGATGCCATGGATTTGGATTGAAGAGGAATAGCTATATAAGCATAGGGACACATATAGGAACCCTTACGAGTAAAACTATTTATATCTCTGTAGTGAGCGAAGGGATTTGGATCTCCTTCTATTGTGATAGTGTGTCCCTCATGTTTCAATTTGATGCATTGATGGAATCTTGACTGTATGGCTTGCATGGCATGAATCCATGGTCAGACAAGAATAATATTATATGAAAGTTCCAAGTCCAAGACATGAAACTTCATTTGATGACAAGTTGGTCCTACCTCCATTGGTAATGTGATTTTCCCAGCTAATTCTCATTCTGCGTTGTCATAAGCGGTTATGGTTATAATATGGGACTCTATATCTTTTTCTGTATGTCCCAGTTGCTTAAATAGTTTCAAAGTGCATATATTCAACCCTGATCCATTGTCCACAAGAACTCATTATATCTTTTAGTGGGTAGTAAATAACTCAATATATAGGGGAGATTATTTTCATGATATTCAATAGGGATCTCCCTATGATTAGAGGAGATGTACTCGGTGTAATATTTACAACTGCATCTTGAAGATGCAAAGGGTCTACTTCTAGTGGCACTCTTGACCCCTGAATATTTTTTTACAAGATTTCCTTATGCACATTCGATATTTTAAAAAGATCCAAGATTTAAATCTTGGCTGATTTATTCTCAAGATTGTAAGAGGTTATACTTACCATCTTACAAGGTTGACGGAGAGAGTTTGGGAATCATGAGGCGGGCACACCTTGTTACCGTAGCATAATCCTTTCCCTTGATTTGAATGGTATTCACATGGTTATTAGGAGATCAGATACATCTAATGAGGGAATTGTAATGATTATTATCATTCTTGGTATATAGATAATTTGTTGCTTTGTAACTCTGGGATGAATTTCATCAATCTTGGTGTTTTCTCATTTAACTTACCATGTTTAGGGAATGGTTCTTTGAATATTCACATCTTTTTTTTTGGCATCTGATTTTTATCTGGGGTGTCAACTTCTATCTCCCCATTGTCCATGAGATCTTGGATGTAGTGACAAAGTCGTAGAATGTTTTTTGTTTTGTGTCCCTTGACATGATGTAATTCATAATAGTAATTCTCTTTGTACTATGATGGCTTAGCATTTTCATCAAAGGGTTGTCCCGTGCGATAAGTCACCATGTGAGCTGCATCCTGTTGGTGCAAATATTCACTTTACACACTTTACCCTATTTTTCTATATCCATTTTTGCCCAAATTTTCAAGAAACGTTCATTTGCTCGAGATGGTGGTCTACAATTCATCTTTTCCAGTTGAATGCCTTTGAAATTGCTCACATTATCATGATTTTTCCCTAAATTGAAACAAATTTCCAAGTTCCCCTCTTTTGTGCCCTAATTTCTTCATTTTTCAGGCTGAGTCATTTTCCCTTTGTCAAAATCATGAAAAGGCTCGAAATGGATCGAATCCGAGTTATTTTCTGTTAAAACATCATGCCCCAAGTCACAATCATTGTTAAATCATTCTTCATTAGATTCAAAACTGAAAAATCCACCTTCCTTGTGAAAAAATTCAATTTCTAGGGAATCCTCTATATTTTTTACATTTTGATGGGCATACGGGTGTCATTTTCCCATCAAATTAATCATGACAAGCTTTTGGTGATGTGGCAAGCTCCTATTGGTCAGGGATGTGCGGGAAAACATTACTAACTTGTCATTTTTGAGCTTTTTGCAAAAGGAAAATTTTTGTACACGGCTGCGCAGTGCTACAGTGTTGTGCCTACGTGGCACGATTTGATTGGTTGATGAACCGACAGGTGGCAGGGGTCACTTAGAATTTTTCTTCAATTTTGGAAGAATTCTCACTGTTAATTTTTGACTCGAGGGCCCACGCCTAATGGGAAGTGGACACGTGGCAGGGAGATCAAGCGCATAACAAAGGACTTGTAATTTTTTTTATTGTTTTTGGCTCAAGGTGTAAGGGGAAAATTTTGACCCAGAGGCCTGCACCCAATAAGAAGTGGACACGTGTCTAGGAAAGGCCCTCTGGGGGATGGAAGTTTTGAAGACTTTGGAGTTTTAACTTCAAAATGCTAAAATCAATTTTTTTGCCCGAAGGCTGGTGACAAGTAGGAAGGAGACACGTGTCCGGGAGGAGAAACGGGAATGGGGGCCGAAGAAAACTTTTGTCAATTTTTTGCCATGGTATAAAAGGTAAAAAATTAGGGATTAGCTCCATAGCCAATCATTTTTGAACATGTGTCCAAAAGGTGGGGGAAGTTTGGAGGGCAGGGAAGAGTTTCAAAATTTTACAAATTTTGGGCAAAAATCTCAAAATAAAAAATTGATCTATGGCCTTGAAGAGGAAAATTTGAAGGTGTCCTCCGCAACCAATAATGGGGTGACACAAGGAATTTACAAAGGGGAAAAAGGGAGAGCACGGGCCCGTAACATTTTTAGTGCTCGTGGAGGTTTAAAGGAGAACTTGGAGGGTCAGCTCCACAGCGAATGGGAAACCGCCACATGGCAGGGGAGAGAGCAGGTGTTCGGGACCACAGGGGTTTTTGAAATTTTTTTCATTTTCTCAAAAAGGGCACAAATTTCATTATTTTGGCTCGCGACTTTCAAAAGGGCCCACCTAGGGACACGTGGCGTGTCCAGGGGGCATGTGGTGAAAATTTTCAAAATTTTCCCGAGGTCAGAAAAGGTTCAAAATGCATTTTTAAGGTTGGATGCCTGGTGAAATGGTATTTGGACACGTGTACACCTTATCCAAAAGTCAAAGAGGATATTTTTGATCCCACGTGTCAAATCTCATCAGGACACGTGGAGGGTGGAAATTTAAAGTTGATTTTAAATCAATGGTTGCTGAGTGTTTTCGTTTCTTGTCGCCATTGGAGCTCTAAGATGCTTGGAATTGTCATTTTTACACCAAATTGCATGAAATTTTATATGAAATCACATCCCCTCAGCCTTCTAGATGCAATGGCATCATTCATTTGAGCTAATTCGGTGCCCTGTAGTGTTTCTTGTGCAATATTTTTCTCAGCCCGTGTAAAAATGTGAAAAGAAAAAAATTAAAAGTTGCAGAGTTAAAAATGATGAGGGAAAATGATTGTAAACATGTGTTGGCATGGTGGAATGACAAAACGTGCCCTTGAAATGGATAAGGATCCAAATTCATGTAATATTTTAAAATATTTGTGCATCCCTTGCAATATGAGAGCTGTTTTACAGTTTGATGTCATTTTCATGAAATGGATAGGGTTTTGTAGAAAATTTGATACCTTTGGCATATTCTTTGCTTGGGATGCAAGGATCCAAGATGGCATAGGGTATATTATGTAATTTGGAGGCATTTTGTATAGTCTATTGGGATTTTTGGAGAAAGAGTGAAGAATTTTCAAGAGGAAAGCTGGAAGTGTTCCATTTGTTTTTGAGAAACTACCTGAGAGCCATTTTTTATTCCTGTTTGCATCAAATGTTCATCATGTTGAGTTGGTTTCAGCTATAAAGCCATCAAAAAAATTAGAGATTGTCTTAATAACATTCCCTTACTGGTGTATTTGATCAAAATTTATGGATTGACTGGTTTTATCTCTTGGCAAAGCTTGCATACACTTGTATTTTATTATGTTTTCAATTTGTGTTTTGTGCTCATGTTGCAATATTTTTTTTGGGATCTTTGTTGGTCATACATGGTCTCATTTATTGTAGAGGGTTTGAAGGCATCTGCAATCTTCCATTTAGAAGAGCATTCATTTGAGTGAAGATAAACAGATTTAAATTCATCTTACCTTCCTTGTAAATCGAGGGTGTTTGTAAACTTTTGGGTGTACCTTAAGTCATGATCTAACAAGGGTTTCTAAATGTGTCATTGATATTTTTCTTCAAGCCTTTGTGGCAGGTTATAAAATTTTATGTGGAATAGTTTATATTTAGGCCTCCATTTGTGCACACATCCTGGTTGAAAGAGTACTTCAAACTCATTGAAACAACTCTGTTGTTTAGGTGTTGCAATTCTGTTGCAAAGCTTCCCAAATAAGTGGGTAATTCCTTATCTTGTCTTGTCCAAACTTCTCCCATCATAATATCATTTAAAATAACTCATCCTACCTATACTACCACTACATTTTCATTGTGTTTCCACAAAATAACTCAATCCTTTCACAAAAATGCACAAAGCATATCAAGGTTTTATCATGTCTTTAGTAGCCCTATTCTTGTTTTGAGAACATTTCCATCATTTAGTAGTGACAAATCCTTTGAGTTTGGATAATGGATACTTGATCATGTTTTCACAAGGCCTCTTTCATGTCATAATGCAAAACACAAGGATATCTCTACCTCCTTTACCATACAAGGGCTATAATATAGGTTCTCTTGCCTTGGTTGATAGGCACAACCTAAAATAGTGAGGGTTAGATCAAAACCCTTATGAAGGTGCTATCCACTCCCTCAAACCTTGAATGCAAACAAGTAGGTAGGTGTTCTCCCTAGCTACAAATTACATACAAACCATCTATCTATCCTTGAGTTTCTTGTGCAGGTTCATGATGTTGGTCAAGTTTTGAAGGTGATTAAATTTGGATACCAACAAATCCAATTGCTTCAATGTTACTGACAAAGGCTCATTGAGAGGAGTGAACATTCTATGTTTAGGTGGTGGTTGAATAGGCCCTTTGATTAGTTTAAAAGGTTGAACAATTTGAACCGTTTGTATGCATTTGGAATCGGTGATTCTGTCTCCCACCATGTTCTTGTTTTTGGTAAATATTTTTGGTTTTTATATGGGTTTGGAATTTTAGTTATCCTTAGATTTTTATTTAATGGTTCCTTCGGCAATAAGGGGTTTCTCTATTTAAATTCCATTTTCACTGAACTCTTCAAAGGTGTGAAAAAAATGCATTTACAGATGAAAAGTGATGTTTGGGTTGAGATTGGGCACAAATATACTCACAAGTTGTTTTTCAGGAATACACAAGGGAAGCGACTGGCTATCCCTCTCCATATTTACAGGAATCTAGAGAATGTTTCATTGGGGCATTTTTTAGTGCCACAAAATTACGCCATGGTTATGTCACGTTCTATGTTATACAAGAAATGTCATACAAACCTTTAAGACAGTTCAGGCCATGTGAAAATAAACCCACGAGGTAAGCGAGTGAACCATTCTAAGGCTTTTCCCCCTAGACTCTTTGGAAAGATTCGTATGAGGTAATTATCGTTATAGGCCACTTCTTGGCATGCCATGTAAAAATCCTTCACATGGTCTCGTGGGTCACCTTTCCCTCCATATTTTTCAAATTTTGGAATGTCAAAATTTTTAGGTAAGGGTTGAAGTGTCATAGTTTTATAAAATGGTTGGGGACATAGTTCTTCATATTGATATTCTCTGTTATTCCCTATAGTACTCTCTTGGAGGCTTGTAAGTGTCACTTTCATAGATTGCATTTCTTTTTCGAGTAATTTTTCTTTAGTAGGAGAAGTAGGGATGTATGTGCGATTGTATCGGATATTGTCTTCTCCTTGACTTTCCATGTGAAGTTCACTAATTTTGACCTTAGGTTTTGTCTTTTGTACATTCTTGTTTGTTTATTTTTGTACATGAGATGTCAACAAAGATAAATGTTGAGTAAGGTTGAAAATTTGTTGTTGAATAGTGACTTCTTCTTCATGACATGGATGTTGTTCAAATTTTTCATGTTCTATTCTGAATTTATGTGGTACTTTAATGAAAGGCATTTTATATCCCACTACATTATCATTTTCCACATTATAGGTAGAATCATGTCCATGTGTTAAGATATCCTCCATGTTAATGAGAGGTTTATCCTCATCATTAGTATCATTTGTAGGTGGGATTATCTCTTGTTCAATAATCACTCTATCTCCTAACTCCACAACTCGTGCTAGTACCCACTCTTTGTTTCTAAAGAGGAATTCATCTAACAAGGTGGGGTCGAAATAAAATTTTGCATGTGGTGATTCTAACTCATCACTGCTATGATCTATCATTTCTTCTACTTCTTTCTTAGTGGATATTAAAGGCCCAAGATCATGGATAATAAAGGTATTTGACCCTTGATTTTTTTAGGCTTCCCAAGTTTGTGTTTTCCTTTCTTCTAATGCCTTCATTTTGATCCCTAATATTGTTTTAGGGGCCATAACGTGTAATAGTTTTACTAAGGTGTTTGTGAATGCGTTCAAATATTTTTTATCAAACCTAAGTGAAAAAAATGATGTCAAGAAATCAAGGTATATTATGAATTTAAAAGAACCAATGTGACATAGTGATTTCTCTTAAATGAATGAGTTAATAGTGACAAGAAAAATTCAATCACAAATTTTTTAGTTTTAAACCAATCAATCAAATGAAGTACTTCCTAAATATATTTTCAAAAATGTAGGTGGTGTCGTATGATGATTAAAAAAATGTCCCTACTTATGTCAAGTTCAAATAAATGAATAAGGTGTAAGTAATAGTAAGAAGTTAACGTGACCTCCAAAAAAAGTACACTAGAAGCAAGCCCAAAATTAATCAAGACCTATATTCAAAAAATTGTTAGTTACGATTGTGAGTGAAACAATAATTTCATCAAAATATGTTAACTAAAATTTGTGAGAAAGTAAGGTATTGATATAACACGCACAAGTGGTAACACTTAACAATTTTTAGAATCGAGGTAATAATTAGATTCAAACTAAATTGATAGTATACCTAGGAATTGTTAAAGTGTATATAGAGTGACCTTACAATATAGATATTTAGGTCAAGTTTACAAGAAACAAGGAATAAATACAAAAAATTTAGTGACACGATATAAACAAGATAACCTTTCAAAAGGGAATCAAAGTGATGAACCAAGCCTAACTACGATGATGATCTTGACTTGGGTATCAAGATCAACAAGGCTACCAATGATATTAAAATGTCTCCACACACTTTATATGTTTAACAAGTCAATCGTAAACATGGATGAGTGTAAATGGACACAAAAGTGGTTAATACAATCAATTAGTAACACAAGGGTACTCACTATTCTTCTGATCAACAAAGTGTCAAAAGAAAGTGAAGGAAGTAGATCAATAGGTGTTGAAAAATGTTGGCCTCACTTTGGAAGAGTTTCACCTCACCTTAGGGCAAGTGAAAAACTAATAAAAAGTAACACTTCACACGTTTCGTGATGAAAAATGGCTCTTAACTCAAATTAGATATGATATGGTTCAAGTTGGCTCCTAGTCAAAGATACATTCCTAGATGGCTCAATCAACTAGGTATCACAATTCAGGTAAGAGTGAGCTTGATTTACTAAGAAAAGTCACACTGAATAATTCTTGGAGTATCTTAGCTTAACTTTACCCCCTTCAAGAATAGTGGGAAATAAATGCATCCATCATGTACTCTCACTCAGGTCGCGATACAGACAAATTATGATGCTAAATCTCACAAATTGTAATACTAGTCAAGTAGGTTATGTGGAGCACTTCCCGTTTCATCCACAAGGTTCCCTTTTGTGTGGAATACTTTGGGGTTTTCTAGGATCACCCTCATTATTGTAGCTTAAGGATTACGCCAAAGGGGTTATGTCCTAGTTTTAAGTGGACAAGGCATACCCTTATCCAAACCTATAAATACAGTGTGATGATTGTGGTGTATTTTTTTATCCTTTTTAATTAGATGTGGTTTCCTTGAACACCTTTTGGAAACCTGCACATAAACTGTATTATTAGTTTAATTCTGTTTCAACTCCACCTTTATTTGAAAATCATTTTTGGTTCTGCACAACGGATTAGTAATTTTCCGTAAAAGAAATAAATGTCATTTCTGATTCTCAAGATCACCCTAAGATGTAAGAGAAGAGCATACGCGATGTAAAATCCAAGAAATAAACAAATCGAAACACTTAGTTCAAACACAAAATATATTCATCTTTACTCAATTTGGACGTTCAACACATTTTCAAAGCAATAAAAGATATAATAATCATTTCTGCTTCTGAATATAACCCCAAAGGACACGAGGGAAGAGCATACATGAACTTAGTCTTATAATTAATTATGCAAGGTTTATCCAATGTCTATTCTAGAAAAATCATGTAAACATACCCATGTAAAAATAAAACATGTAATGATGTTAGCACTTTAGGAAACAAACATTTAGAAACATGGAATCAATATGCCAACTCAGGCTAAAGCACCTGTGCAGACGTTAATGGATGTCCACATGGGTTAGGGTGTTTGTACCCCTTTATATAAATCTAGGTCTGATGTATGCTTGTGCCACCTGAGAGATGCCTATGCTATGATATGTGCGTGTGCGTTAGGGTATAGGCATGTGCACTCAGTCAGTAAAAAATAAAAAATAAAAATTAAGACATGACGTGTGTGTTAGTTGAGAGATGCATGCGCTAAGATATGGGCATCTGCACCACACATACAAACACAAAATGTGTGTGTTAGAAAAATGGTGCATGTGCCAAGGTTATGGTATCCACGTCGATATTAGGGTGCCTGCACCAGCTTGACAGGATTTCAACAATAGATAAGGTATATTATAAAAGTAGTGTGTGTGTGTGTGTGTGTGAGGATGTGTGCCTGCACGTGGTTTAGTGTGTCTATAACTAGGTTTGTGTATCTGTGCCTATCCTGCTGTAAAAATACGTCCAAATAACACTAAAAATTTCAAAATTCTCCAAATTTTAGTATGTTAGTTTGAAATTGACAATAATCCATCAGAATTAAGGCTCTAAATGAGACTCAACACATGAAAAGTTTTAAAAATCATAAGAAATTTAACATTATTTCAAATACGTGCATATTAAGGGTTAGCCAAATATTGATATAACAACAAAAATTAAACTACAATGTTAGGGGACTAAAGACCCGTCCCACCAGGTGTGCCAAATGTATGCAAGAGTTAGTTATCTATGTAAGTATAATTGAAACTAATACCTAGTAGCTTCAATAAAATGCTAAAATAAACCTGTGCATCATCATACTAAGATCTTAAGAAAATCTAACCTATCAACATCTCTACATTAGAACATGAAATGAACATTTCAAGTTAATATGTGAAACAAGTTAACTTCTATCTCTTATTGAATGCTAAATGAGATGAGATTGAACCTATGTATATCTCTAGCAATCAAAGAGTTGATTGTATGCTTTAAATCCCAAGGTTTTGAAGAATAGAGTCTTATCAAATCATGGATACAAGACCACTTGACATATCTCCATATGAATTCAAAACTTGGGTAGATGAATGCAAGAAATGGGTAAGGCTAACTCTTCTAATGGAAGAATGCTCTAAGATAATAAAATGGATATAGTGTATGCTCTATGCTCATTTAGGTGTAAGAATAAAGGTAGGAGGAGGGCTCCTTATATATCTCAATGGATAGAAGAATCTCTACATCCCTCTTCATGTGGGATAAATGGAGAGGTTGGGTTAGTTGTGGATAAGGAAGGTTTAGAAAGGGTTGATTCAACCTTAGGAAAGATTAGTTTCTCCTTTAGTGACCCATGGGGTTTGAGGGGATTTATTAATTAACCAAAGTGATTAATTAATAGGTGTGAAATCTTGATAGTTGTCATATTCCCTTCATTTAATCAACTCTTAGTTGATGACATATTCAAACCAGGGGTGTGTCTGAAGCTATATGCAAAAAGAAGAATCTTAGTGATCTAGTAATTGATTATAGGTATTTATTATTTTTTATATTTTTTGGGGGGGGTTTTACATTGTCTTTAGGATTTCTTGGCCAAATCCTTATTAAATATAAACTATGAGGAAATTTTTGAAATAAACACTCATTGCTGAAATAAAGAAATATTCACAATTAAACATGTTAGAAATAAACACACTCTTGCATAATGAAACAAATTAATGGAAGTAAAACACACTCTTGCAGAAGTAAACACATAATTGCAGAAAAAAATACACGTTTGAAAATGTTGTTAAATTATTGCAAGAAAATAAGAGTCTAATCTATAACACATGTAGGGACAAGTACAAAATTTAACTGAATAATCAAAAGAAGTTACAGAATTAACACTTAAGATATTTCATGAATTACTTAGAAATATAAATACTAATAAAACAAAGAATCCCACTTCTTGGAGGAGTGGGCATTCCAATAAGTTCCATAGCTAAGCGTGGGAGTTCTAGAACTAAGTGTTGGAGTTCCATAACTAAGTCCAAAGGTTCTAGAACTAAGCAATAGAGTTCCTTTGTTGTGTGATGGAGTTCTAGAACTAAGCTTGGAGGTTCTAGAGCTAAGCCGTTTCGATCCCAATGTTCCCAAAAATGTAATGGTTTCTTCATAATTTGTTCTTCTAACTGAATGTGCTTTGTTTTATTACAAAAACTAAATTTCCACACACTTTGTTAGGAATTACAGAGTTTTTAGACATTAGAAATAAATCAAACAAAAGATTGAAAATTACATTCTAACTTATACTAGATAAAAAAAGTTACAAAATGTCGTTAAACTTGATAAAAATGAGAGTAAAATAAGATAATTTATTGCGCATTGATGAGGCATATTTTGGCCTTATCATCTCCCCCAAACTTACTTGTTTGTAATTCCTCTTAAAAAAATTACTCTTCAATACTTGTGTTGTGAATTTTGCATTCCAATTGACTACTCAGGTGAAATGGCTGAATGTGAATATCTCAATGCTTCAGTTCAGAAGTACTATACCCTGATCCTTATTCTATCTTTATCTACTACTCCTCAAAGTGAGTGGGATCCTAAGGCTCTCTTTGTTTCCATGGCGACATGGGAGTGAGAAGTAGAGGAGGCCTTGTTCTCATTCCCTTCCATATTCCCCTGCGTTCTTCATTGACCTGAGGGATTGGTGTACATAGAGCTCTAGCTCTTTACAGACTCAAGTTCGTAGGAGATATCACTTTTCTTCTTCTAAATGCAACTCTGAGAAAATCCCATCTCTTTAAGTATCCATCACAAATATCTTCAAATTTTTCTCCTCATAAGAGGTGAAGGCATCAATAATTTTCTGCAGAATGGCAATATAATGTGCCTTGAATCAAGTGTCAAAGGAATGGGATATGAAATGTATAAAAAAGGAAGATGGTTTTCCATAGTGAGCTCTCATGCAGAGGCTGGATAAACTAGCCTTTAATAAATGTTTAGAATCCCTCTCTTTCCATGTTATCTGATTTTGAAGTATAGAAACAAATGTATTCAGATGGCTTTCCCCTACATAAAAATTGATCATGAAGCCTATATTCTTTTCCATCATAAAATTGCAGAGATAGAATTCGTAGAGAAGATTGTTCTGCTCTGCACTGGTTGAGGAATATGATGTCATGAACTCTGATTCATCTTTTATTTCATGTGGAAGTCCGCATGTAATCCTTGATAGTTTTTAATGAATAAATTTCTCTTCTAGAAAGAGAATGTATGTAGCAGAAGGTCTCCTATATGTGAGTAATATTTCACTCATTATGTAGACCATTTGTATCTTTACCAAGCATTTAAATTTGTCTTCTTCCATTTTGTAAAAATTCTATTCCCATTCCTTCCTTTCCTTCTTCTCTTCTTCCATCTTGCTTCTTAGTTCCTCATTTGATGTTTTAAATTAATTAAGTTTGTATAACTTGAATCATTGAAGATACCTTTTACATAACACTCTTTTTACTAGCCAATTGAAATTCTTTCTATTTTTCTACCATTTTTTGTTTGAAAAATGTCAATTCTTCAATCTTATCTATGAGCTGAGTTTTTATTTGCTCAATGAGAATTTCCTTATGCTCTAATTTTTTATTGAGGAAGTTTAATTACTCATCCTTCTCCCTAATGATAAGTTTTTCTCTAGAAAAAAATAGATCTTATCTAACTTGTTGTTTCTCCTCTTTTTCTTAAATTTCCTTATGGAATGAGTATTGCTCTTCCACAAAATGGGATTTCCCTTTTGGTTTCCAAGATTCCAATTCCTCTTCTTCATGTGAAAGTTTTGTTGATTCAGCCATCTCCTAAAAAGTTTGTTCTTCAAATATTTCATCTTCTTTCTCCACCTCAGTTTGACTTGGTCGAGGAGGAGACATTGCCATGCTATCCAGAATATCAATAGATTCTTTCTCCAAACCATCATGTTCTTCAATATCCAATGGAATTTCCCTATACCTCTTATGAACTCTTCTCTTTGAGGAGCTTCAAAATGTCCCAAAGTGGGCTTCCTCCTAGAGATTCTTCTGATTTTTACTTCATGATCCATCTTAGGTGAACTATCACTATCAGAGATAGATATCATTTCTTTTGGTATTATTGTAGAGGAAGGAGTTTCTTTTGAAGGCACAGTGGGTTTTGCAGCTTTGATCATTCTTTCAGATCTCCTCCTCTTTTGCATATTAACCCCACCTATTTCCTTATTTTTCTTTGTAGGGGGATGAATCTCCAAATTAATTTTAGGGGATAAAGGGTTTGGTATTCCCATCTTGATAATATCAGGGATTTTTTTGAATTTTTTAAGGTACTTTTCCCATGCTTCTTCTCCATTTTTCTTTGAGAGAAAATGGTGCTGACATACTAGCTGGACTAATCCATGATGTCTAATTGTCTAAAATCTCCAAGAATACTTCTAATCCATTGTCTAGATGGATTAAAAAAGGAACCCTTGAAGGTTTACTATATATTCCAGTTTTCCATCCCCATATCTAAGGTATATTAGCATCTTAAGGACCTCTCTTCCCATAGTCCCAAATTGACCATCGCAAGTTAGGTACTTAACTACCTAAAATGCTACCTTGTTAAAGGATTTGGGCAGGCTAGCTCTCCTGACCCCCTTGATAATTTTCCTAGTGTTATAAATATATTGGGGTTCAAATTCCCCCTCTTGTATCAAGATTTCCACCAATTATTTTAGGGTCCCCTTGAAAGGATTTGGGACATGTACAATTGGTACCCTAGATACATTTCTCATTGTACTTACAGTAAATGGATTTATAATGCTTTTAATCTTAGTTATGGATTCTTATAAATTTATAAAAAATTCCCTTACCAATTCGTCATTGTAATTTGACAATTTCTTTAGGAACTCCAACCACCCTGCTTGTTCAAAAATGGTTGCCAATTCTCCAGCTGCAAGAAGCTGCATATCATCCTCTTGATCTAACTTTTTTTTTATCCCCATGAAAAATAGAACTATTCAAATTCTTCCTTCTTTCAAATCCTTACTCATTCAGGAAATAGATGTGGAACTAGTAGATTTGGTTGCGGAACTTATTGGATTTGGCTACGAAACTGTTGGGTTTAGCTACAGAATTCAAATATAATTCTATTGTTTCTTCCTTGAATTTTTCTACAACTTCTTCTCAATTTCATTTATTCCACCAAAATAATATCTTATTATTAATACGTCGCCACTTTTACTTGTTCAATCGACATCACCCTCATGATTACTTTATTTTAATCATAATGTACAATAAATGACTCATCATACTGACTACTTAAATAAACTCTAATCACACGTTGCAGCTATGGAAAAGCAGTTAGAGAAGCTATCAGCAAATTCAGCCCATGAGACGTGCTCAGGAATTTGGTGTACAAATTGTGAAGTGGAAGGTCACACCAAGGATAGTTTCCCTTGCAGATCTATATGCTCATTACTATTAGAATGTGAAATTTTTCATTTGAATCATGATGCCAGTCATTGTCCTTTTTTATAACACGTAACAAAGAAGAATGTATCTTGCTTTAGCAAGATTTGTAGGTCCACGAACCATGATATTGCGGATTGTCAATTGATTGGTCAGATCCAGGATGCTATAGACATTGGAGTATGACATACAAGTATAATAAATAGTTCTATGGGTGAAAATGAGCACCAGGATAGGGATCATAATCAAACACGCTATGACAAGAATGAGGGGCATTTTGAAGGAGGTCATGCAAGGGGATGTGGATATCATGGTGGATATGGAGGATGAGGTTGTGGTGGAGGAAGAAGAGAGTTACCTCATGGAACATGTTATACGTGTAGATATATTAACCACTATAGGAATGAATTTCCTCAGAATGCTGCATATTCTTTATGCAGAAAGAACCATAGCTATGAAGAGTGCCCATATTTATATGATCATTGGAGTAAGCAACATAAGAAAGAAAACAAAGGCACCAGGATGGTTAGAATCTAACGCGCAGAATAAGACCATTGGATGCCCAAGATAATAGAAGGACCTGAGGTATTGACAATGAAGATAACTATACATGCTGAAGTAGCACACGAGAGAGAGGCATTGCACCAAAAGCCTATGATCACCAAGGAGGAGGTTTTACATGTGAGGTACCTAGATCCTGCTCATTAGATGGAAGTTTACCAAGATACCATGGAAGTGCTAAGGAATCTTCAATGTGATATACACTACCTAAAGGAGTAAAAGAAAGCATCAGATACAGTCCAAATTGATATTGATGATCTACGAGAGGTGTGTAAGATGATGTGCTAGGAGAACATTATTCCACTATTAGGAAGTTGGTTAAAAGGGAACACTCCATGTGTAAGTCTTGAGACCGGACGATAGATTCTATATGCAAATATTCCCCCTGATAGCATTGAATATGATAAAGAAATTACTCTGAATGTTGTTGTGGATGGGTAGCTATTGAGCAACATATTTATCGATACAAGTGCAGAGGTAAATGTGCTTACATTAGATGCATGGGTAAAAATGGGGATGCCTCTATTACAGCCATCATCTAATGTGTTATTTATGGAAAACCAGACTAAGGCCACTCCCATAGGAGTTTTGAAAGATGCATCTATAACTATACAAGGGGCCAAGTTCACTAGGGATTTTGAGGTATTAGCACTTGTAAAAGCAAACAATTTTCCAGCCCTTCTTGGATGCCCTTGGTGTTATGCGAATAATACTAACTTGATATTCAATAAGGTGTATATCAGCTTTGAAAACAAGGAGGAAAGGGTTGTGATACCTTTAACAGATGGTAATTCTACACCCTATGTTGAGCCTCTAAGTGAGGAGGACTTAACCAAAGTCTATGTATTCTCTATTCAGGACCCAGAAGTCAACAAGCCATCAAAAGAAGGCATCCTACAATGGGAGGATTCTCATTCTATTAGTGATACTATGAGTATTGCTTATGACAATTAGGATCATGGTACATATGAACTAGTAGAACGTAAGGTGAAAAGTGTGGTTGTGCACAAAAATGGATTTCATTAAATTTGATGGATAGGTAGCACAGTACCTTGGTAAACAGGGGCAGAAGATCTTCCTGCATTTCTGAAGACCATGGAAACATAGTGGACAGATCAAATTACAAGGAGAGATATGTTAGTATATACACTATGCAGGACAGTAACACACTAGTGGGTAGTCCACAGAGATAATATTATACACTGGGAAGAGATTAAAATATCTTTGTCTACCAGGTTTATAAGGAACAATGCACCTATGCAAATATACACTTATCATGGTTATCAACCTATTCAACATCACATTTAGCAGTGTGAAAAACTCTAGATAGTAAGATAGGAGGCATTACCACCTTCAATTTGGGTGCATAGATTGTATTCCATGCTACAAGGATGCGCACACACTTGGTATTTATATGTAAAACTACATCGATAAACTAGAAATTGGCAATATTAGACTACAGGTATGATCCAAAATTTTGACTACTTCTTGACTAAACCTCCTATAGTAGAGGCATTAAAATTTGTCGAGCGCTTAACTATGGGAGATAGTGCAAAATTAGAAGATGATGTTCAGGAATTGTTTGGTGAGGCAAAGTTTGGAGCATGTTTTGAAAAGAAAGAAGAAATAGACTTCAAACTACTTCAACACAATTTCCTTAAGAAAGAGAAAGGAAATATGGTTTACGTCATGGATGACAAGGGAGTTAAAAACCTAGATATTGAACATTCACTTGAGGTGTGTGAGGTCTTAGATAGTTCAGACAAGGATATGTGCACCTACCATGAACCCATGAAGATAAATAAGGTGAATATGGGTTCGGAGGCTGAGCCTAAGGAGGCCATAATTGGAGATTACTGGTCATATTCGGAGGTAACAAATATCATTGAGTTACTCAGGGATTTTCAAGACTTATTCCCTTGAGGATATCATGAAATTAAAGGCATGAATGAATCACTTGGGGAAATGAAGATCAAACTTAAGGACGATGCATGGCCAGTTAGAAAGAGACCTTATAGAATGAATCCTAATTTGCATGAAAAGGTAAAAGAAGAAATTGATAAAATGTTGACATCTGGAATTATCAAGCCCCTTGATGAGTCAGAATGGGTTAGCCCAATGGTGATCACTATCAATAAGGATAGAGAGATTATGATATGCGTGGACTATAGGAAGCTAAATGTTCCATGCATCACAGATCCATTCCTTATGCCATTCATTGAGGAAATACTAGAAGGAGTTGCAGGGCATGAAATATACTCCTTCACATATGAATTTTTCAGGTATCATCAGGTTAGGATTGCTCATGAGGATCAAGAAAATACGACATTTATGATTGAATTGGATAGTTTTAATTATACTATGATACCATTTGGATTGAAAAATGCACATGCTATATTCTCATGCATAGTTGTTTAGGCAATCAAGGATTTTATTCACAACTTCTTACAGGTCTACCTAGATGATTGGAAAATATATGGGCTTGTGAAAGATCATTGTGACAATCTATCTTAATTTTTGAACGATGCAGATAATTGAGTATCTATTTGAAAATCAAGAAGTGCATATTTTCTACTCCATTTGGGATACTATTAGGACATATAATTTGCAAGGAAGGTTTGCTAGTTGATCTAACCAAGGTTGGAGTCATTTGAGGCCTGGAAGTGCCGACTAGTCAAAATGAGGTGTGCAGATTTTTAGGTCGTACATGATATTATAGAAAATTCATAAAAGGGTATGCCAAAATTTCCACACCCTTGGAATAATTGCTAAAGGGAAAAGGTACATTTTATTGGGGAGAACCACAACAGCACACGTTTGAGATTTTAAAATAGAAACTTACTACTACACCCATTATGTGCTTTCCCTCATGGGATAAACCATTTCATGTGCATGTGGATGCTTCTGGTATGACTATTGGCACTGTGTTAGCTCAACCTGGTAGAGGTATTATAAATCATCCAATCTATTTCTCTAGTAGGAAGTTGACTCCTGCTGAACAAAATTATACAACTACAAAGTGTGAAGCTTTGTCAATGATCTATGCATTGTACAGGATTTGACAAGACTTATTAACAACACCATTTTTGTTTTATACATATTGCATGACATTGAAGTACTTAGTAAACAAGCCCATCTTATAGGGGCACATATGCAGATGGGTACTCCTATTTCAAGATTTTGCCTTCATAGTTGTGGTGAAGCTAGGGAAAATCAATTCTAGACCAAATCATTTATCTAGTATCAATTCAGGAGAGGATGCACAAAAAATTGAAGAAATGATGCCAGATACATATTTATATAAGTTATACTTTGCACCCATAGAATTATAAGACATTGTTGTCTTCCTATGAACACGTATGGCACCAGAAGGAATGAAAGCATTAGAAAACGAGTAGCTTGCTATATGCATGGCACTATTTATGGTAATCAGTGGTGACCTCTACAAGCTAGGTAGAGATGAAGTATTACGATGTTGTGTATCAGAGTATGAGTGTAAGGATAGTATAGAAAAAGCTCATGGTGGTATTGCAGGAGGCCATTATGTAGGTGATGTGACTTCCCGAAATATCCTACTTGTTGGATTATGGTGGGAGACATTATATAAGGACTGTAAATAATATTGTAAGGTGTGTGATCATTGTCAGCACCTAGGAAAACTAGGGCAAAGAGATGAGATGCCTTTGAGACTTATTACTAGTGCCGAATCATTTGAGAAATGGGCCATTGATTTTGTAGGACCTATTTTGCTAGCCGTCCGCAGGAATGGATCATGTTATATCATTACTTGCACAAATTATCTCACATGGTGGGTAGAAGAAGCACCTACTAAGAACTTTACAGTAGCTACAATAGCTAGGTTTATGTGGGATAATGTTCTTACATGATATGGATGTCCATTAAGCTTAACAAGTGATAGAGGTACACACTTTTTGAATGAGACAATAAAGATCCTATTAGATGTGTTTATGGTTGCACACCATAAAAATACACCTTATCATCCTCAAGAAAATGGAACTGTTGAGGCTTTCAACAAGAATTTGGCCAAACTTTGATAAAAAATTGTGATGTTGGAAGAAATGATTAGGATGATAAATTATTAGTTATTCTTTGGGAATATAAAAAACTTACAAGAGATTGAACAAAGCCACACCATTTTAGTTGGTGTTTAGAGCGGAAGTTGTTCTCCCTATAGAATTTATGTTACCTTATTCATGCATTACACACACTGTAGGTCTAGCTGATGAATAGGATTTAGAAGAGAGTATCAAAATGATGATTTAACTGGATGAGTTCTGAGCCATAGTACGATGGAGTCAGAAGTAGGAAAAGGCTAGGTAGAAGGCATGGCATGATAGAAACATAAGGGATAATAAGTTTTATATTAGACAAATGGTACTTCTTTATGACTCAAAGTTCTTGTGCCATCGAGGAAAGCTCGAATTACATTAGTTGGGGCCGTATGTTATCACTTCTATACTTGAATTAGGTGCTTTCCAGTTAGAATCACCTGATGGAACATGGATACCCAGTTAGTTTAATAGGAGTAAGCTGAAGCCCTACTATAATAAGTCTTCTAGGTGTTTGTAATAAGGTAGTTTTACCATTTAGTTTAGGTTTTCAATTCTATATTTCCTTAATGTATTTCCTTCATAATCACTATTCTTTGTCAATTTAGTTTTTGTTCTTTTGTATCAAGAGTGCTTACACATTCGAAGCTAATTACTATATCAAGAATGTTTATGCGCAGAGGACTGCACATAATTTTTTGTTTGGGGTGGTTGTTGTTATCCAAGAAAAATATTGTGGGAATTAAAAGGTGAAAGGAATAAGGTACTACAAGTGTGATTTAAGCCAAAAGAATATTACTTCTCAAAAGTGACCAAGGATGGAGATGAATGAAATAATAGTATAACATGAGATAAGCAGAGGCCATGATAGCTACTAGGGGAAGCTGCAGTGACAAGGTACTTGGGCGTAGGAGCACACACTGAAGATAATTCTATGACCAAAGGGTAGGAATGCGTGATAGAAGGTTATAGTTGGGAATGAAGATGTACCATTCGAAGCAAATGAATTTGGTCAATTAATGAGGGGATATTTGGTAAATGAAGGAGCAATAAATGCATCAAAATTTTGAAAATTTTATATAAGGATGGGATGCAGATTAATTTTAACCATTTTGACTAAGAGTATTTGAAGAAAGATTCAAGTGTGAAGAGCTGAGTAATTGAGCTAAGGTGTGAAGGGTTTGAAACCAAGTGTGACAACCAGATCTATGTGACAATAACCTTGTGTCCCCAATGGTGAAGGGTTTGAGAAAAGAAGGGAGATAGAAAAGAGTTAGGTTACAAAGTTTCCACGTAGGGCATAATTGAATCGAGCTAGGGTTTGATTCACAGAGTTGTAGAGTTGAAGAGGAGACATTTGCAAGGTAAAAATGACACTGAAGAAGGCATCTACAGTAGTAGTAAAAGGAAAGAAGAATGTAGTCATTGAGGAGGAAGAGATGGCACCTGAAATCCATTTTTTAGAGATGTAATATTTAGGAGTCATCATCGGCCAAGAATGGGATTCACCTATCAGAAAGAGAAAAGTAAGTGAATACAATTATAGGACTTCAGAGAACAAGAAGGAGCTTGATTCCTTTCTCACTGCTAGAATGAACAAGCACATGACAAAGGACATGCCGGTATATGACGATGCAGGTGAAAATATTTTAAAGAGAATTGGGGTCTAATAGTTATATGAACTTATATATTTTGGGAAGTATGAGCCCTTATATCAGTGTCTCATGAGCAAGGTACACAAATACTTCTTCTAATTTGTAGGATGCAGAGTTAGAATTTCATCTACGCTTGTCTCATCAATTACAGGTCTAAAGGCCACAAGAGAAGACATAAAAGGTGACCTTATAGATAAATCCATGATTGTAAAGACCAAACATGAGTTGGGGTACCTGAAGGGTCCATGTGGGATGGACATAGAAAACTTGAAGAATTGTCCAATTATACAAGATACAGCATACCTTGTTACCAAGTTGAATGATCAGGAGTAGTTGTCATGGGTAAATACTATGTGGTTACATGTGGCACATAAGATGTTAGAGGGGACAATATACAACATTTTAGGCTATATTTCAGAGTAAATAGTCAAAGAAGCGCGCACAAGAGGGAAGATCACCTTTGGGGATGTTTTACTATCACTAGTATTTATGGAGATCGAAGTACCAGATGGACCAAAGGAGAAATTATGGGAATACCCCATGGAGAACAAGTCTCCAGATGAAATATTCAACAAGTAACTATGTAAGGGGACCATGACAAATGAAATAAAGTAAAGGGCAGAGAAGTGGTATGACAAGCTCCACGTGGAATTTGGGGAAGAGTGGTGCATCCCAAAGGACCTACCAATAGTGGTAGGGAAACAAGTTTAGTTTTTTGTATATCACCATTTCTACATCACTCGCTTCCCAATGAAATATTGATTCTAGAGCCCTTGGTGCAAGTTGCCTTACACTTTCACTGCAAGGTATTTTCAAACATCTATTCATAGATTTACAGACATGCACCAACTGGTCTTTAATGTAGATAAGGTATACTGTGACTACCATACATTGAGGAATACGTATGTGTATCCTGGAAGAAGTGCTTATATAGAGAGGATCATTTCAAAAGTATTGAACATCAAATCAATAAGTTTGGTTGTAGCAAATGTGGGGGAAGAATTGGTGTATCTCCAAATGAATCTAAAAATGAAGAATAAAATATATGTGGAGGGTGAGTTCTCACTTCTAGCACCACCAAAGCAAAAGCATACAATGGAGAACATCCCAACACCTAATCCCACAGAGGAAATTGAGGTGCAAGATGAGGAGGAGGAGTGTGAAGATAGTGGTGGTTTGGAGCATAGGGGTAGGAGATATCCTACAAGTAAAGGTGAAGATGAACGTGCCATTACCCCACCTTAGCCACAAGAGGGGGATGATGAGAACTTGAATGCAGTCCAAGGGGACCACAGGTATAAAAGGGTGTCCAGGAGAAAAGGGACCCAAGGTGCTACTCCAACCACTGTGCACAAATCACCTAGACTCTCTCCAAAGAAGGAGGATACAACTTAGAGGAGGAAACTAAATTTGAATGAGGAAGTGGAAAAGTCAAATGAAAGTGTTCCTAAATATCCTACACTTGTAGAGGACATAGAAGAATAGGGTGAGGCATCAAAGGAAAATGAAGGGGAAGAGAAAAGACCAGAGGAGATAGCTGAAGAGGATGTTCAGGACAAGGAGACACAAGTCCCAAATTTGGAGGCTAAAGTTTCTAAGAAGAAAAGGTCTAGAAGGATAAGTGGAGAGCACATTCCACCAGCCATGGGGTATGCAGAGGATGTAGGAAAAACTATCTACACCCACTTCCAGAGCACGATTGTGCAGAAGGATTTGTTCAACTGGGAGTTAATGGATGAGGATACAGAGACTGTGTGCACTAGAAAGAAATTATCATGGTCAATGGACACCCACATGGATGAGCCTTAATTTGATGTGTGTGAAGAGTATTGAATTTTGAGGTGAATGAAGAAGGCACCTCAAGATAGAAACATGATATTAAAGCCTACTGTCATGTCAAATGAGTAGGTCAACAATGCATTGGTAAAATTTTCTGCTGAGGTTTCTAGAAGAAACATGGATAAAGTTTCCACGATCAGAGTGTTGCACGAGAAGTTGAAGACAAAGGACACAAAAGATAACGTGCATAACACAAGAGAGGGAATTCACGCAGAAGAAGAATGAGGCATTCATAAGCATCACAGAGGAGATGGGGACAATGTAATCAAAGCACGACCACACTTAGAGGCCAAGGTACCACAAACATTTTCTTCAGTGATACATTATGTGGGAGTGTTGGTGGACTTGGTACTCGAAGATGAAACTCTACGTATGCAAGCATCAGAATGCTCTAAAAAAGATTTCAATTGAGAGAAAGAATCTGTGATGAGAAAAATTACATCTTATGAAGGGTTGTTGTGAACATTACATGAAGTATTGAAGAAAGAAGACTAGGCTTTACATGTATGCACAACTCTAGAGGTGCTTCTCAACATCAAGACCCTCGAAGAGAATAACGAGGTCTAGAAAGTGATGAAATATGAGACATTGGGCTGCGCAGAAAGGTTGTCAATGGTTAAACAGAAGCGCGAGGCCCTAGCAACAACACAAGAACCACATAAGACTTGGTTGGAAGAGCTTGGAAAGCTGATTGTGCAAAAGATGGACCTTTTAGAAGAAATAATGACATCAATGTCTAGTGTTAGGTTGGTTCTGCAAAATGAGAAGGGGGAAATTGTGAGGGATGAGTTAGAATCCATTGTTGTGGACATCCCAGAAAATGTAGAGCAAGCACTCACTTACTAGAAAGTATTGGAGGTTGAAATAAAGGAGTATCCAGAGTTGATAGTGAAAACTGATAAAGAGGAGGTTGCCTAATAACCCCATAAAAATTCTTTATTTATCTACATTCTTCCATTCTTATTCTTTCCATTCTTCTATTCTTTACTTTAATTTTTGGAGATACCCATTTTTAGGAGGACAATGAGATTAGTGTGGGGTAATTTTGATCAAAGAATACTTGTCAAAGATCACACAAGGATTCCATGTGGGATAGAAGGCCCGAAACCAAGGGCGCAGAAGGACCCACATGCAGAAGGCAAGTTCAGATTTCAGGACAGTCAATTTTGAGCATGAAGACCTATTTTTGGAAGATGGTGTGTGGACCACATCAACAATGCAGAGATGTGTGCGCCATTCATTGTCTATCTTTGGAGAAGCAGTTTAAAACATCTATGCATGGAGACAAGCTAAGAATAGAATTAACACTCCAATTAATAGCAAGAGGACTATAGATAGGACACTTGCATGTGTGGATATGATTGTAAATGGTGTGTGGCTATCAATAGCATACAACCTATTTTTGGAATAGATAAGTGGTGAAGGGAAAGTACCCACCATATATATATATATATATGATTTTAGGTGTATATTAGATGTGGGATAGAGAGATGGATGTATGTATGTGTAATAGATAATATATGCATATGACTGAATCACTGTATCAGTTACATACACACATTGGTATAGATTGATAATACTGTAAGGAGCTTCTATATTTATCAATAGATGGAAGATATTTGTTGAATCTAAGTGCCATTCTGTGTGTAGTTGAATAGTACATGTTATTAATTTAATCATGATTACTATTTAATATTGTTCTTTCATGGATCTGAGGGTAGCATGCATTGTAGAATGGTGGATTAGTTATGAATCTATACATTTCTTCCTTCATCATGTTAACTTCCTATTACAATAACCCTAAAGAGGGACCTAGTACCTTTGTGCACTTCAGGTAAGCACTTAATCTAGGCTGAGTGATGTGACAATGTGAGTAGGGTGTTATCTGGTAAATTCTAGGTTGCATCAATAAGTGTGGCTTGTTTTTCTACTTGCCTATTTTCTAGTGCAGAATTAATTATCTTCTTTTGGTTGTTATATTTTTTCTTCAAAGGAAATTTGTTTATGTAGTGATCACCACTACACTTAAAACATCCATAAAAATACCCTTTCCTTTCAGTTTTATTTTATTTGATGGCATCATTGTTTTAACCATTTTTCTTATGGTTTACAACAGGTTTAGCTGTTGTATATTTCTTCCCATTCTTAGTTTTAGTGCCCACCTTCTTCTAACAAGTCTTATTTGGTGTTAGTGGTGATGGTGAGCTAAAATTCTATTTCCTTTTTTCATCACGGTGAAAAAATATAACCTACATATTCTTCTCTTGACATATGGCTTTCTCGAAGACTTCCTATATGGTTGAAGGACCATGCACATACACTTCCCTACCTATGATGAGATTAAGTCCCATGATGAGATTTATTATTCAAAAATTCTTATCAGCCTGGTACTAAGGAATGTATTTCAACAATTTAGAAAAATTTTCCCAACACTTTGTTAAAATCAACTTTCCCTGAACTAAGGTCTGGAATTATAACATCTTTTGGTCGTAGTATAACTGTGGTAACCAACGCTATCTAAAATAGAACTTGAATTGATCCCAGGTGATGTTATATACATAAAACCGAAGTTATACCTTTTGGATATCCCACCATGAGGAAGCCTTGTTTGAGAGCTAATAAACACCCCAAACTACTGTTGTTTCTTTAGAAAATCTCCTGATGGTGAAATAATTTTCCATTTCATTAAGCTAATTCTCATCTCCACCCCTTAGATTTTTCACATAAAATTTTGGGGGACTTATATGCTTTATTGAGTTTGATAGTTATGCTACCAAAAGTTCCCTTATATTTTTAGGTTGGTTTTGATATATAGCATTAGGATCTGGAACATTAACATTGTTATTTAGAGAATTCAAATTATTATTTACAACATTAGGATCCCCTTCTTTTGGCTAACCCTAAGGTGCACAATAATTTCAATTTTCGTTCTTACTTCCTTAGCCAAAATCTGTTGTTCTAGAATAACAATGTGATTATGAGTTTCTTGCATGAAAAGTATCTCATCTAATTTATTTATTGTTACTGCATCATCCCTAACAGGCTGATTTTTCACAACATCACCTCTTTTCCTAATCATTTTATTATGTTAGACAAGAATTAAAAATTTTTGTTAGCGTAAGGATCCACTATGTCTGTGAGTTTTAAACCTTAAGCTCTGATACCAAAATGTAACACTCATACTATAATAACTCCAAATTAAGGGGATTTTTTCTCTCTTAAAACAAACACCTTAATCTCATTTCATGCCTTTAATGATTTTGCATGAAAACAATAATAATCCAATAAGAAATCTAGTTTATAATCCATCTGATAACATCTTAATGATGTGCATATGTAAATTTCAATTTGATCTTTGTGATCACCTTTATCATCACTCTATCCGAGTGTACATAACTTATATGTAATTGGTGAACCTATTCATTTAGGTTTGAGAACTTATATAGTTCCAAGTTTCTAGCTAAAAATCAATTACCCGAGTTTCATCTGACATCTCACACCATTGTTTTGGAACTTAGTGAATTGACATTGCATTCAACTAGTACACCACTTAGGAAAAATATTTCAAGATATACTTTTCATGCTTAGTTTTGTGAACACACATAAGCCCAACAAAACATTTCCCATCACTGCATAGTCATCTCTTCATATTTATCTAGAACACATCTCATAGTTAAAGTTTTTTAGTTCATGTATTAATAAGGCTAAAAATCTAGGTCTCGCCTTTGACTTGAGTGTACGCTAACAGTTCTAGTTTAGGACCCTATACGCACCAAAAATTTCATGTGCTACATTACCAGGAAAATAGTTACAAAAATCCCCAGTGATGATTAAAAATCCTTTCAAGCAGGTTTTTGAGCTCCAAAATCCCATTCGTAGTATATATTTGTAGCCTAGATAGCCTTGCTTGTCTTTTCCTTACATGTTTCTAGCTTCCCCCTTCTTTCTATTCTTGTTTAGGCCTTCAGTGTCAGGACCGCTGCCCTGCCTTGGGTGGTGGTATTGAAACTGTCACCCTGTGTAGGATAGTGGTCCTGCTCACTTTTTCAAGAATCTTCATGCAATAAATTTCATGTGATGATTCACTTAAGTTTGCTTTTTGAATGCATCCATGAACCAATTTTGCTAAAAATAGCTTCGTTTGCTTTGTTCTCCTTGTTCCTTCTATTTTTAAATAGATTTAATAAGTAGAAATGCCTCTTGATTTCCTTGTGCATGAAGTAACCTTCCATCCTTCATTCCTTTATATTCCATTCTTGTATTCAAGCAAAAGGCCCGAGAATTTTGTGTATCTTGTATTATTTTTCTTCCATAATCTCACTAGAAATTACATAGCCAAGTTTAGATCTCTTGTACTATCTCTCTTCTACTTGCATTTTGTTCATATTACTTCCAAGCTACCATTACTCAAGCGCCATCCTCGTGTTTGTGTTCTTTGCATTCCCAATCCCTTGGACTCACATGAACACTCAGAGAAATAAAGGAAAGAACTGAGGGGACAGATACTGATACTACTAGATTTGCTAAGGTTCTTACTCTTCCAGGTTGGAGTTGTGTATTTTTTTTCTTTATTTATCAAATTGTCAATTACGAATTTTTTCCATATGAAATAGAGTAGAAATCAATGTATTTTAATTTATAAGTAGTTAGTTAATTTCCAAGAGGTTTTGAATATTTCATAGTGATCCCTAGTGATAGATCCTCTTCTTCCCATCCCTATGGATTTGAAGGATAGAATATATGTAGGTGGTTGTTTACATATCATAGATCATTTGGAAAATCTCTTATTTTAAGTTAGTTTAGATTCAATACACTCAGCACATGTGAATAACCACACTGGGTTATCTCACTTGTTTCATTTTAGTGTACAAGTAGATTTAATTATTTAGAATAAGTGAAAATTGTTGTTTGTGATTGTAATATTTCATTTTTGTGATTTGTTGTAGATTATTTTTCTTTCAGCAGTAGCATAGATTGTTAATTTCATTCATATTACACTGGACACTTAAAACTAGATCTGGTACTTAGATTCAAATTAGGTAAACAAACCATAGAGAATTTATGCTACCCGTTCATAGCCTCTAAGTCTCCCCGTTATCAACTTGACTACTAGGAGATCACACTACCAGATCTTAGTCACTGATCCTCCTATAGTTAGCCACACACATTCAAACATCGGCTGCTCCAGCATGACTTCAAGGGATCGAGTGTGGTTTAAGGTCACGTGTTCATTTTCATCCGTACAAATTAGTTAACCTGACATGTGAAGGATTTATTCCTTCTTGTTTCCTTTTCTATCATTGTTATTACCTCACCTCTCCATTTCTTCCCCTATTTTGGTAGGTATTTTATACTTTCTAAAATATGTCTAGAAGAGAGTTTGGTGGGCCATTTGGCTCTAATAGATATTACACCAACATGCAACCACAACAGTCCCCTTCTCTTTCGAGATGGGGCATGAAAATTACACAAGCAACGTCCAAACCTCCCCTAGTTACACTTCAAACCCCATTATCTATGTAAGGATGGAGGAGGTTTATCAACCATTAGACATGTAATACATTCAACCCGATGCAAACCACGTTGTTATCACAAATGGAACAGGTTCTTACCATAGAGTCTTGTCAAGACCTCATATTTCCATGCAATTAATAGAGGATGATCTATTTACATGAATAGCTATTCCTCTTTGTCAGATAGATGAGTCTTTGGATATAATTAAGGATTCATCCTCTGAGATTTCGAATACCTATCCTAAGATTCTTACTTCCAAGGAAGAAAAGAATTATAACACTGAACAATTCATGATAGGGTATCATGAACCTACTCAATCAAACCCTACGCCACAAGCACCCCAACAAGGGACTCAATCCTCTCCCAACGATCTCATTTCTAATTTAGTGGGGAGGATTAGAGAACTAGAAAGTGCCTAGACTTCACAACCAACACATGTAGTAGGGAAGAGCATACGGTATCTAGTTAACAACAAAGGATACATCCCTTCTAATGAGAAACTAACTCAATATCATGTACTACAAGGTTATCTAGCTCATTTAAATCTAAGTGATATCCTCATAGGGTTAGACACACTAGGGATGCATCCTCATCCTTCACAAGCTTATCTTATGCAAGGGTTGTCCTGAAGTGTGTTCTCGAATGCCACCACAATAGGGAATGTGACATTCCCTGGTTTTATTCCCTCTAGTCCATATCCTGGAGCTATCCCACCTTACATGCATATGTATTCAAAAACTCCCAAGATGGACCCATATACCATTTCTAATCCCTACATGCCATATCAAGGGACCCCATACATTCCTGTCAATACTTATAGTGCAACTTATCCAACTCCTCATCCTCCACTTCCTTATCAAGGATCTTCAATTGTGGAATCTTACGCAATGGGTACATATACTAAGTACTTAAATGAGCCTCTTGACTTCACCATACGTGGTGGCATGCTTCCATGCCCATTGTCAAATCTTCCAAAATTTAAGGGAGAAGGAGACCCAAATTCTCATATCAAGGCCTATGCTACTACTATCAGAGAATTACTTCCTTGGGATGCTGTAGTGACTAAGATATTTCCAAAGAATCTTGAAGAAATCACATTGGATTGGTATTATAGGATACCGGAAGCTTCTATACATTCCTTCAAACAACTTGTCTCTAAGTTCATCAAATAATTTGACATGAACAAGTTATTACGTACAGGGATTAGGGAGTTCCTGCATATTAGACAGGAGCAAAATGAATTTACCGCCCATTTCATCCAAAGATGGCACAAACTTCTTTATTCCTCTGCAAGTGCACCCAACATGGACCAGATGAAACTTTGTGATCTTTTTCTTCACTTGCTCAATAGAGGGACTAAGGAAGAGGTACAAAAGTTTCCTTTTCGAAGTTATGAGGAATTTTTGGAAGGAGCGCTTCGGATTTACCGAGCCTCTATAGACAGTGGGTGTAAGACCTATGGTCCCAATGGTAAATTGGTATCCCCAAATCAAAATAATGCAAATTATCAAAATAATGGTGCTAACAATCAAGGATCTAAGGGTGTGAATCACAATCATAGTGCTACCACGAATGGTGCTACTGATCAAGCCAAGAACGTTGGTTTCCCAAACAATGAAAAACACTAGAAATAAAAAATTGGGTGATGAAAGAGGCCCTAGCACTATGTCTTCTGTCAACACGGTTGATTTAAATCATCCACTACAAAAACAAAATCACAACCAAGGCCTAAACCAGTATCAACACTCTAGACAAGGGGCAATGAGTCATCATTATAACAATCAATTTCAAATTTACAACCAAAATTATAATCAACAACAACAAGATGCTTATCAAAGGCTAAGAGATTACAACCCTAACCTATATTGTGGTTTCCATAAGGTTTGGGGTCATAATGATAGGACTTTCTGTGATCGCAACAATTTTCTATAAAGACTTCCTGAAAACCAAAAGCAACTCTTTGTAGATATGTTCCTAGTAAATCCCAAAACAAACTCGCAATATGACTATACATGACCTGTAGCTCCTCAGAATGCTAATGTGAGCATATTTCGAGATTCACTCCCTACACATCCTAAAAATTTCAAGGTGAATTCACAAAACACAAACAAAGGCATTCCTATAGGAAATAATTACCACGAAGCCTCAACTTCCAATAACTCTCAGGTCACTCCTAACCTTGGTTCAAACGATAATACAAAAATCTTGGGATTAGTTGAGCTAGAGGTTGATCTTGAAATTAATGGAATAACCTAGATGAAGGAGTACGCTTCACAACCCCTACCCGACCTTTCTTTCCCATAGGATGATTTTCCTACAATTGTAAAACCAGTAGGAGCCTATGATTTAATATCAGATTTGAACAAGACCTTTTCTCAGATTGCATTCCTAGATTTCCTAAAGAATTCACCAGCACATCGCTATGTGTTGCTCAATGCACTAGGCCTAGGTCATCTAATACATGTTATGCCACCTCCTAATGCTAAAATAAATCATATTGAATTTGACATACATCCTCCAGGACATAATGATAGGGATACTAGGTTTGTTTTCGATATAGACAAGATGCCATCTGATGCTGAAGTTACCCAAAGAGGTGATCCTGCCTTATTTTTACAAGTCTAGGTTTATAAGAGAGCCATGATTGATGATGGGGCTACTATAAATGTGGTTCCTTTCTCTTTCTTACAAAAGTTAGGATATGGAGGGAAAAATTGTTCCTCTATAAGAAACATGTTACGGGGGTATGACAGTCTTAAAGCGACCTTGATTAGAACCATAGTTCTTCAAGTCACACTTGGTCCCAAAACCATCTTGACAGTGGGCTTAGGGAAACAAGTTATAACATGATCTTTAGTAGACCCTAGATTCATCAAATTAAGGCTATTACTTCTACACTATTCTAGGAGATTAGATTCCTCCATTTGGGGAAGGTCTTCATCGCTCAAGGGGATCCTAAGCCCTTCAATATACACTTAGAAAACCTCAAGAAGAAGAAAGGAGTCCATACAGAGTATGAACTTCTTGTAAACCAATTGAACAAACCACCTCCAACAAAAGAGTCAGCCCCAATCACCTCGGATGTCCCAAAGGTTGAATTCATTAACCCAAAATCATTTGAGGTGGTAAAAATAGATAAGGGTAAATAAATATCTATGGAAACAGTGTCCACTAAAACCACATCATAAATTATGAAACTCTTAGAGAGTGACGATCCAATCTTCCTCCCATTTGAACCACAAGGAATGGGTAGTCTTCTCTTTTTAGCATCTCTTCCCTCTGATGACCTAGATCTAAGTGTGAATATGATAGAGTTAACAAATGAAGAAGGGAAATTTGAGATTAAAATGATGCCCATAAAAACCATCTCTTGGGCTTATTCTATTCTAAACCCTGGCTTTGACCCATGTGCTTCTGAAACTAAGTTTTCCATATCCATGGGGCAAGGCCTTATCATTCAACAAGAGTTACAAGTAAACACAATGCTCCACATAGGAGATAAGGCCAAGCAACATAGTCATGCTCACCCACACACCATGTCTCAACAATGTGACAAAGAGGCACACGAACACCTCTTTTAGACAAATGATTTTAATGATTGGACATATACACTTCCAGGAAAGGGTTGTAAGTTTAAACCCATAATGGTAGGCCCTTGTCAAGAGAATGGAAAATTCTGAGGATAATGATTCTCTGTTGTGTACTTTTAGGGGCGAATAATTCGATATTTGTCAACTTTATTCACCTTAGACATCATGACATGTATTTTCACTTGTATTTTCATATGTGCATTAATGCATCTGCATTGCATTTTCATTTTCCATTTCATTTCATAAATTTGTGATTAAGGGACTTGTTCTTATAGAAACTCCTAAAAACTTCTGAAAACATTGGAAAAACATTCAGATCATATCTCTTAAAATATTCATAGTATCATCAATTATTTTTGAATCATTTCATCAGTTCAAGAAAGATAAGACAAATTTTTGATTGTGATCATACCAAGACCTGCATACTTGGTTCTACTTATAGTATCTCTTCATAGGATTAGGTGTCTTTTCCTATAGTCTGTTCTAGAAGCTTCATGGTGTCACATCTATCCCATAAAATCTCTTTCGAAATAAGAACATTCTAAACATTTTGCCCAAATAAGTAAGTCAAATAAAAATTAATAGAAAAAAATTATTTTACACATTTCTTTTCCCTACCAACCTTCGGTGTTTAGCTTGTGTCTCTTACTAGTGATGTAGGGTTGGGAAAGGAAGGAAATTCCCTTACTCGCCTATGCCTTATCCATGGTGATAAGCTCGTGCTTCCTACTGGTAGCACGGGGAAAGGTTTAGAGGGTCTCTTTGACAAATCTGAAAGTCATAAACAATTAAATCAATTAATGTGAAATCCTAAGTCAAAACAAAGTGAATTAGATGTTTAAAATTCCAAGAGAATTCAAAACCCTAAAAACCAGATTTTGTCAACCAAGTGGCCATCTATGGATCCAAGTCTAGATAAACTGCAAAGCAATTCACATTCTAAACTATGAGGTAGAATGAGTAGGGTAAGGTTGTAGCGTCTCAATTTGGTTCTATGAAATCTTTGTCTTCCTCTCATCATGGCCATTCAACAAGCTTCATGGCTTACACCCTTTCTAACTCTCGGTGTTGAGCCCTCGCATCTTACTAGTTATGTGGGGTTAGGAGTGGGGCAAGCCTATCTATTCATCATATCATTATATCATCACCTTTTGTCAAAACAAATAGGAAGTATCGAAAATTGCAAGAGAAGCTAAGTTTAAGACCACATTGTGTTTACATCATCATATATCAGCATCAAAAAGAGAGAGAGAGAGAAAAAAAAAACATTCTATTATCATGTCACATCCACTGCATACATTCTAAAAAGCATGGAAAAGCAGAAATTCTAAAACATCTAGAGTACACATGAGAGATAATCCAAAGAGAGTCAACTCGGATACAATAGAATGCTAAACTAAAAATAGAGTTTGTATATATCATAATGGATCAATTTTGTTTACAATGTCATCATGCACTAGGCATGGTCAAAACACTCACAATGAGCTCGAAACATACAAAAAAATCGTATAGTGTCAAAAAAATGGTATCAGAGAAATAAAAGCTCAATGGCCTGTCAATCCTTGTGGGATCCCTTATATGGTGTGTGACCATGCCTAGGGCTCCTACTATGGCTGTGATGGCACTGAGAGTGGACTGAATGGTGTGATTTCTCATAGTGGTGCCCGCTGCCAATAGCCTCACTATGAGAGTGGCTTCACCTCAGCAGGCCCTCAGTGGTCTCGTACCCAGCTACTATAGTATGAAGGGAGTTCAATGTCTCCAAAATCTTCCAAATAGGACAAAACACATCAATATGTCAACCGGTGGCTAAGGGTTGCCCTAAATTAGTAGTCATATCAGCTCGGGTCTTTCCCCAAGGGATCAATAGGGTATCTACACACACCTAACGAATGAGCTCTCACTACTTTTGTGTGGACTCTGAAAAAAGAAAAAGAGATAATGAAGTAAAAGGAAACCAAAGAAAACAAATTGAAAGAGAGTGCTAAAATAAACATTCAAAAATTAATAGCAAAAATAGAGAAAGGAGTATTCAACATACTTGGGTTTCTAGAAATCCATGTGGGATCAACGGCTACTGCGGTAGGTGCTGCTGGTGGCCATCGAGCCTCCCCAAATATGAAGGCATGGTGTTGTCCCGTCACAAACTCATCATCTCCTCCAAGGGTCTCCTCTAAGACTAGAGTCTCTCTCTCCATGATCACCTCCTCACGCACTGCTATGAGGATCTTCTGAGTGTCATGCCACTCAGGATCACTATTGGCTCCCTCTGAGGGTCCTACTCCCTCATCGTCATCTCCACCCAACTCTACCTCTGTATTGTCTCCCACCTCCTCCTCAGATTTGAATTCCAAGTCAATCGGCTCATCCTCCTCCCCACTGTGAGAAGGAGCCCCCCCAATTTGAAGTAAATGTGCTTGAGCAGAACCAACTACTCGTTGATCCTGAACTACACACCTAATAGTAATAGGCACACCTGGAGTAATAGTTGTCCAACCAAGATCCCCCCTAGGACCTCTCCATACCTCCTAAATGGTCTTGTAAATAGGCATCACTGGAGGAAGCATGATAGAGTAGGGAATACCAAACTTCTAGGGTACCCAGTCAAAGGGGTGAATCTCCAATCTCCTGGCTCTGTCAACTAGCTGGCTCATGGATGAGAAAGCTGCGAATATCATGGTCTCCTCACCCCATATCCCTGCCATGTCCTAATATGGTGTGGGATTCATGTCTTCCATAGTCAAAGAGGCCACTGAATGATTTAGATTATGGAGCACTAACATGCCTTTCCATCTAGCTTCCTGGAAAGCCTCTGGATCTAATACCTGCACTCCTCTACCATACGGGATGAAGCGCTCATAGAACCAACTCATGACTAGAGTAGGGTGGCTCAAGGACTGGCCTTGAAGTCTGACAACTCTATATAGATCATGGTATGTAGTCCCCATAATATCTTCTCCCCAATCATACTTATGGCCATGTGCCTCAATCTGTGTAATGATTGGGGCCCAACAGTATAAAAGTGTATCTCCCCCTTTGTCCTAGATCAGTCTTGAGGACATGATACCTATAATGGCTCTCCAAAGGATGGGAATCGGAGTAGTAGTGATAGACCAAACCTTCATTCCCTTCTTTGATCCAGAATAGACACTAGCATATCCCATGTATGTGGCCTGATGTGTCATCACGGACCTAGATCTTGTTATTGTGTACGTCAGTCTCTTACCAAGTATTAAGAGACCAAGAATGTCGTATACATCCTCTAGGGTGATTTTCCAATCCCCTCTGACACGTAGAAACTAGAAAGTGTTCTGTTCTGCATCCCAATAAGAAAATAAGTCACATATAATGTGACTGATAGGAGCGACATGGGGCACTCGAGCTATCCACCAGATGCATGTCCGATGCAAAAGATCTATCTCAGCCTAGGTCAGCTGGTCTAGAATCCTAAGGAGCCAATCACACTCTCTCTCCCTACTCCAGTGTATGTACTCAACCTTCTTCTGCATCCACCAAAACATGAGGAAAGAACAAGTTAGTAAAGCACATCACATAATAAGCTCATCAAAAACATATTAAACTCTCAAAATCCAAAAAAAGTTGATTTTCGAGCATGTTTTGACACTCTGTTCAGATCCACCACCCAATGCAGGGTGGTAGTTCCTGAACCACCACCCTGCCTTAGGCGATAGTCCCATGACCACCACCCTGCTTTGGGTGGCGGTCCTGAACTAAATTTCAAAATGCACCGTTAATCCTAAAGAGGAAAAAAATGCTAAAATTGACCATTTTCACTAAAATAAAAGCACGCCCTATAGGTGCCCCCCTAAAGACTTATTCAAGAAAAGAAATTTTGAAAATCTCCCCCTAGGTGAAGTTTTCAACATTTAAAATTTTAGGGTACAATAAGACAAAGAAGGAAATAACTAACCTGGGAGTGTGCTGGTCAATCTCCCGCATGTGGAGGCATGATCATGATCTTGACATGAACATATTGACTATAATATCATTGAAAATGGTCACCATGAATCCAGAGCTCCAAATCAACCAAACAATTTGAATCAACAATGCACATCTGACTTGGAAAATGAATTTGTTTTGATATATATATGATGTTTCTAACTATGTTTTGAGTGTATGTGTTTATAGGGTTGGAGCGTTAGCGTAGGTATATTTATACATCCCCACACAAATGGTAAGTCCTCTTGTTGTTTTAATTTAGTGTTTTTTTTTCAATATTTTATCTATCTACACTTGAGTCTTGTTTTTCTCTTACAGGTAGTGGGAGTTTGGATGGTGATATTTTGACACACTGGCATGCTAGGTATATCTTCTAACTCCCCATTTCGGGAATTCCATACTTGGACTCCTTGCCTTATGCCTCTTTCATGGCTAAGATGATTCTCTCAGGGGGCAATATGTACGCACCCAAAATTACATGTGCTACATTGACAGGAAAACAATTATAAAAATCCCTAGTGATGATTCAAAATCCTTTTAAGAAGGTGTTAGAGCTCTAAAATCCCATTCGTAGTATATATTTGTATCTTGGATAGACTTATTTTTCTTTTCCTTGCATTTTTCTAGCTTCCCCCTTCCTTCTATGCTTGTTTTGGCCTTCAGTGCTAGGACCATTGCCCTGCTCAGGTGGCGGTTCGTAAACTACCACCCTACCTTAGGTGGCAGTCCTAAAACTACCGCCCCACGTAGGGTGGTGGTCCTACCCACTTTTTCCATAATATTCATGTGATAAATTACATGCGATGATTCACTTAAGTTTGCTTTTTGAACACATCTGTGAACCGATTTTGCTAAAAATAGCTTCGTTTTCTTGGTTATCCTTGTTCCTTATATTTTTAAATAGATTTAATAAGTAGAAATACCTCTTGATTTCCTTGTTCATGAAGTAACCTTCCATCCTTCATTCCTATATATTCCATTTTTGTATTCAAGCAAAATGCCTGAGAATTTTGTGTATCTTGTATTGTTTTGTTTCCATAATCTCGCTAGGAATTGTATAGCCAAGTTCATATCTCTTGTGCTATCTCTCATCTACTTACATTACATCCAAATTTATTCCAAGCTTTCATTGCTCAAGTTCAATTCTCGTGTTATTGTTCTTTGCATTCCCAATCCCTTGGGCTCACATGAATACTCAGAGAAATAAAGGAAAGAACTAAGGGGACAAATACTGATACTACTTGATTTGCTAAGGTTCTTACTCTTCCAGGTTGGAGTTGTGTATTTTTTTCTTTTTTTATCAAATTATCAATTTCAATTCCATATCAAATAGATTAGAAATCAATTTATTTTCATTTGCAAGTAGTTAGTTTATTTCCAAGAGGGTTTGAATCTTTCATAGCAATCCCCGGTGATAGATCCTCTTCTTCCCATCCCTGTGGATATGAAGAAGAGAATATCTGTAGGAGGTTGTCTACACATCATAGATCATTTGGAAAATCACTTTTTTTAGGTTAGTTTAGATTCAATACAGCTAGCACAGGAAAATAACCACACCGAGTTATTTTGTTGTTTAGTTTTAGTGTAGAAGTAGATTTGATTATTTAGAATAAAAGTGAATTGTTGTAAGTGATTGTAATATTTAGGTTCTATGATTTGTTTAGATTATTTTACTTTCATCAGTAGCGTATATTATTAATTTCATTCAGTTTACATGGACACTTAAAACTAGTTTAGCACTTAGATCCAAATTAGGTAAACAAACCATAGGGAATTTATGCTACCAATTCAAAGCCTCTAAGTCTCCCCTTGATCAACTCAGCTACCAGGAGATCACACTACCAGATCTTAGTCATTGATCCTCCTTTAGTTATCCACACACATTCAAACATTGGTTGCTTTGGCACGACCTTGGGGGGTCGAGTGCAGTTGAAGGTCACGTGTTCATTTTCATCCGTACAGACCCCTCTGGGAAACATAATGATTACTTAATTAATATTTTTTGGGAAGTAATTATTAACCTTACCATAGCCATCCTAATATGGTATGGTTAGATTATAATCAATCCAAAATGTAGGAATTAGAGTCCATGCTTACTTAATACACAAGAAAATTAAGATGATTTTCATTTTTTAGAGATTAAGTCAAGCTATACGTTATCAACCAGTTATTAGTAACTTACTAGTTACTATCATTCGAAGTGTCAAAACTCAAAGTGTTGATTTATGAATTTAATAGTTAGGAATAGGTGTAGTTTAACCAAATTTTTAAGTGTAGACAATCAAACCAATCCCGATTAGATAATGTCATAAATCCACCTTAACGTTATTTTTCGCTAAATACATTTTAGTAAAGAGATATATTATTTTTCAACATTAGAGTTTTTTTAATATCAACGATAACCAAAATGTATCATTCACATTTCACATTACTAGCTTATTAAAGGTAATGTAGTTTTATCATCATTATGTCATTAAACAAGTTGTTGTCGTAAAGGTACAACTATTCATCCATGAATTGTTTAATTTGTACTAAATAATGCATTAATCATTTCATTAGTCTCTTTATAATTGATCCAAAGAAATGTAACTATTTCAAAACTCTACATCATTGTCCAAAACAATGCTACTATTTAACTCCTTTTAATTTAACATTTAAATGATGATGTGATGGATATGATTGTAATAACTAACATTTAATAATTCTGATTAATTTTTGTCATAAGTATAATTAACTGATCAAGTATAATGTGTTTTCATAATCATTATCAAGTACAATCTATTGTTGTAAGAAACATAAATTATCATTACAATTCATAAGAGATAAACAAATAATTAGTGTATTTATTGAACTCATTAAGGATAACCCTTATTGTGTAAGGTATTACAATAATTTCCTATTAATATAATAGGCCATCTACTGTATACAACTCGCAAAATTATATTTTTCTCAATAATAAATAGATAATCCAAATTTGAATGAAATTTTGGTCCATGTTTATAATCATATAAACAATTTATCGCATGATGAGAATGCATGTAATAATTCTAATTAGATCCTCATAATAACTAATCCATCATATTATTTTTAAGATAAAAATAATAATGTACATGGTCATTTCATAGTTTTGGCATATATTAACAACTCTTTTCCTAGTTGTTTCATTATGAAATAATTGAACATATACTATTTGATTTAATGATAATAGATAAAGTATCTTATCAAAATGTATGTAAACTATAAAAAAGTTATCTAATGATATAAACCAAGTTTCTATAATCAACAAATTACAACATCACAATACTTTAAGTCACAATCACATTGACTAAATTTGAAACTCAATTTACATTACTCAGATCCATCTTATTTTTAAAAATCAACTTAATAAAAGTAATTTACACCCAAAATTAAATTCACAGTAATCAAATAATCTATCCTTTTAGAAATAAAAAAAAGGGAAGACAATTATTTCCTCCCTAATAATACTGCCCCATATCAACTCAAGCCACAGGGGAAACAAATTGGAAAATTAATAACATCATCACTGAGGCTAGGCTCTTGCTTAATTCATTTGAGAAAGTGGAGATTAACCATGTTTATAGAGCTGAGAATAAACCAAACGAGACTTTATCTAATCATGGGAATAACATGCTGGAAAAGGTGATATGGCAGGGAAAAATTATACCATGGAATAATGTATTAAACTTAGTTAATGCTGACAAGACATCCCTTATTTTGGTATTATAGCCTCTTGGGCTTGAGTGATTGGTCCCGTGGGAAGGTGAATTATTTTTTGAAAAGGGGATTTAATCTCCCCGATTTGGGCTTATTACTTTTTTTTTGGTCTACAATTTCATTCTTATTCACCTCAAGTTTGAGAAGAGCATTGTGTTAAGCATGGGTGGAGACAGATTCTAAACCGAGACATCTACCTACCTTTATATCAAGAGGGATGCCATGCTATCGATGTGGTTGTGAAGAGGTGGCTTCTCCAACTTCATCAAGAGACTTAAAGGTAACGATCTTGGGCTGGATATCAAAATTTGAAATTATTAGGATGTGGGATGTGTAAAAATGTGGGGCATGGATATTTTACTCACTAAAGAGTCTTTCGCCAAGGCCATGGGTTTATATTTGGAAGGTCTTAAAAATTTTATATTTAAAACTAGGTAGAGGCATGAAATATCTACTTTATTTGGTGCAGATGAGATAATTCTCATGTTTGATGACAATATTGAGAGAAGATTCCTCCCTGAGAGATGGCTAGATGTGTTCTTGGTGGCTATGAATTTCCTTAACTTGGAAAGAAATTTTAGAAAGATAGTTTCCTACCATTTTTCTATCCTCAACTACCTACATAGGAAGAAATCCATGAGTTTACCCTTATTTCTCCTTAGATCCCTTACCTCCTCTATCAATTATAATCAAAATTAGAAAGGGAAAACTCCATTGCATCATGGGTTGATTTTGTTAATGTATCAAAAAGGTAAACCACTACTCCCATCCCAACCCCCTGGTCATATGGAGGTGGATTAGGATAATGAAACCCTTTCTGACCATATTAATTGCATTAAAAATGAAGGACAACATGACAATCAGGATGGCATTTTTGTGAATATCCTCTGCAATCTGAAATAGGAAGATAAAGACCTCAGGGAAAGTGCTTCTAGCAAGGAAAGGGAAAGAAACACAATGGATTGGTAAGCTGATATTATTAGGATTGAATCCATGGCTGATACGATCTTTCTGGTCATCAAAAAATATTGTTCAAGAAATTAGGGAGTTTGACAAAAAAATTGATGTACAAAATAAGAGAATAAGTAAACTTAATGTTAAAATCATCATACAGGAACAACGAATATTCATCCTTTAGGATAAAATTTCCATGTCTGAAGTAGTGGAAGGTAAGGAAAAAATATGCCTAGAGTTGATAAGATCAAAGGATGATGAGCTCATGTAAATGGAAGGTAAGGATCCTACTAAGAAGTTCCCTAACAAGGTTACCATTTTGTGGACAGATGATCTTAGGGGATCCATGGATAGGGGACCTAATACGAGAACTAGAAGTAGAGCCTAATCAAGTAAAGTGAACTAATGATGACCCTTTTGTTACACTTCTATACTAAAATGATGTTGGTTTTTTACACTCTAGTTTCCATCAATTTTATTAAGTATTATTTTAATAAACTTATCCTCTGTAGACCTAGTGTGGGTCGTGCCTTACTCCAGGGTGCTCTTTTGGTCAAGTTTGTTTGACTTGGGACCCTTGGTTTCTTTTTGGTGGATTTTTTGTTTCCTGGCCTTTTTCTTGTAAAAGGTTATTTGGTCCCTTCAAAACTAAACTTTTTTTACCTTATAAAAAAACAACTAATTATTAAACAGTCCTCTTTGACTTCAAAATTTAATTTATAAATGAATTTATGTCATAATTATTTACATTAACATAAATAGTTCAAATGTTTATTTCACAAAATGAATATTTATCATATGTACTTTATATACAAACAATAAACACAAATTTTCATTTTCATATTAACAATGTATTCAATCAGTTAAGAAAAGTCAATAATAAACATATTTCTATCACCATGTCTGATTTCCTAAATTGCTTCCTACCAGATAAGCTAACCTAGGAAATAAATAATCACTCATATAAAAGACTAATATGACCAAATTACTCTACGAGTAAGCATTAGAAAATCAAACCTTATCCTTATTTCTTGTTTAAATGTTACAGTACTGAGTCACTACTAAGTGATTACGCTATTCATTTTTTAACAAGAATCTTCTAGTACATCTTGATCTCCATTCATAGAAAGAAGATGAATAAGTGATAACCTCAACTCATATATGTATATGCAGGGTTAAAATAGTTAGATCCATCTTTTATAAACTTGAGATCACACTTACAATGATAATTTTAACTTCTTTGAAACAATAATATGACTTCAAGATTGAAGATATCTACCCAGAATTTGATTCCATGCACAAATTTTTTCACCCAAAATAAACAATCAACTTATATGCAGGCTGGAGAAGGCCATTCAAAAAAATACCAATAATAATCATGAATACCAAATACCCATGATGAAAACTTGGTTAAAACTGATTTTTATAAAATAACCAGTTCTAAAAAATCATTCTCATAGCCCTCGGTACAACTTAAATGAGGTAGGTATTTCCCTATCGAGTTTCGAAGCTAAGGGTGATCAAATCACATACCTCTATAGGAGAAAAATGATAATACACTTAATTTATTTATATAAAACTTACTTGAAATGCCTAGATCATATTTTTCACAAACATATACTTAAAATTAGCAACAAGCATAGTCATAAATCCAAATGGAGAAAATCACAAATAAAAAGGGCCTAAAAATGAAATTATTCAAGCACCTAGATAAGGGATTAACCTAGATCAAAATATCTAGATATTTGTAAGAAAAACCTATGTATAATCATTAAAATAACCATCAAGAAGTCAATCAATAATTTCAAAATGAAATAACCAGAATGAGGGGTGTAAATCCATGCATGGGAGGTTAATGTTCCAGAAAATCTTTTCTCTAGATTTATTCAATAACTTTCAACTAGTCACATAGTATTTTTTCACTATGTTACTCACATCAATCTTAGAGTCTTGTTTTCTATACTCAATGCCTAGGTGCACTAAAAATTCATTCATAAAGATTTGAATGTTCACCCAAAGTGCATGAAGCCTACCAGGCCCCTCCTTTGCATTATATTTTCAATATGTTAGCATCCATGTTTATGGTTACCATTATCAAGAATACATTTAGTTGTATACTATTACAAACATTATAAGGAAACATAATAGATCAAATCATTATTAAGATCAATTGCACCACTAGATCACCATAATCAGATACATTAATTATTTGAATCCAACCACATTGATCCATTATTAACCAAAGATTATATAGTAGAATATGAATACATAACAATAGTAATACCAATCTCCATAAAGTTATGCTTGCTAAAACATCAAAAGAACATAACAATACATAAAGTATCTATTACATGGTCATGATCTCCAATAAAATGAAGTACAAGTAATATAAATGGGGGTGGGGACTTTCCCTTCACCTTCCATGTATCTCAAAATAGCTTGCATGCTCCAAAAATAGCCAAGAATATCTACAAAAGCAACTAAAACGCATGCATGCCTTCCTACAAGCCTAATAATATATGAAATATATAAATCAAATATTTTTAAATCCTATTATTAGCTCAAACTATGTATGACCTTTTATATTCATCTCACATGTGCTTTATCCAAAAATAGATCTTTCTTGGCCACCAAGCGTCCATGCTTTTCTCTAGATCTAGAACGTTGCTTGATCAACACTCAAAATTTACGTCATCTATTTTTAGCCTGCAGCTACAAAATTGGCTAAGTCCTGACTATTTCCTACTTGTGAACAATCCTTTTAACACTATCTATTATGTCCTACATGTGCCCCTTCACTTTTTCCTTGCGCACGTCTAAAATATTCACGTGCTACTTGTACTTATTCAAAATGGGTCATGTAACATTACCCCACACTAATTGGAATTTCGTCCTCAGTAATATCTTAGTCTCCTACAAACATATGTAATCACTAAAACAAGAGTGACTTGATGTCCAAAAAAAATATTTATACTTACAAACATAAACTCATGCATCATTTTGTTGAAATATTTTTGGGACATTAGCATCTATTTCACTCTCCACCTTCCATTCATCATGTTTTGTTGTAGCCTTCTTGGGTTCCTATGCTACAATCCTTGACACTTGGTTATGTGCAAACTCTTAAAAATTTCTCTTGAGCTCCTAAATTACCACTATTAGTTACACGTATACTCCTTATATCCTATCTATGTGGACCAATACTATACTCTAGAACTGGATTATCCAGATCTTTAACTTTTCTTGTTTTGCCTTAATCACTTCTTTCTATTTTTTTACCTCAACCAAAACTCAAGTGTGCTTAATTTTATTTTTGGGAGAATTCTCCTGGATATATTTGAGAAATAATTCCTTATATATCACACACACATAAATAATAGGTTCAAATTTTTGGAACCTATTAAAGGCCATATCAGCCTTACCACTTGTTTCCTTGAGCTACCCGAACATACCTTCCAGCTCTAAAATTCTAGGGTCAACATCAAACTTATTAGCTTCCTTCTCATTTGAAATTTATTATTTTTTTATCCCCACACCATACCTTATGTTTTCCAGAAGCATACCAATAAGATATTTTAAATACTCCATCTCATCATTATAGTCACATTTGTCTTGGTTCACCAAAGCTAGGCATTATCCTAAAATTTGTTTCACCATTGTGTGAGCCCTTTCATATGCTTCCTTAATGTGATTATATTATCCATGGAGGTCCTTCTTCAAGAAATTTACCTCACACTCCTTATCTTTCTTATCTGCTACTAAGACCTTCATATTTGTACCCACATCTAGGTTCCTACAACTAACATCCATGGCTAACTTGTTTAAGGCATTGCATTCCTTCCCATCAGTGAGGTACATAGGGTTGAATGCCTTATAATTCATCCCTAGATCATTATTTAATTCAATGATACCAATGGATTTATTACTCACCTCAAACTCAGGTTCTTCTAGAAAATTGTGTAAGTCTAGATCAACATCTTCCTAGTTTGTGACACTCCCTTTTGCTTATCCATCATCTCCCAAGCATACAAATTATGATTTGGAACTATGTTATGAAAATTCACCCTTAATAAATTCTTAAGGTCATCCAAAAAATCCATGTGTGGCAACTTGGGCATCCATCTCTTTACGCATTTTCCTTTGTCCTTATTTTCTTCTTTGGAGTGAAAACACATTTACTTTCCCTAGTTTATGAGCCCTTATCTTCCTTGATAACAAAAGCATCATCAATCACCTTATTTCCATACGCCTCCTCTTCCATAGGATTTTTTTCCGTAGTTGGACTTTTATTCACCTCTCCCTCTGTTGTACGTGACTATTTATAATCCTTAGGATTCTTCTTCTTTAACTTCTTAGCCCATTTTTTCTCAAGATCCATGCATAAATTTTCTCCTTTTATCTCCAAATTAGACTCCTCACTAGTATCTAAGCTGGAAACAACTATCACCTTCCCATGTTTGACTTTTTCCTTCTTCATGTTGTCTTGCAGTGGCTGAGATGTTCCGGTGCCACTGTTATTTCTTCTTGTGTAGTACATTTTATTGTGCCAAAAAATATCAATTCCACCTTCCTCTTCTTCCTCTTATCCCTCAATAGTATCTTTACATGTTCTCTTCAGGTGTGGCACAATAGTCCATCCTAGCTATAGGAAGGTAGAATCTGTAATCTTCATCTCCACTCCTCCTTGGGTATTTATCCTCAACACCAAGAAGAATTTGTATATCATCCCCTTTATTGTAACATTCATATGGGGGCTAAAATCCAATGTGTTTATCTCCATCATCTCTAAATATGTAGGTCTCACATAAAATATACAAGTCTGAATATATCTTATCAACATCAAAAGTAAATTTTTATACATCCTTTATTCTGTTCATGGTGCACTTGGAGTATCATACAATAAATGCAAATGAAAGCTTGCACTAAGGACTCATCTCCCCATCCCTCATTCTGAAATGTGCAAGGTTATAATGTTACATCAATACAAACCGTTCTTGCTCCCCAACCTTTATAGGAAATTCATATGGAATGTGTCATTCATTCTCAAAGGCCTCTCTTAATCTGTTGTACCACTTGTCAATTCTCACCTTGTACAAATTAAATATTGTGTCATCATAGGTATATCCAAAAAACTGTACAACAAGAAATTTTTTAACAGGTGGGTCAACCCAACAATCAACGTCTGGCGCATCTAGTACTCTAATATCCCAAAATACTATGAGGAGGAGGATCAAACCCTAAGTTATATTCGCTTATTTTTTTGTACCCTCACCTCTTCAATAACTCCATTGGAAATGTATTACACAATGTTGTAGTGGGTCTTGTTTGCCATTCTGTGCACAATGTATAATTGTTTTTTATTCATGTCAACCCATAATTCTAAGGCACCTAAATTGTAATTGAATAATCTGGCTACAACCCTAGTTGTAGGGTTTTTGAGGTTTTCAATAATCATAGACCTTCCCCCCTTTTCATAATTTAGTGTTGCGGCCAATTCATAAATTTTGGTATTTTTCTTCAAGTCTAGGTCCAAATCCTCCCCTCTACTTCTCAATCCTATAACACTCTCAATTTGTTGAGTTGTAATTAGCATCATCCAACCCAAAAAATAAAATAAATCCTCTTATACCCTAAACATGAGCCACTAGTATAAATGTGTGGGCTTTGCGAAGAAGGAAAGTTTGAATAATTGCAAGACTCCAACTTTCTCTAGGTTCCTCCGTAGTGAGTCGTCGACCAACACTTTCCCTTCCTCATTGGTCCCCAAAATTTCCCACTACAAATTTACCTTTATAAATTTCTCATGCTCTAAATATTTGTGACTGTATTCACTAATTTTACACTTAGGAAGTTGAGACTCCCAAGTCTAAACCCTAAGTACTCCAGGAGGGTATTGCATTTCTAAGTATATATCTTCCTAGGGCTCTTCCATGTCAAATTCAAACCTCTTTATGTGATGTTTCCTTCCTTTAGGTATCATTGTATCTATAAATTTATGCCCTAGGTAGTCTTTCCCAACACACTTCCTTTGTTATTCAAGCGTTGTGAATCCTAGTTGTTCAATTTTTCTCACAAACCCTTCTCTCTTTACCCTAGCAACTTGTAACTGTTGGCTCAAAATTACTTTTTCACAAGGATCAAAACACAACCTTATACACACATTGCTCTGGTTTGTTTCTTATTTTATCTTTCTCTCTCACATAAAGTCTCTCGATACCTTGATTGCTCCAAATTATTTTCAAATTCAAGGTGTTGAATGACCTCGAATTTTTCCCTTTTTATACTTTTTCAAACCCCATCGAATTACTTTTTCCACTTAACACACACTTTTTCTCACTTTAAAACTCTTAAGTTATTTTCTTAATAAAGTACCTTATATGATTTTTGATTTATTATGTGACTTCCTTTTGCATGTTGCTGTTGTAACCTTTTGGCATGCCTTACTACTTTCCAAGCCATAGAAATAATTTGTGTGTCTCCTAGTGAAAAAGTACATAATCCTCTGCACCATATACCAAGTATTATATCATTCCACTACCTACCTCACATTATACTGTGTGATCATTCTTCTCACGTGGTCTTCAATTTGAGAAACAATTTCCTTAAAAACACCTTCATCTAGAGTACCTGTAATACCTTTCTTCTACATGCACCAATTCTGCACTTAATTATCAACACCAATAGCTTCTTTTTTCTTATACCTACTCCACCTCACACTAAAATTATGTGTGGTCCTTTACAGATGGACTCAAATGATAATAATAATATTATTGTGCATAAGCACATTTATTACAACAAAACATGAAAATAAATTGACAAAACATAACAAGGATGAAAGGAAATACATGAAAGGGAAATCTAATCTAAGTGGTAATACTACCTTATTACAAAACACTAAGAATATTTATTTATATTAGGGATCTAGCTTACTCCGATTAAAGTAACTGAGAAACATGCTATCATCGAGTGCCTGTAACTGACAAGAGCCTAATTCAGGTATATGGGTTACTACAAAAGGTCCCAACCAATGCACCTTTGATTTACCTAGATGGTTTACAAACTTGGAGTCATAGAGAAGGACCATATTTCCAACCTCAAATGTCTTATTACTAATATGTCTATCATGCTATGATTTCTTTCTTTCCTTCTCAATCTTCTGAATCCAACATGTAATGGTGCACCGATCATATAATTGCATTAGTTTGTAATTGCACTCTTCCACAACTTACTCATCAACTAGTCCTCTTGCAAGTGTAATATGCAAGGATGGTAACATGAATTTAATGGGAAATATAGCCTCTACACCAAACAAAAACTGAAAAGGTGTGGCCTTATCCAACCTTTTCTAAGTGGTCCTATATGGCCAATGAACATCAAGGAACGGCTAAAAGAACTATACCCTTAGATTACCAAGAGGATGGACATGCTCAAATACCTAGGTAAGAAGATGGAGAATATTGTTGACACTTTGGGCACCTAGGGTATTGTCCTAAGTTTTGACGAGGTGAGCATCCTGATCGACAACCTCCGTCAGAAGGCACACAGTGAGGTCGACATATGGAACAAGCTAGAGGTAGACTTACGGAAGGATTTTCCTAGCTTGCTGAGTTGATGCCCCCCCCCCCCCCCCCCCAATTTTTCCTTCTTCCCCAATTATTTCATTCCTTTATTCTTTTAAAAAATGTAAGACTACACCTTGGTTCATTAAGGAAGCATACATCTTGGTTAAGTGGAGTGTTTCCAAGGATGGAGAACATGCATAGTGTGGGGTGATGTTAGACCCCTAGATTATTGACTAAGTATGAAGACGTTTAGGTGCACAAGGTCTTAGTTATGGAATGAAACATAAGACAAAAGTGTGTAAGAGAAGGGTTTAAGGAATCCCATGTCGCGTAACGTAAAAAAAAAAAAACCGAGGGTTCGGGAGATAGTAAATTTGGACGTCTGGAGAAGAACACGTGAAAATCATGACCTAGTTGTGCATGGATAAGATGTTAGCTTCATGATAGGTTGGCCAAGGAAGGAGAATGCCTGCAATAGAATCTTCTAGAAGAACATTATGGGATAAAGTGGAAAGCTTAGGCTTAGAGAAGCTTGCTCGCATGGAGGACCACATTCAGACACTTGGCACCATATTTGAGGGTGCTGGAGGGTGAGATGGTAGTCCAGGAAAGCTATAAATATAAGTGTCTGCAGAGATAGAAATATATAAATAGAGAGTGGTTGGAGCTCTACAGAAATGTTGCTAGGACTCTGTCAAGTGGAGAGTTGTATTCGGGAGAGGATGCATTAGGCTTGGGGGTTGAAAATTTTCTTTTTGGTAGCTTAGTTACACTAAGTACAGTGCAATGCATGACTATGGTCTACTTCTCTATGACCCTCTGTAATGGTTCCATGGATGTAATAAGTTTTCCTACTATAATATATACATGAATATCAATGATTCTGATGCATACTTCTCTCTTATAAGTGCTCTTTCCTTTCATGCTAAGTATTGATGCTTGTATGTTTCTTTCTATCATACTACATGTTATGGATTCTGTTAAGTACTCGGTCTGAAATGACTGTAAGGATCTAGAGGCCATTCTGATCCCTATTGTTCTGGTATGTCCTAACTTCCCTTCTGAAATATCTTACATAAATCATAGATGATGTTTCCCACTAAACTCGCATAAAATAGAGAATCGGTACCCACCCATGCCTCAGGTGAGCACCCAACTTTTACTAGGTGATAGGCCGGTGCACATGGGGTTCCTTTATTTTGTGATAGGAGTAAAAATTACTACATCTTGGTTCCATTGTTAGGACCCTCTTTTTAAATTTATAGTGGGATTTAACATACATCATGATCTATGTAATGAGTAATGACAGAACGGTTAACATTGGAAACTGTTGAATCATGGTTCAAGAGCATGGAGGATGAATTTTCTTATAGATTCAGAACTAGACCTGAGTTTGATGCACATAGATGGGTAGAAGAGAATCTCTACCATGATCTATATGAGACCTTTTTCTGCTGCTTCCCTATGGATCTGTATGAATGGCCCTCAACTTATGTATCTAGATCCAGTTGGCATTATGGATCAAATATGTGGAGCTAAGAAGAATACCAAAGGCTGTAGGATGCAGATCTGACATGGACCCATGATGTGGATCATTAGTGGAAAGGAGTATTGGCTAGATACACTCTGGAGTATGCCATTTCAACATATTCATGTCCAAAGGTTGCTAAGTTTGAGTTTTTGTGGGATCCCAAAGGATCATTTCTATGTGTTGTCCCTCTGGATTTGAATATATTGATGATTACCATGAGTTTAGAGGCTTTCCCAATGGTCAGCTAAACCATCTTGAGTGCTGGGTGAGGAAGCTAAGGTGGAGGAAGATGGCAGATGTTATAGCAGAAAAAGAAAGGGAGAAGAGATGACTTAAGTATGGTGAGGCACATGAAAGGGAGACTGCTAGAAAACGTGAGGTTATAGGTGTGATGGTTATATGGTAGCAGACATTACGGGAAGGATTTGAGGTTCACACTAAGGACATGGAACTTGAGCAGTCTATATGACCCCATATTGGAAAGCACATGAGAGAAACCCCTTCAGCTTCTAATGAGAGTTCATCGTGCGGAGAAAGAAGAGCTATTTGCACACATCTGAGCCCAGCTAGTAACCGGACCCTGGCGCTTGGTTTTCTAGATTAGGGGGATAATATTGCTAATCTAGTTGGCTACATTAGAGGTTATCGTTCTATACCTAGGAGGTATAGTTTCTTGTTTGGGACTTCTATGGCTGCAAACACCAACCCAGTGTCAGGAATTTTCAGGCAAGGTATAGGCACATAAGCATTTGGTCTGACATCTGGGATTAGCACGGGGTATACTATTGGTAGTGGGGAATTGTTGTAGACCATAGGTGTATAGCTCATTGGAACTGTGGGACCCTTGGTACGACCACTTCAGGACCTAGTGGGCCTAGTGGATCTGGTTGTTTGGGAGGAGTAAGAGCTGGTGGATCTAGTGGTTATGGACCTGGTTAGCCCTGTTGATTTGGTAGTTTAGGAATTGGTGGACCTAGTGGATTAGGCGGTGGAGGAAAAACATACACAAACTAAGGATCTGGAAGAGGTGGGTCCCAACCACCCCCATAAGTTTTCTTTGAAATGTCTCTACATTTTCCCAATTATAGAGGTATTGAGGATGTTGCAGAACATGTTCACAAATGTGAACTACTATGGCACGTGAAAGGTATCACAACCCCAGAATGAAATGCTAGTCAATTTGTAACCATGTTGCAAGCACGCGTGCATAGCTGGTATAAAAAGTATGACCCTCATCAAATGGTGGTGGTTTACACTGCCTTAAAGAATGCATTCCTGACATAGTTCCACATTCTTGAGTTTGAGAAAAAAATCATTAGCGCTTTGAAGGAGATACAACAAGGAATTGTAGAGAGTGTGTAGGAGTATGATGTGTGCTTTAAAAATCTCTTGTCTAAATTATCATATGATATACATCCTTCTCAGCATACATAGTGGTTTGTTGGAGGATTGATCACCCCTTTTAGAAGGACCTTTTCTCATAAAACTTTTACAGATCCGTGTAAGCAATTGGAGGTTACCTTGTGTGTCGAAGCTATTAGTAGTATTGATACTGGTGTTAGCCCATTCTTGGAGACTCAGATTGTTGCTATGGCTAAGCAGTTGGAAAAGTGATCTGCGAACTCAGTCCCTAAGACTCGCTATGGTTTGTGGTGAATAGATTGTGAAATAGAGGGGCATGTTAAGGACAATTACCCTTGGAGGATGGTATGTGCATTGTGACATTAGACTATGAAATATGTCATGGGGGCCATGATGCATGTAGATGTCCCTTGCTACAACACACGATCAGGAAGAATGTATCTTGTTATTGTAAGATTTGCACCTCCACAACCCATGATACTAAAGGACTGTAGGCTCATTGATCAGATACATAAGGCCATTGATCATGGGGTACACCAAACCAGCATTCCCAGTGGTTCAAAAAATGATGATCACCATTATGAGGAGGGCATAGATGGAGGCGTGCGTGGAAGAGGTTTTTGAGGATGATTTTTTGAATGAGGTAACCTCAGGGGAGGAAGGAGTGAGTTCCCATGAGGAACATGTTTTAACTATGGATCTACAAAAGCATTACAAGTGTGAGTGCCTAGACTTGTTACAGTGCTCATGGTGCAGGAAGAAGCATAAGTATGAGAAGTGCCCAGAATTATTTGAGCATATGAATCAATAGCACTAGAAGGAAAAAGGCACTATGATGGTCAACATCAAGAAGGAAAACATACAATGGATTCCTCAGGTAACACGGGATGAAGGTTTGGATCCTATCTTGGTAACAACAAGGGTAGAAGCCACACGCACAAAGGAGATACCAAGACAGAAGAACCTAGTTTCAAGAGAAGAGGTCATTCATGGAAAGTATCCAGACCCCACGCATGAAAAGGAGATATATCAGGACACCATGGATGTTATTTGAAGTTTGCAAGGGGAGATCCAGTGTCTAAAAGGATAAATCCAGGAGGGAGAAACAAGGAAGGAGAATTGAGGCACAAAAAGATGACCTAGATGAGGTCAAGGAGGTGTACAAATTGCTAAGGTAGGAGAACATCATTCCTTTGCTAGGATCCTGGTTGAGAGAGAAGGTACCACATGCTAAAGAATATTACAAGAGGTATGTCTTGTGTGTGAACCTTCCCCCTCATAGCCTCGACTATGACAAGGAGATTAGTTATGGATGGATGGCTCCTCAAAAATATACTCATTGACACTAGCGTGGAGGTTAATGTTTTGACTTTGGATGCATTGCATTAGATGGGGAGACCTACATTACAACCACCTTCAAATGTGTTGTATATGGAAAAACATACTAAGGCGATGCCCATTAGTATCTTGAAGGATGAAGCTATTAATATTCAGGGAGCTAAGTTTACTAGGGACTTTGAAGTCCTGGCACTTGTTGAGGTGGAAAATTTCCCATCATTACTTAGGCACCCTTAGTGTTACAAGAACAATGCAAACCTACATTTCAAAAAAGGGTACATCAATTTTGAGAACAAAGAGGAGTGGGTCATTATACCCCTAGTTGATGGGAAGTCACCACCCTACATTGAACCATTGGGAGAAGAAGTTCTAGAAAATATTTATATGCGCTCAATCAGAGACCCTGAGATGGTACACCCTATTAATGGGGTTATCCAGTTTGAAGATGCTCAGTCAGTGAGTGATACCACTAGTCTAGCATGTGACAATTGGGCACATGGGACTTATGAATTAATTGGATAGCACTTGAGAGGATCAGTGACCAAGGTAACAAAGGTGCACATAGTTTGGCGTCTTGGAGGAAAAGAACTACCCAAGTACTCCAAAGGATCCTTCCCTGAGATCTTTCTACATAAGATATAAGCTTAGTGGAAGAACAAGAATGAATAGAGTGAGATGCTGAGTTATGTCTTACTTGGCACAACAGCTCATTGGTGGGCCATGCATTAGGAGGGCCTTTTAGAGTGGCGCGAGGTAAGAATTTCTCTCTATGTCATATTTTCTAGAAGTAATATACCCACCATCATTAGGGAGTACCATGGGAAGGATCCCACCTCTTTCCATATCCAATAATGTGAATGGGTCTAGAGAGAAGGTGTGGAAGCCTTGCCACCATCCCTCTGGGTGCACAAGTTGTATTCTACACTGCAGGGTTATGCGTGTGCATGGTACATTCATTCAGAGACATGCCACCAGACAAGGAATTGACAAGAGCTCATGACTAATCTTATTCTAACCTTTGAGTATCGGAGTACCAAACCATCGATTGATAAGGCCTTGCAAGGTATCAAGCACCTTACGATGGGGAATAATTCTAGAATGGAAGATAGGCTATTAGAAATACTAGGTGAACTATGATTGGAGGTGCACTTCAAAGAAGAAGTTGAAGAAATAGAAGAGTTACAGCTTGAGTGGGCATGTTTGGAAAAGGAGAAGGGAAAGTTAGTATATGTGATTGACGTATAGGAATATGAAAGCTTAGATGTTAGCCATTTTGTAGGGATGCACGAAGTAGTGGATAGTGCAGATGCCTGCACACATGCGCTTACCATGAGCCTTTAAAGATAAAGAAAGTTAACATCAGTTCAAGAGAAGAACCTAAGGAAGCTATTATTGGAGATTACTGGTTAGAGACTGAAGTTTCAAAGATCATTGATCTGTTGCGTGAATTTGAGGACTTATTCCCATGCATTAGTACCATGAGCTAAAAGGAATCCACCATTCCCTAGGGGAGATGAGAGATAAAACTTAAGGAGGGTGTGCACACTCGATTAGAGAAAGACCCTACAGGATGAATCCCAATTTTGCGCATGAAGGTTAAGGAGGAGATAGAATAAGATGATAGCTTCTGATATCATTAAGGCAGTAAAATAATCAGAATGGATAAGTCTGATGGTAATTAGCATCAAGAAGGATGGTGCGGATTAGAATTTGTGTGGATTATAGGGAATTGAATGTAGTTTGTGTCATTGATCACATTTTTGACCCCCTTCACTGAAGAAATTTTGGAAGGATTCGCTGGGCGTGCAAAATCTATTCCTTGACGGATGGATTTTTAGGATATCACCAAGTCTAGATTACAAAGGAGGACTAGGAGAAGACAACTTTCACCATCTGAGTGGGGAATTTTTGCATTTATGGTTATGCCCTTTCGAGTTAAAGAATGTGCTTGTTGTCTTTCTCGCACATAGTGGTGCAAGAATTCAAGGACTTTATTCATAAGTTTCTCCAGGTTTATTTGGATGATTGGACAGTGTATGGTCTAGTTAAAGACCATTGTGACAACTTGAGATTAATGTTTGAAAGGTGTAGGTCAGTTGAGGATATCCCTCAACATTAAGAAGTTTGTGTTTGCTATACCCTTTGGGACTTTATTAAGGCATATCATATGTAAGGAGGGCTTGCTAGTAGATCCCGCTAAATTTGTAATTATTGTGGGGTTAAGGGAGCCTAGTAGCTAGAGCACAGTGCATGCAGATTCCTTGGGCATACAGTGGTATTACAAGAAATTCATTAATGGGTATGCCAAGATTGTCGCGCCCTTAGAAGAGCTACTTGGACACAAAAGTACCTTCCATTGGTGCAAAGGCGTAGCAATAGAGGGCATTTTATTCATTAAAAGATCAGGATGTCACTAGCATGCCTATTTTACGATTTCCCTCTTCGGACAAGCCCTTCCATGTCCATGTAGATGCCTCAGGAACCGCCATTAGAGTAGTACTTGCACAACCAGGTGAGGGGATTATTGATCATCCTCTCTATGTTTTGCAAGCAGGAAGATTAACACCAGTAGAGTAGAATGATACCACATCCTGAGCATGCGAGTCATTTTCAATGATCTATACACTTTTCAAATTTAGACAGTATCTACTGGTGACACTATTTATGTATTCTACACCAACCATATGGCATTAAATTATTTAGTGAACAAGCCTGTTCTTCAAGGGTGCATATGTTGAGTGGGTGTTGTTGTTTCAAGAGTTTGAATTCACCATTGTAGTGAATCCTAGGAAAAGATTAATTATGGACCTGATCATCTTTCAATAATTGATTCAAGAGAGGATGCACGTAAAGTATTGAGGAAGTAATGTCAGATGCACAACTATTTAGATTACGACGCACGCCCTTGGATCTGGAGGAGATTGTTGTATTTTTAAAGGAAGGTGTCAACACCGGATGGGATGAAGGCATTGGACAAAGAAGCAAGTTGGCCATACGTGTCATGCCCTACATGTTTATTGGTGGAGACTTATACAAGTTGGTATGTGATGAAGTTTTGCATAAGTGTGTATTAGAGAATGAGTTCCTGACCATCATGGAGGAAGCACACAAAGGAAGTGTGGGTGGGCATTATGCAAGTGATGCCATTGCATGTAAAATATTAATGGCAGGTTTGTGGTGGAAAACCTTGTACAATGATTGTAAAGACTATTGTAAAGTGTGTGACCATTGTCAGTGTATTGGAAAACTAGGGAGGTGAGATGAAATGCCTTTATGCCCTATACATAGCACAGAGCCTTTTTAAAAGTGGGCAATAGACTTTATAGGACCTATTACTGTAACACCCTGAACTGTTGTTACTTTCTCCTGAGCATACAAGTGTTGATATGTGATTTCTTGTAAAAGGATGTGTTCCTCGATTTAGAAATCATGCTTGATATGTACTGTATTTCTTTGCAGATCTTTGACTGAGTCAGAATATGATTAGACTCTTTTATCTATTTCATTTTGTATCTGAGTTTAATCTGATCTCGGAATAAATTATAGAGTTATCCATCTATAATACCTAGTCTTGGATCAGTGGAGTTGATCCAAGTAATGCTTTAAGTTTATTCATGATGAATTAAAATTACAGACCTTGAACAGGTTGCAAGGTCTAGAAGCATTTAATAAGCTAGTCAGGAGTATGACTCATGCTGATCAAGTGAAATGAATTGGTTCCCGATATGGAAGTATATCTGGAAGGTCTCGATCATGGACCAGGTAATAATTCGGTTACATACGATTCTGCAGCAGAACAGGAGCTAACCCTATTCAAGAAGGTATGATGTAGGTCTTTTTCTGAGTGTACAGAATGCAGACCTAACTGGAATTATTAAATGATTAGTAACTTAAGACTAAACCTAACCTCGGGGTTAGATTAGTGTTAATCTAACCTAGACCTAGGCTATGTGTTAATGTCCTAAGTTAGTATCTACGTGTAATGTGGTTAGAATAAGTATTATCCTAAATTCTAACCTAAGATACTAATCTAACTATGAGCAAGAATGTAAAGGGGCCTATGGAGGGGTGCGAACCATGGGCGGCATTTTCTATGTTATTAAATGCATGGGATAAGGATGAAGGACAGGTCTTGGCGGAGGTTTTGGGAACGGCTAACTTGTGTCGACGTGGCAGGTCACCAAAACTAAAAATGAACTTGAGATTTCATTTGACTGTCGCCAATTTTGGCGGTCGGTGGCAGTGGAGTTTGAGCGGGAAAGTTGGTTTAATTGCATTCAATATTCTCGGTAGTCGAGCTCGGAACTCGCGAGAAGGCATGCAAACGGGAAGTTGGTTGGTTTGTTTGGCTTGTCGCGATTTTCGGATCTCTCTTCTGCCTGTTCACTGGTTCTTAGCACCATTCTTCTTTGTGTTGCATGGCGAGCATGAGGTTATCTAGCTCTTTTCTCTGGCAAGGAGAAGTATATATGCCATGGAGATAGTAAAATTTTGTTGGTCACTCTAACTTGGAAAAGGAAAAGGAAGTCACGAGCTCTTCCAGTGGTCTGCTTCAGAAATTTGAGCAAAAATACAGGCATGTTAGGCCCTAACCTTTAAAAATCTTGCTGTCTTTCAAGTGATTTCATTAGAACAACTCTGCTTCAAATTTTTTGAGAAAATAGATGATTTTCTATGGAGGTCTTCATTGTGTGATTTTGGTACTGTATCTCTTCTGGTTCGAATTTATCAATTTATCCCTTGATGGGTGTTTATTAAATTCGAAGTATGGCATCTATTTCTTTGTGTATTCATTCTGGCTTAAATATGCGAGATATACATGTACAAAAGGTATGAATGCTCAGCCTGTTCGGCGAGAGCCCATAGAATCGTACCTGTGATGGGTATAGACCACTGTTATGTCTGTTGATCTTTGGTCGCCGTTTCTTGTTTTGGAAACATTCGGAAGAAATATTGATGGAACTGTTTGTTTGTTCAGTATTATGGAATCATTGTAAGCTCTGTCGTGGGTTTTAATGACAGTGGCTAATGATACTTTTTGGTTTCGTTCTGCCTTTTAAAATTGTTTGAGGATACAGGTACATCTATCGGTGTTACAGTATCTTCCTTTCGACTCGGTGGTAGTTGTTTTTCCTTGTTCATTTTGGTAACGAGATCTAACCCGTTGACAGTGTAGCAGTATGGATATATGTATATTATGTATTGGACGACTCTGTTGAGTCCATTGAATGATTCATATAAATGGACCACTGTTGAAGCTATACGTATTGAATATCTGCATGTTGGATACTGTGTATAATATTAGAACGACTCTGTGGAGTACTCTGAAGAGTAATCGGGTAGCTACGATCCACTGTTGAGGTTATAGATACCTCCTTGAGTGTTGTTAACTTGAATTCCGTTGGAATCTTATAGAAGTAGCAGGTCATACGACCTCTGTTATTTGTAATGAAATTCTACGTTTCTGACTTCCTGGGTATGCATTTACGTTCCTTGTGTGTAAGATTGTTCGGTAATTTGGGTGAGGCTCAGTTGGATTCCTTGTTTTGGAATTTCAGTATTCTGATTTGCTTACACTTTATTTTTGATTATAATGCTTGCCATTAAATGGCTTAGATGGATTCTTTATCTATTCTTATCTTATACTATTGTTGGGTTACCGTTGTTATGGACTAATAACCCGTTGACAGTATGCAATGTGACAGATGGATTCATAGTCATTGTAATCTGATTGACTCTGTAGAGTCGATTGACTGATTTATGTGGTTGAATCACTATTCATGGCTGAATATAGATGACCCTGTGGAAATTGTTGGTCCAGCGACTTAAGGGAATAATATCTATTTTGATCTCTGTTATTCGTAAGAATACCATCGTGTCACAAAGATTTTGTGGTACAGATTCTCGTGGTATGTTTATTTGGCCTTCAGTCTGTGCATTTTTGTGTAATAGATTTGACAAGGGTTCAGTCGATATTCCTTGTTTTGAAATCAGTAATTATAGGTACATGCCTGATTTTTAATATGCTCCGATTGGTGAGCTCAGATGGAATCGTTTGCAATTATTGACTTGTTACCACTGTTCGGAATCATTAGAATTCTTGGAAGGTATCTTGTATTGCTTGAACTCTTATTGAATCTGATATTTTGGGACACTGTCGTTTTGTCATTGTTTGATTTCCTTGAGTTTGAATGATTATCTTCGTATCCTGGCTCTGTTGAAGTGAGTCGTGAATACCATACTTTAGGTTTGAATGCGCCCTGGTGAGAATAGATATGCTATGTTCCTTTCCGTTTACTTCAGTCCGATTTAGACTGAGCATGTTTCGGAAATTACTGTGTGATTGTCTTGGCATAGTCTTTGGGAAACCTCAAATTGCTTAATGCAATGAAGTCTGTTGTTTACAGCGTTATGCTAAAGGTTCCTTGATTTCGAACTTGTGTCGAAAAGCCTTGTATAAAAGGAACTAGTATTGGGCTTAAGGTTGATATATGGGATTGTTGATATGTTAGCTGCTGTAGAGTTTTGCTGTGTTTTATTTCTTGATTTAAAATAGTGATTCTTCCTGTGGCTTGTCGGACTTGTTCATATACATACTGGTTGAATGTTTTTCATATGTGTAGACAGAACAGTAATGAACTTATGTGAAAGGAAGTATGAATGATATGTTTCTTTCTCTTCTATTATTTAATATTTGTTGATATCTGTCTAACAGTGGGAATTGTTTTGTAACATATTGGTAGAATCACGAATTGTTATGATATTTTCCTTTTTGGATGAATGAAACGATCTGTCCAATGTTGTTGATTTTGGATTCAATGATTGTTTGTATACTTTCGTTCCTTGATTCTTAATATTCGATGGAATATTTGAGAAGTGATTAGGACTATTCTGTAACAATGATAGAGTTACATATTTGTAGTCAAATTTTGTATTACAAAGGCATAGTCTGAATCATGTTTACTTGTTTGGATTATTGATATCATTTAAACAGGGTGTTTAATGAAAACAATTGATGGATTGGAATTGTTTTAAAAGTTAGTGCTTATCATGCTCAGTTCATCGAACTGACTCATGTTGACTATTTTTGCAGATGGTTGCCGTAAGTGGTAAAAGCAATGCAGATCTGACAGGATGATCAGATTTATTAATGTGTTTCATAATGAATTACAGCTTGATTATATAAATGTACTATATGTGGAAAGATGTTTCTTTTCCGTTAAGCATTGTATCAAGTATGTTGTTTGCATAAAATGTAATTGTATAATTTTGAAAGGAATGGAAATAAGTGCTTGATACTTATGTGTTGTATTCTATTTCTGATGGTTGACCTTCTTCGGTTTATATACCAGAGTGGCAATGTTATCTTTGTTTAATTTGGATGCTTTTGTGATTGACAATGAAAGCTTACAAGAAAATGTGGTTGAATTCATATGAGTGTTTAGCAGATCTTGTTGTTCTAGCGAAAGCAATATTGGATTTAAATAATTGTCTTTCTTGAAGATAGGTTAAAAATGAGCCTAAGCAGAACGCTAAACAAGTTGAATTAATTTACTGAATCCCTAGTCTTGATTATGACAGGACATCACTTAATAGGATTCTTAATCATTTATATCCTTATACTAATAAGTATGATATAAATTCAGTTATGAGAACTGATATAAATCAAATGGAGTTCAGATGGCAATCTCATGTAAAGGTTATGAGATATTGTCCAATTCTGTTATTTTAGAATCAGGTGTATTCTAATGACTCCTTGACGAGAGTTTGACCTTAATACCTCTACCATGTAATGGGCTTTATAGAGGAAGGTCGTCTCAAGACTAATAATCTAGGGATCAGGAAAGGCTAACCTTAGGGAAAAGTCTTTAAAGTAATTTAAAACACAAGTGTGTAACGCATGTTATTAAGTAGATCTTTTCGAGGAAGATTTAAAGGTTGACGACACAAGTCAACTGCAGGGTTGTACCTCCAAGAAGATTAGGATCTTCTCGAAGTTACAACAATGCAGGTGATTTTTGGAGACACCCTTTGCATTGATCGCTAAGATTTACACTTTGATCTCGCATGAGTTACTCAGGGTCCGATTAAGAACGTGGTCATGTTATGAGGCTACCTAGGAAATTCAGGGTATCATGACACATTGGTTGAACTGCAAGGTTGAACCAGTATGTCACCATATCCCTAATCCTCGTGGGCATCCATATCACATTATCACCTTGTTAATCTGCCTCCGAGTGATTCAGTTGTGAAAGGAAGGACTGACAGTAGTCAGTATAAGAAATTCTATATAACATAAGAATGGGGTGAAGGGTGTATTCCAGATTGACGAGTATGCCGTTAAGGAATACGAGACATAAACAGTATGTTTCAAATCTTTGGCCAAAGTATCGCAAGCTGCTGATTGCGTTGTCCTAATTCACCTAGTCTAAGGGATGAGATGCCGATGAATAATAGTAACGATTATTCAGTTAGGTTCCTTGGACAGAGCATTCTGAATCCCAGAGTAGGGAAGAGAACCGCAAGAGTAAAGTGTTATCTAAAAACACCAACTCTTTTTACTCATGAATAGATCGGTAGATTACCGAGTCATGGAATGAATAGATCGGAAGTAATCCGAGTCATTACAGCTGCATATGGTTGTCTGTTATATGAATGGTTATTTGATTTGTGAGTTCTAAATTATGTATTTAGAACCAGGATGCAATTATCAAAAAAAAAAAAAAAAAATCACTTGTTCTAAGGTATAATATTGTAAAACATGTGACCAATGTCAATGCATTGGAAAACTAGGAATGAGGAATGAAATGCCTTTGCATCTTATTCTTTATGCGAAGGATTTTGAAAAATGGGTGATAGACTTCGTAGGACCTATTGCACCAGAAACATGTATGACGAGGTCATGTTATGTCATCAGTTTCAGGGATTATCTCACAAGGTGGGAAGAAGCAGCCCCAACTAAATATTTCATGGCAATAGCAATAGTGGCAAGGTTCCTATGGGAGAACATTATCATAAGGTATGGATGCCCTTTGAGTTTTACCAGTGATAGGGGTACACATTTTCTTGAATGAGACCATGAGAATCCTGTTATCTAGAGTTCATGGTGCCTCATCATAAGACTACAGACCTATCACCCAAAAGCAAATGGAACCACAGAAGCATTCAACAAAATACTGAGTCATACCTTGAAAAAAATATGTGATGTTGGAAGACAAGATTGGAATGGCAAGGTATTAGTAGTTTTACGGGCTTAAAGGACTACATATAAAAGGTACTGAATAAATCCATACCTTTTCAATTGGAGTTTGTTCACATGGAAGCTATTTTGTCAGTTGAATTTATGTTACCTTCTCTATGAATAATGTGCACGCAGGAGGATTAGCTCGATGAGCAAGCAGCTTGAATAAATAATTAATGAACTAATGAAGCTTGGATGAGAGACGATCACTTGCACCAGTTGGTGCCAAATAGTGGAGAAGGTAAAGCAAAAGGCTTGGCATGATTGCCATATTAGAAACAAGAAGTTTGAGGTTGGGCAGATGGTATTACTGTATGAATCTATAGTTTTTGTGCCATCCTTCAGAAAGTTGAAAGTCCATTGGTTAAGTCCCTACATAATCTTGTACATCCTTGATTCAGACGTGCATGCCAGTTACAAGCGTTGGATGGGACATGAAGTTACTGTGGACACTTCAATGGTAGTAGGTTGACACACTACAATAAATAAGTCTTCTTGGTGTTTGTAAATAAGGCAATTTTTCCAGTTAGTTTAGAAGTTTTCCTTTATGCATTCCATTTCTCTCCTTGTGTGTCCCTTTCGCGTTGTTGTTCTTGTTTTGCGCCTTGGGTGCTGGTAACCTTATTACTATTTTTGGAGAATTTATGAGTACGCTAAGGACCGTTCATCATTTAAGTGTGGGTGGAGAAAAGTGAAGGAGAAAATTGAAGAAGCACGTGATTAAAAGTACCGAGGAAGTTGTGTTGAAGAGCCTTATTGAGTATCCTAGTTGAAAGAGAAATGAAGAGAAAAGATAGAATGGTTGGTGTCAGGTTAAAGCTACTTGTAGATCCCACGTACAAAGGAAAAGGAAGCACAGTTAAAGCCACATGAGGTAGGTGAAAGCAATAATCTAGACAAAATAAGTTCCTTCGGTGAGTGTTGAGTGCATGTAAGAGTCTCCTGTCAGGTTGGTTTACACACTAGAAGGTTGGAGATGTTTTCACGTAGGAAAATCATGCGAGTTAAAGAGGGTTTCTATGTAGGAAGGACGCGTGAGTGAAAGCTCTGAAGATGGGATTTGTTTCAAAAAATATACATCAAATGAACAAAGTATGGGGTAGGTAGAGTAGCATTTAATGATCAAAAAAAGGAAAAACTATAAATAGAGGGTCAGGGCACTCTCATTTTACTTTGCGAAAATGAAGAGTTGGAGATATAAGCGAGTATTATCAGCTAGGGTTTTTTAGATTCGATCAAGTGGAACATCTGTGTGATTAAAAATGTGAAGAGATAATTTGAGATTGTGAACTAGAAAGAAGGAATTACACGGGCATGGCAAGAAGTAAAAAGACGTTGTCTTGTAAAGAATTTATCAAAGTTAGGGTTCAGCAAACTAGGGCACGAGTTTAGAAGAATTGTATTACGGATCTGAGATCAAAGGTTGGGAGAAGGAAAGTAGAGTAACAAGGAGAGGACTGGAGTGATAAAATTACCTCGATCATGGAACCCAAGAAAGGAAAGGACAAGGGCAAGGCCAAACAGTAAGAACCTAACGTGAGTAATATGAATGAAGAGTGGTATGCAAAGATGTAATACCCAGATGGGGTAATGATGGGTAAGGAGTGGGATTCCCTCCTGAGGAATGTTCCTATAAGTGACTATAACCATCGAATGTACATGATCAAGAAGGAAATAACACTAGAGTTAGTGCACCACATGAAAAAATAGACACCAGAGGTCTTGCCCATCTATAATGATGATGTTAAGGTCAAATTGGAGAAGGCAGGGTTATTACAACTCTATAAGTTACCCTATTTTGGAATACTAGAACACCTATACCAATGGCTAATGTCATGATTACATGAATATTACTTCCATTTTATAGGGCATAATATGTGCATTACTCCCTAACTCATCTCTCAGCTCACAAGCCTCATATGCGAAGGAGATAGCTTGGAATATGACCTAAGCAACAAGGAGGCAATTTAGGAAACCATCACCAAATATGCCTGCAAGAAGGGGTCAAGGTACTGCAACATCTAAGACATCAAGGACCCAGAGATGAAGATGGCCGCACATCTGGTAACAAAGTGTAATGGCCAGGAGAGATGGACCCAGGTCAATAAACCCTGGTTACATGTCTGCAAAAAGATTGTAGAAGGCACCATTTACAACTTATCTACATACATCACGAAGGAAATTTTCTGTTGCGTGAAGGAGGGGTAAAGAATCCTCTTCCAAAATGTCTTTCTAACCATCATATTTTTAGAGATTTGAGTTCCTAATGAATCATACAAATTTATATGGGAGTACCCTACCGAGGATCCTTCTCCTGAGAAGATATTTGAGAAGTATGCATGTGACACAATGGCATCACCCGACAAGGCATGAATAGAGAAGTGGTATATGCACTTGAGGAATGCGTTCGGGGTAGAGTGGAGGATTCCTGAACAAATTCCAGTAGTCACTGAAGGAGAAGCCAAGTTTGCAGTATACCAACATTTCTACCTAGGCAGGTTTAGGCTAGTAGAGGGGTCATAGAGCCCATGGCGCAAGCTTCCCTTCACTTTCACAGCTCAATACTTCCAAGTGGGAGTAAACATATTCAAGGAATCTAAGAATGTGAAGTTAGAACTGGGTAGTCTAGACCAGAAGCACAGAGAGATGTGAAAAAGGTTGAACTAACCTAGCAGTAAGTGCACGTACGTGGAAAGGTACATGTCACATGAGGTCTAGATGATAAGGCCAATAACGTTACCCATTGTAGGAGGATCCACGGCATGCGTATACCTCTGTATAAGGCCCAAGTTTAAGAAGGGCACGTACCTGGAGAATGATGTCTCCATACCTAAAGATCTCATGGGTAGGAAGGGGCCCATGCCCAAGAAGAAGGGAAGAGGTGAATAATCACCAAGTGTGCAGACTGCTTAGACAGTGAGTATGCTAATAATGAGTGCCAAGCCCAGTACTTACACATGGAGAAAGAAGTCCCCGATGAAGGAGATGATGCCAGAAGTGGAGGTGCCTAGGCAACGCCTCACTAGGGAAAAGTCACCAGAGGAGGAGGAAGAGGCTGAATATCCTGTCAAGGAGCCACAGCTCAGGAAAAAGTAGAGGATGGAAGAGGAAGCTAACTAGGAGGAGACCAAAAACTTGGAGAAGTATATGGGTGGAAGGGAGGACAAGAGTGAAGAAGACGAAAATGAGGATAAGCCTAAGAGTGATTAGGAGCCACATGTTTTCATCATGTACAACTAAGGAGAAGAGAGTGAAGAAGAGAAACAGGAGTTCGTATTCACGTGGTGCATGAGTACCCAAGATGAGGAAGGCACCAAAGACATGGGAAAGAGTGAGGAGGTTGGCACAGAAAAGTAGGAAGCCATAAGATTCACAAAGGAGTAGATCACCGAGGTAGCAAAGAGAGAGGCAAAGAAAATGCTCAAGGCCTTAGTAGACCAAGAGTTTGAGTGTAGCACTGACATAGTGCTAGAGTAAGGAAAAGGGGAAAAAATTGAAAAGGAGCATGATAGCGTGGGAGGATGTCCCACTCTAATGATAATTTTTCCCAAAGGCACGTGCTCGGGTAGGATGACCCTTAGTATAGAGAAAATACAAGTGATGGGTTACGTTGATGATTTGAAGAAGGTGCTACGCGTGTGGTTCCAGAGCACTATATCTACAAAAAGGATTTTAACCATGGGGTCATTTGAAAAGGAGGGAATGTACCCCGAAATGAAGAAGATGATCTCTTAGGTGTTTGAATCCCACATTGATAAGCTATACTTCGAAGTCTACCAAGGAGTAATCATAACAGTACAAGAGTCTAAGGGAGCCAATTCCTTGGTAAATGCCCAGGAGCTCTCGGATGAGTAGGTTTGTAATGCACTCAACAAGGTCACAGTCGAGACAGAGGCTAGGCTCTTTACACACAATGACAGTATAAGAGCACTAGAGGGAAAGCTAGGGAAGAAAGAAGAGGAGATGGTATAGAAGGCCAAGAATTTGAAGCAAGAAGAACTGATCAGTGCACAGCTGAGGCACGAGCTAAAGGATGAAAAGATAAAGGTGTAGGAAGTATACAAGAAGGTGGATTCTATCAAGAGTGCCATCATTTTAAAGCACCCAGACCTAGCGCCTCCCACGCAGAAGTAAAAATCCATTATGGAATTCTTAGAAGATATAACGTGCATCCTCACCATGGAGAGATGACCTTTGGCCCTAGAGTCTGCAGAGGAAGTGGTCGCGCACTTAAAGGAAGAGGACATGTTGAGGGTGGTAGCACTCATTGCTAAGTATAACAAGGTGCTCACAGAGGTTAAAAGTGTTTCCCAATCTGCTGAGGCCGCATATGATACTTACACAGACAGGGATAAGGTAACAAGCACCTTGGTCGCCACACTTGAAGCGGAGCTAAAGGAGTTCCAAGAGAAGAATAAAGAAAATAGGGAAAAGAGAGATAAGGTCCTTACCAAAGTAGAAAGAAAATATGAGGTGATTGAAACATTAAGGGGTTTAATCAAGGCATGGCTAAAAGAACTAAACCCTCATATTACCAGGAGGATGGAAATGCTTGAAGACCTAGGCAAGGAGATGGAGGAGATCGTTGACACTTTGGGCACCCAGGGTATTGGCCTAAGTTTTGATGAGGTGAGCGTCATGATCAGAAACCTCTATCAAAAGGCACAAAGCGAGGTCAACATATGGAACAAGCTATAGGAAGACTTATGGAAGGATTTTCCTAGCTTGCTGAGTTGATCACCCCCCATTCTTCCTTCTTCCCCAATTCTTTCATTCCTTTATTCTTTTATAAAATGTAATAATACACCTTGGTTCCTTAAGGCAGCATACATCTTGTTTAAGTGGAGTGTTTTTGAGGACAGAGAACAGGCGTAGTGTGGGGTGATGTTATACCCCTAGATTATTGACCAAGTATGAAGGTGTGTAGACACATAAGGTCCCAATTATAGAATGGCACACAAGGAAAAAGCACGCAAGAGAATGGTTTAAGGAAGCTCGTGGTGTGTGATGCATGAAGACAAAATGTAGGGTTTGATACTTAGTAAATTAGGATGTCTGGAGCAGAACACATAAAAAGCATGACCCAGTTGCACATGGATAAGATGTCAGCCTAGCGATAGGTTGGCCCAGGAAGGAGAATGCTTGCGATAGAATCTTCTAGAATAACATCATGGGATAAAGTGGAAATCTCAGGCCTAGAGAAGCATGCTCACATGGAGGACCACATTCAGACACTTGGCACCAGATTTGAGGGCACTAGAGGGTGAGTTGGCAGTCCAAGAAAGCTATAAATACAAGTACCTACAGAGAAAAAAATATATACATAGAGAGTGGGTGGAGCTCTACAGAAATGTTGCAAGGACTTTGTCAAGTGGAGAGTTGTATTCAGGAGAGGATGCATAAGGCTTGGGGGTTGAAAATTTTATTTTTGGTAGCTTAGTTACACTAAGTCCAGTGCAATGCATGACTACGGTCTGCTTCTTTGTGAACCTCTGTAATGGTTCCATGGATGTAATAAGGTTTCCTATTATAATATATACATGAATATCAATGATTCTGATGCATACTTCTCTCTTATGAGTGATCTCTCCTTTCATGCTAAGTATTGATGCTTGTATGTTTCTTTCTATCATACTACATGTTATGGATTCTGTTAACTACTCAGACTGAAATGAATGCAAGGATGTAGAGGCTTTTCTAAGCAATATGATTCTTGTATGTCCTAACTTCCCTTCTGAAATTTTGTACACAAATCATAGATGATGTTTCCCACTAAATTGGCATAAAAGAGAGACTCAGTACCGGCGCGTGCCTTGGGAGAGTGCCCAGATTTCACTGCGTGATAGGCCAACACGCATGGGGTTCCTTTATTTTGTGATAGGAGTAAAAATTATTGCAAATATCTTCATCCCCTTAGGCATCTTTCTAATGCACAAAAACACTACAATATCCTCCAAGTCTATGAGCAGATGGTTTAACCTGAAAATTCATGCATCGGGAATTGTGTCCTCAATGATTTGTGTGTCCTTGTCAGAATTGATCTTTGAAAAATGGTCAAGAATTGAATTTCTCTTTCTATGTTTCAAAATAATGGTGAAATAAAATTCTTGAAATAGAAGTATCCACCTGTAAATGAGCCCTTACAAAACAGGATTGTTGACCAAGTACTTAAATGGTGTTTCTAATAAGTACTTCCAAAAATTGTGATCTATATAGAAAATGAATGGTGTTTTCAATAAATACTTCCTAAAATTTTGCAGTGCATATATTATAGACTAAGCTTTCCACTCATTAGTTATGCAATTCTACTCCACTGGTGTTAACTTCCTACTTGTAAAGAAAATGGTATGATCTACAATTGGTTATCCTAGTTACGCCAGCAGTGTGCCAATTTCCATGTCAGAAGCATCAACATGAACATGAAAGAATTTTTACAATGAAGGAAATTACAAAATAGGTGCAGTGGCCATCCATTCGTTTAGGGTTTCAAATTCATGTTATTGTGCTTCTCCACAATAGAATTTCCCTTTCACCTTCAACTATTCCTCCATAGGTGCAACAATATTTACATACCCCTCAATAAATTTCCTGTAATAACCTATCTACCCTAAGAATCCATGCACCTCACTCTAATTGGTAGTATCTTCTAAACCCAAGATCACATCTATCTTGGCTAGTTCCAATGGAAATGCTTCTTTGCAAATGATATGTCCAAGTAAATTGCCAAAAGGTGTTGCAAAGATGCACTTCTTAATGTTGAGAGAGATTCTCAAATTCCTGTACCTCTTATACATGAGCCTTAAATTGTCACAATGGTCCTTTAATAAGCCATAGAATATCCAATCATCTAGATATAACTACAATAACTTATGAATAAATTCTTAAAATTCTTACACAACAATGCCCAAGAACATTGTTGGTGCATTTTTAGTCTAAAGTGCATAACTGTATATGTACTGTTTCCCCATTCAATGGTGAAAGTATTAATTTCTTGATCTTCCTTCACAATTGGCACCTAATTATAACCTAAAATATTAATTTATAAAATAATATATCTCACACCTAGAAACTCCCTTAAGATTATCTTCTATGAACAAGGTGGGAAAAGGACCAATAAAACATGAAGCCATCAATTCCCTGTAATCCACACAAATCCTTATCCTCCCATATTTCTTGATTCTTATAACCATAGGATCAATTATTCTAGACTAGAGAATATTTTCAATTTCATCCTTTACCTACACATGTTGATTAGGATTCATCTTATAAGGCCTCTTCCTAACTGGGCAGACACCTTCTTTCAGCTTGATTTTCATCTCTCCTAAAAATGGCATACTCCATTTAACTCATGATAACCCCTTAGAAATAATTTTAGAAGTCACACATGAGTTCAATAATCATATACAATTATTTCTCTGACCATTAATCACCAATATTTGCCTCCTTAGGTTCTACCTCTGTACCAATGTTGACCTGATTTTTTTTCATATGAGTATGATATGTGTGTTCCTTCTCATCTACAGTATCCATCACCTTGTGCATATCTTCAGTGTAGTCAACATCTAGATTATCCACTTCCTTATCATCTATCATATACACTAGTTTACCCTTTTATTTTTCCTTCTAGAAACAAGCCATATCTTCTTCATCTACTTCCTCAAGATCAAGGCATGCATCAATATCATATTCTACAAATAATTCTAACATAAGATCTTCAACCTTTGTGCTATCTCCCAAATTAAGGCACTTCATAATTTGTAGTGCTTCATTGACTAGAGGCTTAGTAGAAAAGTAATCAAAAGTTTGAATAATACCTAAGGTCAACTCTTTCAAATTTTTAGTATCCCTTTTCAATTCTGCATGGACATACCATATGCACGCGCATCCGAGTAAGGTGGAATAGAAATTATCCACCTAGAGTGATGGAAGTAATGCATCCTTGGATTATGCCCAAGATCTCTCACACTCCTCGATGTGATGAGAGGTAGGATATTTCCCATGAAATTTACATATTTGTGTAGGTACATTATTCTGAGTGAACCTCGTAGAAAAGGAGACTCTCACTTATTACAATTCCAAAAGGCCGTCTTTATGTGTTTCCCACCAGTATGCTATTATCCTGCATAAGGTATAGACCAATATATTTCTTTTATCCCCTTCATTCTACCACTGATTCTCTATGGTGCTTATAAATGCGTCACGATTTCCTTCACCAATATACCTTAGCACCCTATTAAATCAAAACCACCTCACCATGCATGGTCTAATCATCATGGTGACTTTTCATTTCACTTCATTCCTGACCATTTCGTATGTTCCATAAGCCCAGTTATCACAAGAGACACTGGTAGTGTCACTTAAATACTACACGTCTTCCCAAAAAAGTACACCCTCTTTAGATGGTTCTAAATTCTATGGATTTTGCATTGACTACACATATATTTTGTTAAGATCTTCTTCACTTAAGGGCTCAACATAGGGATTTTCCTTTTTATTGAGAAAGGGTATAATCACACGCTCCTCATCATTCTCAAAACTAATATATATTTTATTAAAGTACAAATCTTCCTTATTCCTATAACACCAGGGTCACCCAAGTAATGTTGGGAAGTTATCTACTTCAAAAATATATAATACCTCAAAATCCTCAGTAAAATTGATGCCTTGAATTGTAATAGCTACATCCTTCAGTAACCCAATCAACATGGACCTAGTATTATTTCTCATGTATAACACATTCATCGATGGCTGAAAGTTTGACCTACCCATATAATTTCAAGCATCTAGATTCAATATGTCTACTTCCATACCAGTATCAATAATAATGTTGTGTAATATCCACCCATCAATTATTGCATCAAGTGTGATATCCTTATCAAATTCATGATTTTGAGGTTGTATATTTCCATGAAGTATTTATCTTTTGCACTCAGATCTAAGGCATGGTACCTTTTCTTGTATCCATTCCCCTAGTAGAGGATTGAAGTTCTCCTTGCATAACAACTTGCAAAACTATTTCAAGTCATCAACATCCTTCCGCAGAAGTTCAACTTTCATTGCATGATCATTGTCATCCACCTTCTCCTTTAAACATTATATTTATCCCTGCAGTGCCCTGAAAACTTCCATGGTATCCTGATATATTTCCTTATAGTGCACAACATCTATATACTTAGTATGTATCACCTCTTCCTCAAAATGAGTGGCTTAGTCATCAAAGGCTTGTGTGCACGTGCAACCTTAATACATTCGGTAACCTTTAAAGTTTATAATTCAGGATCAGGAGTCTTCTTCAACATCCATTGATTAGAAATAACATGCTACACCTTAATCATTCCCATGTCATTTTTATAGTCATTATTCTTACTCATGTGATCATACAAATATGGGAATTCCTCTAACTTATCTGGCTTCCCGCACCATGAGAAAGTAATATTCTGAGGGCACTCACACTAATAATGATAAAGAGATCCATAATTATAACAATTTCCTCATGTAAATCTCATTGTACCACCTGTTGGTTCTCAAATTAATCTCGTCCCTATTTGGTTAATCTTTACCTTCGACATCTGTTATATTTTTTATTTTCCTGTGGGGGTGTGATTTGATCCTTTGGTTCTCCTGTATGTGGATTTTTCTTTCCTCTTTTTGGTTGAGGATCATGTTTGGATATGCATTATTTTGAAAATTATTTTGGGGAACTAGTTGTGTTTTAGGTTTGAAACTTGAAGGATCACCCATTTTAAAATTTTCCTTGGTCGTGTTTTTACTTACATTTTTGTCCCATCTCCCATAGGTACGTGGAATTTCCCAATTGAATGCGGTATGGAAGGTCTAGCTTGCAAACTTGTAACTTTCTATCACATTCACAAAATGAAAAATCAGCCCCATTACCCAATGAATATTCTTCGAATATTCACAATCATAAAATGTCACAAAAAAATTCTTGATTCACCCCCAAAGGTGTAATTTTTTTGCAAAATAAGTGGATGCAGGGAAGTGGTGCATAATTGTATTTTTGCACACTATGAATAAAATTTTAAAAGTGTAAAAAGGTTCTCGAGACATGTAAAGGACACGTGGATCTTTCTTATGCATGAAGTGGGGAGGCGGGTCATTGGAGCACTTTGAAACTTGGGGTTTTAAACTGGAAAGGGATTAATATTGCATAAAGGGCCTGATATTCCACTATCTTATAGACTTAGAGGAATTTATTCATTGATTAAATGATCCTAATTAGAGTTAGTATTTGAAATCAATTAAGCATAGCCACATCACCTTAGTTGGTGCTCTCCCACCATCGATTCAGTTCCCAGAATTGGTATGGCACTGTTTTATGAATTATGACCTAAAGAAAAGGGAATTATTAGATGGAAGTGGTGATGTAGTGTTAACATTGACACCTACATCCATCAGAATAATGCTTAAATTGTCTGTAATCACAAATCCAATCACCATTTGTATAAAATCATCTTTACAAGATTATAAAAAGAAGAAAAATGACTATGCTAAGATCATAAATACAAATGGCTCATCATGGAGAAAAAGGAAACAACTTGAATTCCTACAAGGATAGTTAAGGCACAATTTTTTGAAGAGGCTGAAGATATTATTATGTTATTAAGTTGAGTGGTGAGATTGTAAAATGTAAATGAATTCAAGGAATGGATGTGTACCTAGATGTGTATTATTTTGGAAATAAAAGGGAACATCTTTTGGGAAACTTTTATTGTAAAAGCATTCCATAGTCACATGGTCACTTTTACAGTAAAAATTGAGATGGCTGACAATTAAAAGCTAGAATTCTACATGATGACCTACCTAATATACAATGATGAAAGTCATAGACATTTCACAGGCTTATTACCACATGATGATTTCAAACAGTGTCAAATGCACAAAAAATTTCCTCAATTGATGCTGGTCAATTAGAGTGGAAATGTGAGGTTGGTTAATGATGATTTTTTTACACCAATTAGTTTCCCTTTTCAAACCAGAATGGGAGCAATATAGAATTTCTGAACAATCCATGAAAGTGATTTTGGATTATGGGTGTTACTTCATTCAATATAAAAAATTCACATACATAAGGGTTAATGGTTTTGAGGGTAAACCTTATAAATTTCCTAGATATTTAGATGATAAATTAGCTTTATGTGAATTGGAAAGGAAGTTAACACTTGTGTACAAATTGATTTCCAGAAGGGATAAGATAAATATCAAGTTCCCCATTAGAATTGTAAGATATTCTTGCCCTTCCATCATAAAAGCCAGATCAATTGAGGATGAAATGAAGAAGTTTGACATGGAAAAATTTGAGGCAAGGGCAAATTATGACATCATATGGTATTCAATAGCATTGCAAATAATTTTTAGCATGAGCCTCATTTTGAAGATTATTGGATGAATTTTAGGAATGAAGAAGAGGTTAAATTAAGGGATTTGTCCAGAATGACCCTTTCACAAATAATAGACTTCAAAATTACATTTATCCCGAAGGGAATTGTGGATGATCCACATAGACTAAGAAAATATTACATTGATCAGAAGGTGGAATGTTAGCTTATAGCCCCTCTAAATTGGAATGAGATAGAATCTGATGATTTTAATATAAGGTTAAATGATGTAATGAGGAGGATTGTGAATTTTTTAGCCAAAAATAACATTAACTTGTCAATCCAGAATACAAGAAACTTAAAAGATTTAGGAGTTTAGGAAACTTAAGTGATGATATTCCACCCCTCAGGGATGGCGTAGATAGAATTGATCCATTGAGAGTAAAATACCCTCGGTTTCCCTCCAAAATTCCCACTTCTAAACTCATAGATGAGTGGAATCGGGCCACTAGCGAAACTGGTACTTCTATGTCAGTTCTCAGGCAAAATACTAAAGAAATTCTCTTAAATCTATGGAGAATGCCCCCATTAATTTTTCAAATCCAATTCAAGAAAAGGGGAAAGGTTTGACATCTCATATGGTCTGCTCGAGTGCTTTTCCAAAGCAACATAGTGCTGAGAAACTAATGAGTGGAGCTATAATAAGTGGTCATACTCAGTCTAAGTCACATAAGGAGGAGCAAAGAGAATCACCTGATTTGAAGAAGTTTGAAAGAGAACATAAGAAACAAAAGCTGGTATATGAGCTATTTTTGGTGAGGGTGGGTGCTCACATGCCCAAAAAACATAAACATAGAGATATGGTAATTTATCCTCCTAATTTTGAAAGGAATGATGTTTTTTAGGCACAACATGTTGCATCACTACCACAAGTAGAACAATCAGAACTCTATTCCCACCTTATTTTTTGGAGGAAATAACAATGAAAGGTACTTAGGATCAATTATCCCAAGAAACTATTGTAGCTAATCTAGTAGGAAACTAATTTTTAACTCCAGGTATGAAAATATCATATACCTTGCCTGCTAAGGATGAAAATATGCCTTCGGTTGAAACACTACACAAGTTTGTAAAGATTCAGACTGATGTAATATGCTGTGGATACTGGCGATGGTATTTCCTATGTTATATGCCCTTAATTTATCTATGAGTGAACCGATAATGACACTAGTAGATGGCCATATGAAACAAATAAGTGAATTGGAAAGAAATACTCATGTGCTAACCACTGAAGAGAAATTCCAAGCATATAGAAATCCTTTCTACAGGACAAGTAGTTTCTGAATCAGAAAAATCAGGATTGCTTGGCAGAGAAGATAGTAATGCAGAGGTATTAGTTAGAATGAAATTTCTTCCCTTTTTGTTAAAGTTACTACAGTTGATGAACTTTCACACATAGGAAAATATGTCTTTTAGGAGTAAAATAGAAGCGGTGCAAGATGCAACTGCTAGTGAGAAAATCATCATTGATAGGGATATACAACCTCTATATGGAAGGTATGAAGTTTTCTTTGAGAAGAACAACCTACAATGACATTACCAGATGCATCATCAGAACACAAGGATAGTAGGATTACAACTCAACAGAGTTTTAGGAAGGAAGATCCTGTCAAGCTAGTCACTGGTATAAGAAAATGTTGGAGGAGAAATTGGGTCCAGTATGAAATCAATTGGAGAAATAAGGAAGGAATATCCCTTGAATACTAACACAAATCAAGAAAATAATGATCAATCCCAGGTTCTAAACCAAGGAGAAGGAAATTTGAAATAATTATTAGCACAAGGTGAGAGTAGAAAAGTGGTTATCAAAATAAATGATGAAGAACAGGAAAAATCACTAGCTCAGGATGAATAAGGGGTGTTCAAACAATTGATGGTTTTCCCTAAGAAACCCCAATAGAAATCACAAGAAGAAAAGGCTGGAACAAGTCTTGCTAAAAGGTGGATTGGTGAATTATTTTCGAATGAGGAAAAGGATTTCCTCCATGTTCAAGCTATTGACCTTACTAATTTTTTATGTTCCAAAGGAAGTAAGAGCTTCAAAAAGGGATAGGACTATCACCAAAACCCACACTAATTCATTAAGAGCTAAGACTCTAGAAATAGCAATCCCTTTTAATGGTAAAACTAGAAGAAGATATAAAAACCAATGATTATAATTTTCAGATCATTCCCTAAGGAAAGAAATCCAGATAAAAAATAAAACAAGGAGTATCTAAGGTAGTGAATGACCTTTTGCAAATGGTGGATGGAGATAGAATGATAGAAAGGAAGTTAAAAGAATAGGTTAAAGCCCTGAGTTCTAGTTTGTATAATTTGATTGGGTACCCTAGACAAACTCAAAAAAGTGCCTCTATAGATATCCCTGAGGGAATGGAAAGGATTAATAAAGCTACCAAGAAGGTCTAGGAGGTGGATACATGGATTGAAAAATTAACCAAAAATCTAAAATAAGTAATTACAGAAGCCAGATCAAAGTATGAAGAGCTCAAGAATAGACTCAATGAAATTGATGAGATAATTAAACAGTGTGATAATGATATCTTATACTATGAGGAAATTATTCCCAAACTAGACTGCATAACCCATCTGAGTGATGAATTTTTTTGAGTAGGAAAACATTATGCTAGTGGAATTCAAAGGAAGCCAACATGCCATAGAAGAATTATCAAAAATTAGAGTGGAAACCTTGAATGGGATTAAGGAAAAGCTCAAAATCAAGATAAATTGGGTTGATGATACTCTTGATGCCATTGAATTGAAGTTAGAAGATATGGTATCTGATAAATTCAAAAAGAGCTACGGGGATCTAAAGATTTTATTTTTTCTTAACCCTTTTGAAAATAATATTCAAAAGGATGATTTCTCCTATGAAATCATTAAAAAAATGAGAAAGGTTGAGAACAGAATTACAGAATTAAAGGCCAGGCCATTGGAGTACAAACAAAATACGAGCCATTGCATAGATGCAATAGCTAGGAAAACAATAATCTTCTAGTACCATACTTGACTAGATGAGGAAGAGGTAAATGAGTTGCTCCAAAGGTATGATGCGTATGTGGCAAGATTTCCAAAAGAAAAAGATACAAAAATGGAAGATGAGGAGGAAAAGAATGCAGATACAAAAGATGATGAACATTCTTAATCATTGATCCTTAATATGTAATCTCTTTTCATACTCCTTTAAACTAGTGTTTTAAAATAAGATTTTTGTTACATGGGATGTAATTGTTATTCTGAACCTTATTGTTTCCTTATTTCAATTGTAAAGTTGAAGAATGTAGTAGTTTCATATTGACTTAGATAAATTTTTACATAAATTTGGATAAACATGTAAACTATTGATATTTTTATGCTTCTTTCATTTTGAAAGTAACAAAATGTGGTTTTATAGGGGCCCCTTCCCATGATAAATAAATATATACACATTCCAAAAGTAGATAAAATGAAAGGAAAGAAATATTCAGACATTTTTTAGTCCTATTTTAGAGTTTCCTCCCAGTAGGGGAAGCTTATTCAAAAGATTATTCTTTCTCAGCACAAACTCGCTTGAACCTTGTGTTGTCTAAAAAAAAATAACTGACCCTACCAAGTCTTGGGACAATCCCATGTCCATCAATGATTCTAGAGTCATTCTAGGATGAATCATGATCTATTCAAGCTTGATTTTCTTCTATTTTGATGATACCCAATCCAAAAGATCCAAACCTTTGGTGAAGAACGTCATTTTCCATTTCCCCTTGTGAAGGTTCAACTTAATAGGAGTATTTTGAGAAGGGATATTTGGGGTGATTGGAAGGGAAAGCACTATATGTTATTGACCAGACAGGTTGCAAGGTATTCAACCTGACCTAGTCTCACACTTCCTTATAATGGGTGGATTTTCTCTCAGAGAAGGAATGTGTTGAGGTCCCAAAAAATCATGCTCAGACTGAGGAGCACGTTGCATTAAATGGGTGAATGACTAAATTACAAAGCTTCCCCTTTTTCTCGAGTGGAGGAGATTGCTTCCCTGGAACGACAAGTAGATCATGATTGATCTTATTCTATATTCAAGATAATGATTGTAAGTTGAGGTTGTGGTTCACCCTTTCTATTAGCTGAAGATGATGTTGGTGCTGAGCCTAGTTGCGAGGACATAGTATTTAATTATTTTTTCTCTAGGGAGTTGATCCTCCACTCTAACTCATCTATTTTTTGGGAAATGATAGGCACAGTGTCAATAGAGGATTTTTCATATAGCACATATGATTCCTTGGGAATATCCTTCGATAAAACTCCCACATCTCATAAAAAGGGACATTGAAAGCTGGTTTTCCCATATACCTGAGGTCTTCTCTCCACCTGGTATCTCTTTAAATCTTCAAAATATTTCAAGTAATCCCATTTAAAAAGATGAAAATACATGACTTCAAAGGTTGCAAATACAGAATTAATCCTAATCAGCCTTGTCAAAAATGCTAATCAGATCTACCAGTATGTCAAAGGCCCTTTGGTATCTCCTAGAAACTCTATGTCAAATAGATACCTAACAAAGGCTTCATCAGGACCACTCAAATCAAATATTTGATTTAAATCTTCTGAAGAAATTTCCTTCAGACTGTGTGCTATAAGTACCTTTGCCATTTTTCTGATGAAATTCCTTATATCCAGAATAAGAAGGGAAATACATAATGATAATGAATTTGAACCAGGTTTTATAGTGAAAAGGGTGCATATGGTTTTGATTTAGAGAAATCTTTCCCATGAGATGAGGGAGATTTTTCTCAGTTTCACACAAAAAGGATTTAAGAGTTGGAAGAGATTAGGAATGAGTAGATCTAGTAAATCAATATGATTTAACAGGAACCATGTATGGCAATTAAGCTAATAAGACATAAAATAGAGTGTGTAGCACCCAAGGTGGATTCTTGAAAGGTGAATGTGGATATATGTCATATCAGAGTCATATGGAAGTGTTTAGAGATTATTCGAAATGAATATCTAATCAATATCAGGAAAGAATGATTAAATTAATTTACCAGAAATGATGCCCTGATATCCCGGTTGAGCAAAAGTGGAACCAATTGAAAATAATTACATTTTATACACCTGGCAGTTTAAAGTAAAAATTTTAAATGTCATGTTCTAGAGCAAGTATTGTAAAAGGAAATATTCCCTGGAATATTCGTGGTTTTTGGGGGAGAAACTTTGAACCTCAGAAAATAAATGGGTGATATAAAAAAAAAAAGATAATCATGCCATAAAGGAGGGTTAATTTTTCTAAGAATTATTCAAAGAAAAGAAAAGGAGAGAAATCCAAGAGAAGCCATTTTCCCAAAGAACTTATATAAGAAACCTATTATTTCCTGTGTGTCTTTAAATTTGATCACATCAAGATGGTTGCAAGTGTCTAACCATTAAAATGTTTTGAGATTTTAAATAAAATTTCCCTTCTTGATCAATTTGGAAAACCTCGAGTAAATCATGTCAATCATGAGCATAGTTGTGCATGTTTTCATTTTGAGATATCTTCAAGTAGTTATCTATGTTAGTTTTGCAATCTTATGTTAGGAGTTCCTTTGAATCACACAAGATCTTTTCCTTGTGATAGGATTGTGGCATTTACAATTACATCATGAAGAGATATTTCATTTCATGATGTAATAAATAATTTAAATTCACTCTACTTTCATTATGATGATACAAATTGTTTGTTATTATATGAGTGTATCTTAGGCATGATGAATAAGGGATTTCGAATGTTTAATTAATTCTTTAACATGATATTTTGTGTTTAATCCTTGAAGAATGTGTGAAACCATGTATCTTTGGGCTTTCATGGATGCACATCTTCTAGTTGAAGGTTCATTCTGACTACTTGAAGCATTTTTTCATTTTTCTTTGTATATGTTCCAATATTTGTTAAAAGTTACCAAGAATTTGGTATAATCAAATTTATCTTGATTAAATTCCCAAAAACAAATTATACATTAAGTTATGAATCCTATAAGAACAACCCCTGCTTGCACTATGTATCCATAAATGTTGATGAAATTTGTTGATTTTTCCCTTCCTTTACCAAAATATGTAGGTGCAATCAATTTTTATTGTTGTCTTTAGTAACCTTGACCTTGTCTAGAATACATCTTCATTCTCTAGGGTGACAACTCGTGAGAGTTAGATTATGTTGCATTGACCATGTTTTCTCAAGGTCTCCTTCAAACATTGCAAAGGAAGAGTCAAATATTGTTGATTCATTGATATTCTTCACCAACACAGGTTACAAAATGGGTCCTCTCACCTTGGTTGAAGGCATAACCTAAAGTAGTGAGGGTAGATCAAACCCTTAGCAATGGTGTTATCCACTCCTTTCCAAGCCTGAGTAATAAAGAGTCATTTAAATCCATATCCCCTCAGCTACAAAATTACTCATATTATGATTTGTTTGTCTCTAAGCATCCTGATCAACTTGTGATGTTGCTTGGTTTCAAAGGAAGAATCAATTTGGGTACCAACACCAATCTGGTGCCACTTCCGGGGACTATTTGTGCAAATACATATGCATATTGACCTCTGGTATTGATTATTACATGATTCAAGTGCAAATACATTTTTAAAAGGTTATCCTTTGTTAAGATTTATAAATATTATGCAAGATTTGAGGTTCATTATGTAATATTTCCTGGTTTGAGTGAATGTTGTACTAGGTTGTATTGATAGTGATAAATATTGAAAAAGGATGATAAGATCTGTTGAGATTTGTATAAATTAAGTATTGATAGACATTTGACAAAAATATTTATAGTTCTTTTGCACATATAAGGTGAAAATCCTTGGTGATGACTCCATATTGGTTTGAAATATTTGGTAAATATTAGTGTCTTAAATCTTTGTCAAGTAAAATTTGTCGTTAATATTTTCAAAGATGTAAGGAAGAAGGTATTTCTTTAACAAGGATCCCACTATAAAATTATTTCTAGAGCTTGGGAAGGCAAATTCAAAAGGAAGACAAGTCTGGAAAGAATTGGGGGACCAAGAGTTAGGAGATAAAGTGATACAAATTATGGAATGTGACCAACCTGTAGTTGAGGATTATCCTACATCTTCAAATAATTCTTAATCAAATAGTCCTAGTGTAAATTTGAAGTCTCCAACTGGTGAAGGGTTATCATTTGTGTCTAAAAAATGTATCCCTCATTTCTTCCCTCTATCATCCAGGACTAATAGGGTTTTTAATGAAATTGAATCACTAGAGGATATTTAATTTGAAAATTACACTCGTGTATTCCAAAGGCCCTTGGTTCCATATCATTTTGATTCTCCTATATGATCACCTCCTCAATGTAACATGGCTCATCCTCCACCTAGACCTCATTTTGTTGTCAATACATTTGGACCAATAAATTTTAGAGGAATGGTTGGGTTTCCTAATGGTGTACCTCAAGATGTGAGAAATAGGTTGCCTAAATTTCATGGAAATAATGACATCACTAGTGATCAACATTTGAGATTCTTCATTAATATGATGGAATATTTTGAAATTGAATATGAAGACATGTATATAAAATTATTCATTCATTCTCTCAAAGAGGATGCACGTTATTGGTATAAATGTCTACTAGATAATTCAATAAATTCACGGAATGAGATGAAGAATGCTTTTAGATTACAATATGGGGATAAGACTGACCCAAGGTTCGTCTTTTTTGAGTTTGAGAATATAAAAAATAATCCCAATGAGTCTGTCCAAGATTTCAATACCAGATTCAATAAGACTTTGAATAAACAACCCATAATTATGAGGCCAAGTGATGAGTCTTGCTTAATCAAATATTCTGATGCTTTTGACAAAAATCTTCCTACTACTTAAGAGATAAGAATCTTGGAATGTTAAGGCAAGATTTCACCATGGCCTTTCAAATTGAAAATAATATCAAGGTAGTTTGGAAACTACCTAAGAGAGAGGGTGTCAAATTGATTAATCCTGAAAAAACTCAATCAAACAAAGCAATTGATCTGGAGGAAGTTGTGAAGACTTTGGTTGGGGCAGTTAAAGAAATATCTTACAAGTTGGCTAGAGTAGAAAAAGGAATAGGATAGAGTTCTTAGATTCAGCATAAACCACAAGGCCAGGATAGATTTATAAATCATCCTATGAGTGATCACATATTAGATGATAGAGGAAAGGTACCCATGGGATCAAGTAATAAACAACCACAACTTAGAAAGAAAAGATAAGTCTTTAATTCTTTGACTACCAAGGTTGCTATAGTAGAAGAGGCCCATGTTATTGATTGGTGTGATGAGTGTTTTTTTCCACATTCCCCATGTGATTTAAGTAAGGAGGTTGAAGAAGAAAATGATGATGAAGATTATGGTGATGTATGTATGATAGAATGCCCTAAAAATTCACAATAAAGGGCTACTTCAACTGAGTTAATAAGTACAATAATTGTTCAATGTTTCTGGGATTGCATTCACTAGGTACTACCTCTCCCTCATGATGATGGTGTTGAGATTGATATGGTGCAAGATTTTGATTTACCTAATCATGATTTTGAATATTTAAGATCTTTAATGATTAAGAAATATGACAGGGGAATCCCTTCTGAGGAAGATAGGAAACTTTTGATGAATGCAGTAGTTGCTCAGGAAAAGGAATATAATACCAGAAGCAGATTTGTCAAAGGAGGAGGCCCTCAAGTTAAACACAAAACTCCAATTCTCACTAACATACCAAAGGAACCCCTTAAAAACGATACACTTAACAAAGGCCCTATTGTTACAAATAAAACTTGTACCCCAGATCATGCCCAAATTGCAAAGACTCTTATACCACCAGAAGGAACCCAAAATATCCCACCCAACATTGTCTTACCCAAATATGTTCCACGTGATATAGCCCAGATTTTGAGTCAAATCAAATTTATTGTGCCTATTTTTGAATTTCTCAGGATCTCTAAGCATAGAAAATGGGAATTTGACTATTTTGGATTTAAAGAAGATATAACAACCCAAGGAAATAATGTGAATGGTGTGGATGTTCCTCTTATCATTGTAGAGATGGAAATACCACATGCCCTAGAAGAATTGGGAGAATCACCGGAGGTCTATTTGGGTACTTCACTTATTAAGTTTCAGCTTGACGTTCATCATTTTTATACTACTTTAATCATCAAGGATAGGTTGGTGCTTAACTACATGTTCAATTCATGAGCTTCATGTAATGTTATGCCTCTTGAGGTAATGAATGAATTAAATATCAAAGTAACAAAAACCTTTGGAAAGTGTACAACTATGGATTCAAGGGAAGTGTAGACACCAAATTTGTGTCTTACGACCCCTTGTGACCCACATCGCATTTTGCAACCTAACCTCACCACCTAAACCTTACACAATTATTTATTAATTACCTTATAATTAATAAATCCACATCACCATACCTGCCACCTCATGTCACCACCTCATCGTGACCTAGTCTTAACCCTAAACTAACCTAATTAAGACCTATAACTTGGTCCAATTCCACACCTATGACTAATTACTCCTCATCCACACCTAAAACCAACTTCATAATGACTTGACCAAGCCCGCTACCAATCCCTCGGAAGAAAAGGAGGGAAAGCTGGCTATTTTACCAAAAATAGCCCGCTTTGACGGGACCGATACCGGTTCCTACTTGACCGCCATCGGTTGCGTAACCACCATCGGTTCCCCGTAAATGACCACTTCCAACCAAAAACAAGAATCGGATTTTCATTTGATCGGGAGAAGGAGAAATCATCGAGAGAATCCAGATTTTGCTTGGCCGAGCAGAGACAAGTGAAGAAACAAGAAGAGATTACTGAGAAAGACATCAAGCCTAAGACTGCAACTGAATAACCAGAGCCCAGTAACACTCATCCGAGCATCAGAAGAGGAAACTGCATCCAACTTGGGTCCTGTCTTCATCATCACAGTCCTGAAACTTACATCTGCATCAGGGGCAAGTAAGTAGTATGTTATATGTTTCTAAGCACCATTTTCTTGAGCCCGTTGATTAATAGTAATCATAAGTTTATTCCTAGATCTACTACCAGCCACTACTGCACTTAACCTTCACTCACACACCTTGATATTGCCCAGAAGGCCATTTTACCACACTCTAAGTCTTCCCTATCCTCTCATCATTCCCCTCAGCCATCCCCCAATCTCAATAACCCCACAATTACCTTGCAACCAATCTCTACCCAGAAGCACCTAGATTACTGACCCTACCGGTGTCGATTATCCTATACCGGCAGCGGTTCTCTAACCGTGGTCGGTTACCCAGTGACCGTCGTCAGTCACTGTGACTTATACCCCAAAACCCTTTTGCTCACCTATTTGCCACCTAACAACCCCAAATCTAGCCTGGTTTATCCCTATAACTCAACCTGAACGTATCAACAACCAGTAACAGAACAAACAATGTGACACTTTATTATTGATAGTTTAGTCTCTATTGCTTTGTAACGAGATACCTAAATCATGATTTTGCAATAGCTTTCTTTATTATCATTTGTGTTAAATCGTATTACAAAGGGGAACTGACCACCTTCGAAAGGAAGTTTTTACATTTCCTGGGCCTAAGGCAGATCCCTCATTTATTGTTTAACTAAAATCTAGTGGTCTTGTATTCTTACTTGCAGGTAGTCCTTCCAAGACATAAAGGAGTTCTTCGCAGTCGATCTGATCTTTCTCTACGGTACGCGCACACCATCTCAACATTCAACAGGTATTCCTCCTAGCCCTAACCCTTATCTATTTCTCAAAGGAATGATAGGATAGAAGCAAGTCTATTCTGTAGAGCCGAAACATTCCGTGCGAAACAGGAAGTGCTAGTGATTGGATATGTTAAAGGGTTAATATTGCAACTAGAAGTTTACCCAGGAAAATCCTTAACTATGAATGTGGTTATTGTGGTTTTCCCAGCCAAATGGGGAATGTTATTATCAAGGACACGGGATGATAGTGTGAAGGGAAGTGTACAACTAGATATGTCTTATACAACCATACTAATGGAATGAAACCTTAGAAAATTGTATGGTGAAAAGAAGATGTTACGTTTGATTAAAGATCCTAACAATACTTCTTATGAAGTATTATATGCAGATGTAGATGTTGATAATTTCATTGGTAATGCAGATTTTAAGGAGCATGAAATTGACAAATAAAAATATCTTGAGTAACCTAGTTCCCCTTGGACTTTTATGTTTGATGGATATTGTTCTAAATTTAGGAATGGTGTTGGTTTTGTCTTGATATCTCCAAATAAGGAAGAATTAATTTTTCTTTTAAACTCAAGTTTGAATGCACAAATAATATTGAAGAATATGAGGCACTACTTTTGGGTTTAAGGATTTCTTAGAGGTATGGTATTAGGGACATTATTGTAAAAGGGGATTCAAAAATGGTATTCAATCAAGTTCAGAAATTGTATGCAACAAAAATCAAAGAATGAAACAATATAAGCATGTTGTTTGGGATTTTATAGAAATGTTTGATTCCTTCAACATACTATACCATGAAAGAAAGTAGAATAATATAGCATACATTGGAAGTATTGGGATCTAGATTTGAAAATTGCACAGTATCCCCTTCTTGTGAGTATGACATTGAAATAATGATAAGACCATCTATCCCTGATAACATCAAACATTGGTAGGTTTTCGAATATGATGCCTAGATTCAAAGGTTTTTACAAAGTGAGGGAGAATTTACAAATCAAAATGTGGACTGGGATCCAATGGTTTGTGTTAATGAGGTAAAGATACCATATTTTGTAAGGATATTATTCAATTAAAAACAAATACAATTCTAAGATGATTGGTTGCATTAGACTCAAACTTTGATAATGTTGATCACATTTTTAATAGACATATGTCAATTTCAAGAGATGTTGAGGAACACAACTTGGGGACAGATGATAAGCCTAGAAAAATATGGCTAGGTAGTAACCTAAGTAAAGAAGAAAAGAAATCATATGTCTAGTTGTTGAAAAGGTGCCAGGATTTCTTGGCATGGTCATATTCAGAATTGAAGGCATATAGGGAAGACCTTTTCTAGCATGAGATACCATTGGAAGCTAATGCCAAAACATTCAAGAAGAATCAAATACCAATTAATCCACTTCTTTCCCTCAAAATGCAAGAATAATTAAAGAAGTTAAGGGATGGAGGCATCATACAACCCACAAGGTATTCTTCATGGGTGGAAAATCTAGTACCAGTTCGAAAGAAGAGTGCAGGTATAATGTTGTGTGTGGATTTTAGGAATTTGAATAAGTCACCAATTAAATATAATTATCCCCTTCCAAATATGGATAACATGTTGAAGTTGGTTACTGGATATGAGTTATTGTCTACTCTAGATGGATTCCCAGGATATAACCAAGTAGTAGTGAAATAATCAAAAAGAATTAAAACCACTTTCAACACTCCATGGGATACTTATGTGTATGTGAGAATGCCATTTGGCCTGATGAATGTTGGAGATACATTTAAAATAGCTATGGATGTAGCATTCTCAGGATATATAAATGATTTCATTGTTGTATATCAGGATGATGTAACAATATTTTCAAGAAAGAGAAATGACCAACTGCAACACTTGGAGAAGATGTTGTTAAGATGTAGAGAATATGGTATTTCATTAAACCCTAAAAAGTGCCACTTTGGGGTTCAAAAAACAAAATTGTTGGGACATATTGTATCAAAGGAGGGGGTCATGATTGACCCTAAAAGAGTGGAGGCTATTGGCAATGTTCCTATGCCCAAAACTAAGAAAGAAATACAATCCTTCTTTGGAAAGATAAATTTTATTAGGGGATTCATTTCTAAATTTTTTGAAATGACTATCCCTATCACGAGTATGCTAAAAAAGGATCATATCATCAAATGGGGGGAGGAAGCTGTCCAAAATTTTATTGGACTTAAGTAAGCACTGAAGAATGCTCTTGTTTTGGCAACTCCGGATTACAAGAAGGATTTTCAAATGTTTTCTTTTTCTTCTAAAAACACTATTGCATCTTTACTATTGTAAAAATACAAAGAAGGAAATGAAAGGCTAATTGTTTCTTTAGTAAAGCTCTCCAAGGGGAAGAGTTTAAATACACTATCATGGAAAAGAATGCTTTTTCTTTGGTTAGAGCTACAATTTTTTTTAGATCATATATCTTGAGTTCCAAGATCATAGCATATGTTCCCCATACTATGGTCAAGGACATCTTGTTATAAATGGAAATATCAAGTAAAATATGTTGATGGGTAAAAAAATTACAAGAATATGAAATGGATATTCAAACCACCAAGTTAGTTAGGGGTTTAGGGTTGGTGAAGCTAATGACAGAGAGTATCCTACACGTAATGGAGATAAACGAAGCTAAGGAAGGAGATATGAATGCCCATGAAAGATTGATCAATTTAGCATGGTACAAGGACATCATGTTTTATCTTAAACATATGGAATGTCCTGGACATTTAAGTAAAAATCAAAAGAGGGTGCTCAAGTTAGCTTCCCAAAAATATATTATCACTGATTATGGATTGGCATGGAAGAATCCTAAAGGGATTTTCCTAAGATGCATTAATGAGGATGAATCCCCTAAATTAATTACATATTTTCATGGAGGAGTTTATGGGGGGTATTTCATTCGAAGAGTAACTTCCCACAAAACCTTAAGGGATGGTTATTGGTGGCCCACACTTTTTAAAGATGTAACTTTGTTAGTAAGAAAATGTAAAAGTTGCCAACAATTTTTAGGAATATTGAAAGCTTCAAGAGATCTCCCTTTACAACCAGTATTAATTGAAGCCCCTTTTAAGCAGTGGGGTATGGACTTCGTTGGGGAAATTTCAGATCCTTCAAATGCAGGACATAGATAGATATTGTTGGCTACTAATTACTTCACCAAATGGGTTAAGGAAATCCCTACTAAGAAAGTAACCCACCATATATTTATGGATTTTATCTTAAATCACATAATCTGTAGGTTTAGATTTCCTACCAAAATAATTGCTGACAATGTTATGAGTTTTCGAACTAAACCCTTGGTGGCCATGTGTCAAGAGTATGGAATAAGTATCACATATGCATGTAATTACAATCCCCAAGGTAATGGACAAGCTGAGTCAAGAAATAAATATTTGTTGAAGATAATTAGGAGGACATTGGAGATAAATAAACGAAAATGGGGTGAACAATTGAAGTTTGTTCTTTGAACTGATAGAATCACTAATAAGAGAGTTGCTAGAAAAATTACTTTTGAATTTGTATATGGAACTAAAGCCCTCCTTCCCCTACACATGTAAATATATTCCTAAAAATTTATTCTACAACTTGAGGATCAAGAAGTCAACCCGTATGATGCAAGGATAAATAACATTGTTGAATTGGATGAAGAAAGAAGAGAGTCCCACAAGAGACATTTGAAATTTAGGGAAAATTTGAAATAATTATTTGAGAAAAAGGTAACTCCTCAAGTTTTCAGTTTAGGAGATCTTGTGTTACTATGGGATGGCACACATGAGGACAAGGGAAAACATGGAAAATTTTATGCATTATGGATGGGTCCTTACTTCATTGCCATCAGAATTAGTGAGCATACTTTATTTCTAAAGGATCTAGATGGAGAACTACTAAAGTTTCCTATTAATGGCAGGAACTTAAAACACTTTCTTGAGTGATCTCTCAAATTGAGGTACTCATTATTGTATAATGTATAGTATTTATGTTTTGTTTTTGTTTTTTTCTTTGTTCATCCCAGTCTTTGGTAATCAATTGTTTTGGGTTTCTTGATGTGTTTTCTGGGGAGTGGGTTTTTATCACTCATTTCTATACGCCGGTTCTTGACTCTATAGCCCAATGGATTTTTGGCACATGGTATTCTATTCTTTGTACCATTTTTTTTTCTTGAGGAACTCACAAGGAGTGCCCATCCCCGAATCGAAGCTAGTTTTGGCGCTTGAATTAATCTCAACCCTATTTGGTTAAGCTTTTCCTTCATCATTTGTTATATTTTTTGTTTTCCTGTGGGGGTGTGAGTTGATCCTTTAGTTCTCATGTATGTGGATTTGTCTTTCCTCTTGTTGGTTGAGGTTTATTTTTGGATATGCATTATTTTGAAAATTCTTGTGAGGAACCAGTTGTGTTTTAGGTTTGAAATATGAAGGATCACCCATTCTAAAATTTTCCTTGGTCGTTTTTTTACTTGCATTTTTTCCCATTGACCATTGGTATGTGGAAGTTCCCAATTGAATGTGGTATGACTGGTCTATCTTGTAAACTTGTAACTTTATATCACATTCACAAAATGCAAAATCAGCCTAGTGACCCGATGAATATTCTTCGAATAGTCACATTCATAAATAGAAACACAAAAATTCTTGATTTGACCCCAAAGGTGTACATTTGTCACAAAATAAGTGGATGCGGGGAAGCGATGCATAATTGTATTTTTGCGCACTAAGAAGAAAAGTGTAAAAAGGTTCTCAAGACCCATAAAGGACACATGGCTCTTTCTTATGCATGAAGTGGGGAGGTGGGTCAGTGGAGCACTTTGAAAATTTTGGTTTTAAACTGGAAAGGGATTAAAATTGCATAAAGGGCCTGCAGTTCCACTATCACTTAAATATGACCATGTGTCAAGCCCATGTTGAAAGTCAAAGGTGGATGGGTGGGTCAAATGGCCGAATGTGTGAGAGTTTTAAAGCATGGAAAAAATTTTAAAATGTCTCCCTGAGCCTGTATTAATGAAAGAATTTTCCACATGGAAGGCTCATTTTTAAAATTAAAAAATTGGAATGAATGGCCACAATGCATTACATTTATTTCTTCCTCCATTAATGTGTTTTGCACAAATCAAGAAAAAAATTTCAAAAAGGATTTCAAGTGTTTTGATCATTTATTATTAAATTGGTCAAGATGTAAGTGTCATTTTTGATATTTTCATTGTGAAATAGTGTGAAATTTAATCGTGGGGCTTGTTCTAAGAATCAGGGATCAAAAGACAACTGGATTAAAGTTGAATGGTTCAAGAATTCACAAAAAATCAATAAGAGGTTTAAAATATTGTACTTTGCATATTGTTGGAAAGAATGTTTGAGGTAAATTTAGGGTTTTTAAGGATGAAGACCATGCCATGTACATTCTCAATTTCATCTGAGATTACAAGTGATTTAGACAAAATTACAGACACAGACATGATGAATGTTGACTCAGATGAATTTCTTCAGTGATTAAATGATCCTAGTCAGAGTGATTCTTTGAAAGTAATTAAGGATAACCACATCACATTAGCTGGTGTTATCCCACCATCGGTTTAGTTCCTAGAATTGGTAGGGAATTGTGTTATGAATTATGAACTGGAGAAAAGGGAAGTATTAAATGGAAGTGGTGATGTAGTGTTGACATTGACACCTGTGGCCATTAGAATAATGCTTAAATTTCTTGTAATCACAAATCCAATCACCATTGGTATCAAACTAGCTTAACGGGATTATGAGAAGAAGAATAAATCCTGTGCTAAGATCATAAATACAAAATGGCTCATCATGGAGAAAAAGGAAACAACTAGCATTCTTAAAAGGATAGTTAGGGAACAATTTTTTATGAGGCTAAAGATATTATTGGGTTATTAAATTGAATGATAGGATTTGAAACTATGAATGAATTCAAGGAATTGATGTGTAACTTCATGTGGATTATTTTAAAAAGGAAAGGGAACATCTGTTGGGCTACTTTTATTCCAGAAGCACTCCATAGTCACATGGTCACTTTAGTAGCAAAAATTTAGATGGATGACACTTCAGAGCTAGATTTCTACATGATGACCTACCTAATTTACAATGTTGTAGGGAATAGATGTTTCTAGGGCCTGTTACCACGTGCTGATTTCAAACAGTATCAAATGCATGAATTTTTCCTCACCTGCAACTAGTCAATTGGAGTGGAAATGTGAGGTTGGTTAATGATGCTTTTTTCACACCAATTATATACCTTTTCAAACCAGAATGGGAGAAATATATAATTTCTGAACAAGCCAAGAAATTGATTTTGGAGTATGGGTATTACTGCATTCAATATAAAAAATTCACATACATAAGGGTTAGTGGTTTTGAGAGTAAACATTATAAATTGGCTAGATATTTAGATGATAAATTAGCTTTATGTGAATTGGCAAGGAAGTTAACACCTGTGCATGAATTTATTTCTAGAAGGAACAAGACAAATATTAAGTTCCCCATTAGAAATGGAAGGTATTCATTCCCTTTCATCATAAAATCCATATTGATTGAGGATGAAATGAAGAAGTTTGACATGGAAAAATTTAAGGCAAGGGCCAATTATGACATCAGATGGGTATTTAATAACATCAAAAATACTTTTGAAGATGAGCCTCATTTTAAAGATTATTGGATGAATTATAGGGATGAAGAAGAGGACAAATTATGGGACTTCTCAAGAATGGCGCTTTCACAAATAATAGAATTCAAAATTATAGTTATCCCAGAGGGAATTGTGGATTATCCACATACAGTAAGTAAATATTACATTAATCAGAAGGTGTAAGGTCATCTTATAGCCCCTCTAAATTGGAATAAGATAGAATATGATGATTCTTATATAAGGTCATTTTGAAGATTATTGGATGAATTATAGGGATGAAGAAGAGGACAAATTATGGGAATTCTCAAGAATGACCCTTTCAAAAATAATAGACTTCAAAATTGCAGTTATCCTAGAGGGAATTGTGGATTATCCACATACAGTAAGCAAATATTACATTAATCAGAAGGTGTAAGGTCATCTTATAGCCCCTCTAAATTGGAATAAGATAGAATATGATGATTCTTATATAAGGATAGTTGATGTAATGAGGATGACTGTGAATTGGTTAGCCCAAAAGAACATTGACTTGTCAATCTAGAATGCAAGAATCTTAAACAACTTCAGGAGTTTAGGAAACTTAAGTGATGATATTCCACCCCTGAGGGGTGGCGTAGATATAATTTATCCATTGGGAGAAAAATACCCTTATTTTCCCTCCAAAAATCCCACTTTTAAACTCATAGATGAGTGGACTTCAGCCACTAGCGGAACTGGTACTTCTATGTCAGTTCTCAGGTAAAATACTAAAGAAATTCTCTTAAAATCTATGGAGAATGCCCCCATTAATTTTTCAATTCCAATTCAAGAAAAGGGGAAATATTTGGCATCTGATGTGGTCCATTAGGGTGATTTTCAAAAAGCACATAGTGCTAAGAAAATAATGAGTGGAGCTATAACAAGTGGTGATACTCAATCTAAGTCATATAAGGAGTGAAGAGCGGCACTTGATTTGAAGAAGTTGGAAATAGCACACAAGAAATACAAGGTGGTATATGAGCTAGTTTTGGTGAGGGTGGGTGCCCACATGCCAAAATAAAACAAACATAGAAATATGGTAATGAATCCTCTTGAGTTTGAAATGAATTATGTTTTTCAGGCACAACATGTTGCATCACTGCCACAAGTGTAACAATCAGAGACTTTGTTTTGACCTTTGAATTTGGAGGAAATAACAATAAAAGGAACTCACTATCAAGTATCCCAAGAAAATTTTGTAGCTAATCCAGTAGGCAGCTAATTTTTAACTCTAGGTATGAAAATATCAAAGACCTTTCCTGCTAAGGATGAAAATATGCCTTTGGTTGAAACACTGCATGATTTTGCAAAAATTCAGACTGATGTGATTGATGTTGATACTGGTGAGGGATTATCTATGTTATATGTCCTTAATTTATCTATGAGTGAACAAATAATGAAAATAGTAGATGGCCTTCAAACAAATAAGGAATTGGAAAGAAATAAACATGTGCTAACCAGTGAAAAGAAATTCCAAGCATTTTAGTTTTGTTCAATGATTGGCATAAGATGAAAGCATAGGTTGAGGAAGCGGTCAACAATGGGCATGGAAGAGAGATTGAGGTTTTACAAACCAACTATGGTTTCATAACAAATGATTTGGACCATGTTTGTGTTATTCTCCACAACTATATGGAGTGGAGTGTAGGCATGGTGAAATCTACTCTGCAACATCTCCAGACTCTGGGTTAGCTTGCTAATGCCTATAGTGTTGTGGATAGTCAGGGAAAGAAAAGAAAGGAGACTCCAGATGGTTTTGACTTGGCCTATTTGGTTGGTAACATAGATGCTTTGGCTAAGGAATGGGCTAAGGTGCTTAAGGGAATTGAAAATTCCTATAAATGATCTAGGGAGGGGTATTTTGTTTTATTTACTATCTCTGTAGATTTTTGGCTATTAGTTTCTTCACCGTTGTTAGTTCTAATGTGTTTTTTTGTTGTTTTTGTTTCACTACTCTAGCTCCTGGGGGAGCTCGTATTATTATGAACCTTTATACTATTGATTTTTTGATGGTGTGGTAATGTATTTATCTACTCTCATGGAGAGGTGACTTTATTTGGGGTAGGGTCCCCTTAACCCTTTTTTACTGCTAATAAAAAAACAAAAAAATTCCAAGCAACATAAATCCCTTCTACAGGATAAATAGTTTCAGAATCAGATAAACAAGGATTTCTTGGCAGAGAAGACATTAATACAGAGGTATTAGTTGAAGAAATTTTTTCCCTGTAAGTTAAAGTTACTACAGTTGATGAACTTTCTCACATAGGAATATTTGTCTTTGAGGATAAAATATAAGTGGCACAAGATGCAATTGTTGGCGATAAAATTATTTTTGATAGGGATAAAAAACCTATAGATGGAAGTGTGAAGTTGGCTTCAGAAGAACAACCTACCACGACATTACCAGATGCATCATCAGAACATAGGATACCAACTCAACAAATTTTGGGGAAGGAAGAGCCTGTGAGCCAGTCACTGGTACAAGAAAATATTGGAGGATAAATTGGGTTTAGTATGGCATCAATTGGAGAAATAAAGAAGGAATATCCCTTACTTGTTGACACGAATCAAGAAAATAATTATCAATCCTAGGTTCTGAACCAAGGAGAAGAACATTTGAAAGAATTATTTACACATGGTTAGAGTAGCAAAGTGGTTATCAAAATAAATTATGAAGAATAGTAAAAATCACTAGCTCAAGATGAACAAGGGGTGTTCAAAAAATTGATGTTTTTCCCTAAGAAACCCCAACAAAAATCACAAGAAGCAAAGGATGGAACAAGTTTGGATAAAGGGTTGATTGGTGAATTAATTTCGAATGAGGAAACGGAGGTCCTCCATGTTCAAGCTATTGAACTTACTATTTTATCTCTTCCAAAGGTAGTAAGAGATTTAAAAAGGGCTAGGATTATCACCAAAACCCACACTAATTCATTAGGATCCAATACTCTAGAAATAACAATCCCTTTTGAGGGGTAAAAAAGCTAAAATATAACATCCAATGATTACAATGTTCGGATCATTCACTTAGGAAATATCTCAAGAGTAAAAATAAAACAAAGAGTATTTGAGGAAGTGAATGACCTTTTACAAAAGGTGGATGAAGATAGGATGAAAAAAAGGTAGTTAAAAGAATAGGTTAAATCCCCGAGTTCTAGTTTGTAGCAGTTGATTGAGAAACCTAGTCAAAATCAGATAAGTGCGTCTATAGATACCCCTAAGGGAATGGAAAGGATTAAAAAATTTGTCAAGAAGGTCCAAGCGGTGGATACGTGGATTGAAAAATTAACCAAAAATGGAAAAGAAGCAATTACAGAAGCTAGATCAAAGTATGAAGAGCTCAAGAATAGACTCAATGAAATCAATGAGATAATTGAATAGTGTGAAATGAGATCTTCTACTTTGAAGTAATTCTTCCCAAACTAGACCGCATAACCCAGCTCAGTGATGAATTAGTTGAGCAGGAAAACATTGTGCCAGTGGAATTCAAAGGAAGCCAACATGCCATAGAAAAATTATCAAAAACCAGAGTGGAAACCTTAAATGGGATCAAAGAAAACTTGAAATCAAGAGAAATTAGGTTGATGACACTATTGATGCCATTGACTTGAAGTTAGAAGATATGGTATTTGATAAATTTGAAAAGAGATACGGGGATCTGAAGATTGATTTTTTTCTTAACTCTTTTGAAAACAATATTGAAAAGGATTATTTTTCCTATGAAATCATTCAAACAGTGAGAAAGGCTGAGAATAGAATTGTAGAATTAAAGACCAAGCCATTAGAGTACAAAAAAGAGATGAGCCATTACATAGATGTAATCGCTAGGAAAACACTAATCTTCCAGCACCATACTAGACCAGATGAGTGTAGACACTAAAATTAGGTCACACTCCCCTTTTGTACCTCGACCAATAAGCACCCTTCATCACATTAACCTAGTCATGGCCCCCTTCACTCCACTAATATTAATTTAATTAATTTAATTAAATTAATACATTACCCTCACTATATTTATTATTTAAATATCTTATTTAAATAATATCTACACATACAGTTCACTTAGACACCTCACCAAGCCAAATCAACCTAAGACCTATTCTTAGCAAGTTCCCATAACTAACTAGGACCTACCCAAACCCTCAAAATAAATGCCTACATTCCCTCTACCCACATTCCCGTATGCTCACAAGAGGCTCCCAGTCTAATCCATAGGATAACAACATGAGATCCAAGAAACTCAGGAGGATCTTCCTAAGTTTAGTAAACCTAGGAAATCCTACCTTGACCAACATTCGTTACCCCTAATCATAGCCGGTTAATCCAAAACCACTGTTGGTTACCATTTAACCCCAAAACAACCTTATTCTCAAGGTTAGAATTTGGTAAAACATTGGGAGAAAAGTCGACAAGAAAGAACACATCTTAGAGAGATAACGCATCTTCAGAGAGCTAATTCCAGTGAAAACCCACATCCAAGGGAGGAGATTGAGCATCTTCTAGTGCACAACCATCTTAACCATGATCTGATCTATCCAAGCAAATAGGAGTGTACATGCAGCCCATGCAGAAGCTTTTCTTCAGTTAGTGATCACTTATAACCTTCAAACCCATAATCAGCACCTCCATACCTCACATACAAGCCTTCAGGAACAAAATCCAAGTATAACATCATACTTTCCTGGTTATTTCATTTCATCATCATTTTATCATCCATTGTTTATCTAGCTCCCTATTGACCTTATCCACATTTTCACCTCCATATACCCATTAAAACCTTGCAAAATCCTACTCGAGTCACCCAATACCTCGTCCTGACCAACCAAAGTCCTTTGTGTAATCACAAAGGAGACCTTAGCTTATTCTATTACATTGCCATATCTCACAGTAACCAGCACCGACTATACTTAACTACCGTTGGTCACCCCTAACTGACACTGGTCTCTATGTTTTCTCACACATCCCTGAATAGAGACCTACCCACCTAATTTTACCTCACCCTCATTCACCTGTTACCTACCTGAGACCTTTATCAGACCTGTAGATACCCTGAACCAATCATTTGACCTTTGGACTCTATTCTAGCTTAGCATATTAGATAAGATACATTTATTATTCTGTTTTTAAGTGAGATACCTAAATCATTTCAAAATAACAATAGGATTTACTTTGTTTACAACAATGAATTTTTTAAAATAGTGGACTGACAACAATCTAGGAAGTATCATACTTCCCGGATCTAGCTTATGCTAGGTAGTTCATTACCCATATTGTTTAATTCTTTCTGGTGGTCTTGTTTTCATTACAAGTAGTTCCTCCTAGCCAAAAGGAAGCTTTCATGATCAGACGTGGATTCGGAAGTCATATGCATGCAACAACCCATCGACCGACATTTGAACATGTATTCCTCCTACACCCATTACCTTATCTATTTTGTCAATAATTATAAGAAACAATCTAAGAAAAAGGTGAAACATTTTGGCACACCCGGTGGGACCCATCCAGGGTTCCTTGCATTTCATTCATTCCTAGTAAAAAAATTCTGTGTTTTTTTCCCTTCTAAAAAGCTTACACACTAATTTTCTTCCCTGGTAATCCACCTCTTCTTTCTACTTCCTCTAAAGGAAGCTTTTCTTTTGGTGTAATTAAAAACAATCATTTCTTCATGTTTTTCTGCATTATAGTGAAAGAGCATCCCTTTTCCAATTCATCTTATTATGTCATCCAATTTCACATTTTCAATTTGGGTTTAAAAAAAAGTGCATTCCATTCTGATTTATTGCATTAGGTCACATTAATTGAAAGCAACCTATATGCTTGAAGTCATGACCAGCTGATGGTTGACATACGAATCACAGAAAAGCACTTCTATCCTTCTCTCTTCCTTTGAGTCTTACCAAACCACACAAAAATTCAAAATACATACATTCTTAAAAAACATCCTACCTGGAAGAAGCTATAGGTGATCACACGATCACGTCACAGTGGGCACCTAGCTCACTGCTCTATCAAGTCATACTTTAGAGCGAAGCCTGCCCCCACGATAACATAACTGAAACCTCACCTTTTAGATCTCCTTCTTTATAGGAAGCCATCCTCACCAAAAACTTTGTTTCACAATTCATGTGTCAGTCCTTAAAAATCATAAGCTACACAAACATAATAGAAAAGGCACTCCTAGGATCATATTTTCTCAGTGTTTTTGCTTGGCTTGCTTTTTGAGGTGAGAGATCATGTTTGTCACTTTCTTGTTCATCCTTACATGCTCCTCATCATATCTGGTGTATTCCGGCTTCACCTGAGTGTGCCTGGGCCATATCATCATCATTCCTAGAATTCTATGTCTGATTCTACATCATATTTTAATTCACAACCACTTTCTTTCATCATTGTTTCAATTTCACAGTAACCATCATCAGTTACCTCTGACCGCCATCGGTTATACCCAACTGACATCGGTTTAAGGTCCTTTTGCTAACCTACTCAATAGGACATATTACTTCTCTTTCTTCAACTTTTCACATTCTTTGTCACTGTCATTATTCCCATTGACGTTTTAAACATCTTCAGATTTGGCATACCTATCAGATTTTACCTTTTGCCTCACTATTTACTCACTGTCCATTTTTTACACTGACTGGTAGTGGTTACCCCTAACCGACGTTGGTTTCCCCTAACCAGCATCGATTATCCTATTTCGTATTCCAGCCACCATTTTTTACTTCATCCACTTTTTATCACCAGATTCACCTATTCTTGTTGTTCTCTGTATCATTTATAGAGAAACCACCCTACCTAATCAATAATGGTTCACATGGTGCTGACCCAAAGACAAGCAAGTGCCCTTGTATTCCATTTTAGTTGCCAACTAATCCCACCTAGTCCTTCACCACCTTCTATTTTTATCACTAGCCATGGATCCCATCCAGCCTACTACTATCGCTACTGGAGATGATGAGTTTGCAAGACTCCATGACCAAAACCCTGGTGCCTTAGAGTTTTACCTTTCTCACTCATCCACTCGAGATGCCTCAGGTCATTTGATATATGGCATGCCCATAGCTATCCCCCTGACTCTCGAACCCACTTTCGCATCGACCTCATCTGGCTCCATGCTGCCCGCATCCACCTTACCCCTAGTCATTTTGTAGTTAGGTTCTATACCTGCTATGACTATCATGTCTGTTACCTCTAAGGCACCCATTACATCCACCATGCCCTTGACGACTACCCCAAACAAAACCTCATCAACCCCTAATGTCCCATATATACCTGTATCTACATTCCCACTTCTAATATCGGTGACCCCTACCCCATTTCAAAATGTGGTTCTTTCCATTCCACAATCATTAGCCCCTATTGCGACTAGGGTTACCATGACCCTTCCACCCCATATACATACTACCAACAACCTCTTGTTTCATCCATTATTCATTATGGGTATGTACGCCCTATTTCACTTCCTTCTTCTCCACCACCCTACATGGCAACCCCATACACTAGAGTGCCACCCTTGCTATATGCCCAAAACCAACCTCCTCATGCTACACGAGGCATCAAATCATCACAACCCACCAATGACCTAATTAAATTGATGTTGGACAAGATACAAACATTGGAGGCATCGATTTCTAGCTCCCGCACCACCCTCACCAACAACTAAATTTGAAACAAGTCTATTCACCCATCCATGCCTATCCATTCATACCCTGTGCATTGGGAAATGCCTAAATTCAATCATTTGAATAGCAAGGAAGACCCCAACAAAATTTACAATCATTCAAACATGGGTATTACCTGATCGCTCATGATGATGCCTTGCTTTTGAGAAATTTTCCCATGTCCCTCACTAAACCTACATTAGATTGGTATAGTGGGTTACCTAAACACTCTATATTCTCATTGATTCAGGTATCCCAAGCTTTCTTGGATCATTTCTCTATCAATATCATTAAGAAGGTTACCATGACTGATCTATATTCCACACGTCAGTATGAGGATAAATCTATCGCAGATTTTGTCACTCACTGGCACAACCTGATCAATCAACTTACCTTCCAACTACCACAAACTGAACTCATCGAGATCTTCAAATGAGCTTGCGCTAGACATATCTCCCCAACCTTGTAAGTTCAAACCTTTCGAACATTCGATGAGGCATTCACTATGGCACGAAAGTTAGAGATTTGGGCCATCGAAGAGAAGAAAATCCAATTATGTAATAAGAATTGAGCATTCAAGTTAAATTATACCTCTTCCTCTTCTAAACCACAAACCAATTATTCAAAAGCTATGGGCACCGCTAACGTAGTGGTACTCAAGGTCAGCCCAAATCATCCGTCGAATCAGGGTACACCCTGATCTAATCTCTCACCTGTCCAGAATTTTTGATTCAGATAAGAGCAGTGAAAATATACCCCAATTGGGGAACCTTACTCTTTTGTCTTAGAAAATCTTATCAAAGTTAGAGCCATCACCCTTCCACCCCAAAAACCACACACTGATTTTGACCCTGCTCACTCCATGCCCGCGTGGTATAAACAACATGATTTCTTTAACTATCATCAAGTAAAGGGTCATAGTGACAACAACTACATCAATTTTAAGAATATTGTCAAAGAAATGCTCGAGAAAGTCGAGTTAACTATGGATAATCCCAACGCCACCCACAACCAAAATCTACAAATATTCAAAAAACCATTTCCCAACCATGCCGCTTCATCCAATCAAACCAGTGAGACATCCAATCACGATACCCATACCCGTGAGGTTCACGCTATCTTTAATGAGGTATATTTCACCTCTCAATTACCTCACGTACCTTCCATAGAGGAAATCCTAGCCCAAAATCCTCCTTCTACATTGGAACCAAACTCTACTATTCCTTCACCAACAGAGGAACACCTTTCATCTCCTTCATCACCTACAGAGGGGTCTTCTGCTAACATCGAGACAATTTCACCCCTAGCTTCTCCACTAAGAGAACCTTTACCTACAATACCTCCTCCACCCATAGAGGATCTTCCATTACCTCCTCCACCCATAGAGGAGCACCTATCTATCCCTCCACTTATAGATGAGCTCCCATCATCTCCTCCACCCAGCATAGACACACTTGAGATACCTTTGCCTCTTGGCAAGTATTCTCCTTTAGCTACCCAAAATCCAAAAGACTTACTTTCAGCTCTCTTACCCATGGAAACTGAAGCTGGCTGATTCCCTGTCTCTAAGATGCATTTTATAGGAATTCCCATTAGGTCCTCACCAACTCCACCCACAGATGTGCCATTCTCACGTTTGGCCGATCACTTAGATTATGTGAATAGGGCTTTATTATGGGGGGGCTATTACTCCCTGTCTCAACACAGATGCAAAGATCCCTTGCTAATACCTCCACTATCTACCCAAACACATTTCAACCCATCAAACCAAATACAACCACTACTATCGTAATCCCTTCCATGATACCCGTTAGCACTCACACCACACCATTACCCATAACCCAACCTACATCTAAACCCAAACCCATACCCATAACATTTGCCTCCACTAAACCTATTACCACTTTAGGGGTTATCCCGACCACCAGCCTTACTCATTCACCTATTAAATTGGATTTAGCTACATCCTCTAACGTCAATACCACACCTACTCTGACACCCAAACCAAAGAAACAAACTCATCGACCTCATACCTCAACCGCACCAATCACACCCTCACTTGTCCCATCTACCTTGAGACCTCAGCTGCCTAACATGGTCAAGAAACCTCCACCCATCAATAAACCAAAAACACAACAACCTATTCCATCCTCACAAACCTCTAACCTACCCACAAACACAACATGTCTTATACCCACACCTGCAATCTCTTTACCACCAATACCTCCAATACCTCCAGCTATTGCTTCACTACCCACTACACTTCAGTCATTTTCCCTCACACCCCAAGTACGACTAGCATCATCTACCTTCACAGCACCCCCATTATCCCCATGGGTAACTTTCCCTCTTCCTCCATCTTCTTTTCCTTCTAGACCTTGTACACTCACATCACCTTTACCCAAGAAGTTTCAATCCAAAAACAAAACCCCACTACCTCACAAAAAGGTAGTCAAAACAAACCCACACCCTCCTAACCATCCATCTAGTGTACCCCTACCCAAATGAACCCGACTAATACCTAAAACCACAATGACACCTAAACCCATAGCTTGACCCATTCCTATTCTTCCAAAAATAGTTCCCCAAAAACCAACCATACCTACACCCAAACCTACATTCACTTCCCATTGTGATCCACTAGCAGGGTCCTATGCCAAAAATTTAACCAACCTCCTCGAGAATTCTGTTATCACATTACCACCACTCTGACCTTATGACCCCCTCAAACCCAAGCCAAAAGGGTTTTGATGATACTAAAATTTGCAGATACCATCATGTGCTAGGTCATGATGTGGAGAATTACAAGGCCTTGAAAACCATCCTTATCTAATTGTGTCCACTAGAAACCAACTTTTACGATGATGACCTTCTCGAAAAGGATCTTGCTTCACCAACACTCATTCCCACACAGCCTAGTCAACAACCACAACCACCACCCTCACAGCTCCTATATGCACACCGAATATTTGAAATTAACATGGTTCACATTAGATAACTTTCCACGCCACCACCTAAATGTCATTGTGCCCAACTGACCTCACAAGGTTTTTCTCATCTGGTAGATTTTTATCTATCGTGTCATTATACCACTCACCCTACACCTTATCCATTTGCAAACTTCCCTCAAATCAACATGATACACATCATTACACATGCGTAGAAGGGAAAATAAAAGGAAACTGATCGAACAACCAATCATATACCCAATATACCATCTGTAACCATACCTAAAATCACTATTTATGGCCCTACATACCCCATTTCTAATGGCATCACACATCACACCATGCTCAAAAAATTACACCAATCTCCCCTCAAAATGTCCTTATATGACCTCATCCAGACCTCAGAATCCCATCGTCAAGCCCTCATGGAGGTTCTTCAATCTATTGAGGTTTTACCAAATGACCCTACACCCATAGCCTCCATTATCACACCCCATCACGTAGCCTCTCTCACCAAATTACCACCTTCATCCTCACCTCACCTTGTTCACCAAGTGGCCTCCCTTAACTTCTCATAGGAGGAGATCACGCCACACCAAAACGATGACCCAGACCCATCCCTCTTCATCTCTGTCCACATTGATGACATATGGGTATGCCATGTGATGATTAATGGAGGTGCTAGCATTAACATAATTTCATTACATACATTTTCTCAAACGCCCATACCTGAAAATTGTATGCATAAACATCTAGTCATGTTGCGTTCATTCAATGATGCTATCACTTCAACACTAGGCACTGTCATCCTTCACATTCGTGTGGGCCCCCACACTATCTTGGAATTGTTTTATGTTTTGTAGGGGGAATTCTAATATAACTTGTTTCCTTGTAGACCCTAGATTTGTGTCATGGGTTTCATCCTTCCACTTTGTATCATTGTGTAAAGTTTGAACACGAAGGACACACTTATACCGTTCCAGTTGACCTATCATCTTTCAAAACATGCAACATGCTTTACTGACCCAATGATGTGCTCATACCTGTCAAGCCATCTACCTCTACAACCACTACCACTTCACCTACACCTCCACCTACCAGTATAGTCACTGCTTTCACCAAACATACCTCCTCCATTCCTACCACTGCTATTATCTCCTCGGCTGACCCATTAGCTTCGCAATCCATTAAATCCACCTCTACATTAACCTTCGACACATTATCCATTCCAGCTACCTACATACCAACCACTGATCCCTTGGAAGAAGTTTTTCAATGCCTCACTCTGGGGGAGTACCTCCTATATAGTGTCAACACATTCCTTAATCTTCATGAGAATGGAAGCCTTCACCAACACCCCCGCTATGATCATCGTATAGGAGAACTCCTCCTTTATGGTCCTCCTCATCTTCGTACTAGTCTCACCGATGGGAGACTTGATACTACCACTTACACACCTGAACCACCATCACAACCCCACCTATTTTCCACTAAATTCCAATCAATTACTAATCGCCATTTCACCCACACCTTCCTGCACCATTGTGCATGGAAGGGTTTTGGGTTTGGATTTTACAAGAAAGACCACCATACCATTATTCCATGTTCCACCTACAAACATAATGACTATAGTGTTATCATCTTCCCCGAACCTCCTACCAAACAGGCCCAAAATGAACTCATTAAAGACCCTAGCCCTCCTCCACCTTCATCTTCATCACCACCTTCACCTGCTCCACCTTCATTACCACCCTCATCGACGAAGTCGACAGATCTTGAATCTATCCCCCCTAACTTTTTTTTTTCATAAACACTATTTCCTTGGGGTCTTTGACTTATCAACGTGAAGGCGAGGCCCCTTCCACTCTATAATTAACGTTGACACACCTATAATTAACGTTGTTCAATGTCAAGATGATGAGTCTATACTCACCTACCTTGGTGTAGAGGACTCATATATTCATCGGTCGTTACCTTCTGAGATGTAAACCATGTTGAATGAATCAACTATCGAGATCAACATTCATACTCAATACGATCCGCACATCCTAAAGATCAGACAATATTTAGATGCTGCTGAATAGGAATCCATAACTTCTTTCCTCTGAGATCATAACCACACTTTTGCCTTGTCTTACGTAGACATGCCCGGTATTGAACCCACCATAGTGGTCCATAATATCACAATTGTTCCTGATTCCAAATATATCAAATAAAAGAAGAGGAAAATACACCCTCGCATTGCTCTTCTCATCAAAGAAGAAATTTAGTGCCTTCTTTCCATCTCCTTCATCTTACCCATTGATTATCCTCTTTGTATTTCTAACATTATCCCTGTTACTAAAGCAACAGGGGGACTCCACATTTGCATGGACTTCCGTGACCTCAACCTAGCCTTCCCGAAAGATGAATTTACCTTACCCAGTATTGATTAACTATTTTTCCTCACTGTTGGTCATGATATGCTCTCACTCATGGATGACTTCTTGGGATATAACCAAATTTTTCTTTCCCCAGAAGATAAACACAAGACTGCATTCATTACCCCTTAGGGAACCTTTTGCTATCGAGTCATGCATTTTGGCCTTAAAAACGCTGGTGCTACATATCAGTGTGCTATGACTTACATCTTCCATGATATTATGCATCACATATTGGAATATTATGTGGATGATCTCTTGGCCAAATATAAACATCGCATCGAGCAACTCGCCATCCTCAAAACCATCTTTGACACCCTCATTAAATACTGCTTCTGCCTTCAACCTAAAAAGTGTGTCTTTGTGGTTCTCTTAGGAAAGCTCTTGGGATTTATTGTTTCCCTCCATGGTATAGAAGTTTACCCTACTAAAGTCAAGGACATTCTAGAAATGCCTCCACCCACTAACCTTAAATAACTCTGTAGCCTGCAAGATAAATTGTAGTCCATTCACCATTTCATTTCAAAATTATCTGATCGGTGTCAACCATTTCATCATCTTCTTAGGAAGGATGTCTCCTTTAAATGGGATGATGACTGTGACAAATCTTTTTACACCCTAAAACAATACCTTCTCCAACCACCCGTACTCATTCCAGTTAAAGATGATCAACCTTTTTACCTATACATATCAGCTACCGATCATTCCTTAGGAGCCATGCTCATTCATCGTGATGAACAACACCTTGAGCAGGTGGTTTATTACATAAGTTGTACTATTTTGGACTATGAAACCTGATATAACCATCTAGAAAAACTTTTCTTAGCCTTAGATTTTGTTTCCACCAAACTCCGCCATTGCCTACTCAACCACAAAACCTATGTCCTGACCAACACCGATCCCTTACACTTCATGTACATGAAACCTTATCAAAATCAGCATGCCACACGATGGATTATGCTTTTAGCTGATCTTGACCTCAAATTCATTCACCAAAAGTCCATCAAGGGCCAAGATATAGATGACCAACTGGCTGACACACCTATTTCTGGGGACCAACCCTCTAATTTTGACTTTCCCAATGAGTCAATTGCTACTCTTTCCCTGAACGAACCCCCTTACCAAATGACACTATTCTTTGATGGTTCCAAGTGTCACCATGGGGTGGGGATGGTGTTATCCTCATTCCTCTGGATGGAGAACCCATGCCTTTGTCTTTCAAACTAGACTTTGAATGCAACAACAAAATTTCCAAGTACGAAGCACTCGTACTAGGTCTCCCGGCTACATATGCCCTATATGTAAAATCAATACACATCTTTGGTGATTCAAAATTGGTCATAAACCATGTCAATGGTATGTACTAATGTCGTAACAAGATACTTCAAAAGTATAAACATCATGTAGACATACTTTTGACCACTCTTGATTATTAAACCCTTCAAACCATCCCATGTTCAACTAACAAATTTGCAGATACCATGGCCTGCTTAGGTTCCCAAATACCCACTTCCCCTACCGATTCCAAAATATTTGTCACCATACAACACCTCCATTCACCTTCTTATTTACCTCACGATGTTTACTCAATCAGAAAAGACACCCCTGACTTGAGTGACCTTTGCTATAAACAATACTCTGACTACCTTTTTCTCTCCATCCTACCTCCTAATCTCACCTGTAACGGAAAATGTTCCTTCCTTAAAAAGGTATCTTGTTTCGTCATTCTAGGGGGACTCCTCTATAAGCACAACTTTTATGGTATTCTTTTACGATGCCTCACAAGTTCTGAAATTCCTTATACCATTAAGGAGGTTCATGATGGAATATGTAGAGGTCACTTTAGTGGCCTTGCTGTTACTAAGCGTATTCTTCACCTAGGCTACTACTGGCTAACCCTTCACCATGATTGTTGTGACTATGTCAAACATTGTTTGAAACATCAACAACATTCCAACCTTCATCATACACCCATTCATGCTTTACAGGTCACTCGTGACCTTTGGCCCTTCTCTCAATGGGGTTTGGATGTTGTTGGAGAAATCAATCTCCATTCTTCCCAATGCCATCAATGGATCTTAACTGCTACTGAATACTACAAAAAATGGGTGGAAGCCATACCACTCATCTCCACAAAAGTCGAGAAAATATGTAAGTTCCTTAAATCACATCATTTGTCACTTTGGTGTTCCTCATCACCTCATCACTAACAATGGAAAACAATTCAAAAATTAAAAACTTCAAAAACTTTGCAACACCTTCGACATTCAGCTTTGTTTCTCATCACCTTATTACCCACAAACCAACAACCAATCCGAATTCACTAAAAAAACCCTCAACCAAATTCTCATGAAAGTGGTTGACGATACTGGGAAGGATTGGCATATGCACATCCCTTTTTACCTAATGGCATACTGCACTAGTATTCGCACTTCCACTGCAGCCACACCCTTTTCGCTGGTCTACAGTATAAAGGTTGTTCTTCCTCTCAAATTATAGATCCCCTCACTCAACATTTCTCTCCAGTACATGCTTACTGATGATGAATTTCATCAGGACCACTTTTCACAACTAGAGTTATTAGATGAATGTCATCTTACTGATTTAGATCACCTTCAAGTTTACCAACAACGTATCAAACATGCTTATGAAAAACGTGTTCATGAATGAATCTTCCAAGTCGGTGACCTTTTCTTGAAATAAATTCAACACGTAACTAAAGTAGAAAAAATTAAACGGGGCAAAATTCACTCCTAATTGGCTTGGACCATACATCGTAACTCATACCTATGGATCAGGTGCATATCATTTATCCTCACTTTAGGGTAAACCTGAACTTGAACCCCTTATTGCATTACATCTTTACCCATTCTATTGTTGACTCACTATCCTACCTCACCCTTTGTCTCTTGATAGGCTCGTCCCTTGAGTACTATTCACTACATACACCTCCCTAATGATTAAACAAGAATCATGTGAGTACCTGTAACTTGTTATCATCTCTTGAATATGTGTACCACGACACTACACATAACATGATTCTCATGGATACTTTTCTTCTACCTTTAGATGAGATACCATGGTCATTCCACCTTTCCTTTTACATAAGAGTCCTATCCTTCACCTTGGTCTTGTCCATGATTTCAAAGACCTTCAATGGGACAAAAATCCTTGAGTCAAACTTCTAATAAACAGATAACTCCCTCAAAAGTACATCTTCCTCTTGACAAAATTACTACTATAAATAGACTGCTCCCTTGAAGGACAGCTATGTGAATCTTTCAAAAAAAAATGAGAGAAACCAAAGCTTCCCACATCAATTAGCTTCACGAAGACCTCAAGGAGAATCATATTATTTATCCCATATAGACTTCCCGCATCGATCAATCTATCTCAACAAAAAAAAATTTAGTCATGGACTTGCCCATTGTGACCTCGGAGCTCTTGCCCAAAATACTTGTCACTCAAAACATATAACATTAACTACCTTTCACCCACCTTACCATTTCCAGTCTCATTTCCTCAATTGCCTCAACGGACATCTGGGAATTTATACATTTGGTGACCCTATGACTACCTTCATCATAGAACAGTTAATCATGCAATACCTTTCGGGTCTTGTGTTCATCACCCCCTCCAAGGCATGATCTACTCAGTATGATCCTACCCAATCAGGTGGCTTCATTGCCTCCTTTTTATCTTTTAACCATCTTTGTTTACGTTTTGATTACCTTATACAGGACTTGATCCTCAACGCTTACCTTTGAGGTAGTCTTACCCTTTCTCCATAATCACCTTCACCTACATCCTTTTACCTATAATCTACCCACACCTATTAAACCTAAACCCATAACATGCCCAAAACCTTACCAACTCATTTTCATATTCTTCCCTAGCTCATGAGATAACTACATCGACCTGAGGTCCCTTTTCACTGGGACTATATAGGTAGCACTCCGAGGGCATGTGGCCCTTGGAGGTTAACTCGACCATTCTCAACCGTAATATGATTCATCAACAATGCCTAACTCACCACTTACATCACATTTCACTTAATTCCCCTTTTATAAAAAAATTTGAAATTAAGCCACATACATAACAAGTCGCTTACCACAACATACATTTATTACATCTACCATCCCTCTATCATCACTATGTATAGATTATACAACATTTCACATACGATCCATAGTATCATTCATTTCCACCATAATGAATCATAACTAAACCTAGTTTCAACTCAACCATTCCTATAACCTAACTCAACCATACCTATAACCTGACTCAATCCATGCCTAAACCAACCTGAATCATCCATGCCTAACCATAAATTGACTCAACCATACGTACCAAACTTGACTTGATCCATGCCTATAACTTGAATCAATCCATGCCTAAACCAACCTAACTCTATCATGCCTAACTCACCTAATTTCAAACCACATCAAAGTAACACATCCATATCTCATCTAACACAAGCCATACATCCAATATCTCATAAACATATTAACACATCAAAAAATACCATGAATCTCATCATATAAATCAATAACTGTGTATCTCAAAATACATGCCTATCTCATCATGGCCATCATCTCAAAAATGTTAGCATATAGGATGATATACAATACAAAATGTCATCGATACACAGGCTGGTCTCATATACACAAAAAGAATGAATGAATCAATACAAAAAATCTTCGGCACACATGCCGGTATATGCTCACAATATGCAAAAATCACTTATACATCCTCATTGTCTTTGGCACAAAGGCCGGTTTATGATAAAAAACACAACTATCTTCGGCACGCAGGCTAGCATATATATATATATATATATAATAATCACTAATATACATCAAAATCAAGTGGCTGCATATCATACATCTTGCTGAATGTCCTCCATCTCCGTGTCACCTACACCCTCAGCCTCATGTGTCCCTACTGGCACATCATCTAGCTATGGTTGCCATGCGCTGGTGGCCTCTCCTTGATTAGACCTCAGAGCTCGTTGAACTCTTGTGCTCTCCATACTATGTGTGTGGGATATCATCCTCTCACTAGACAGCTACTGTGCCCTATACTCTCCATAACCTGGATACATGAATGGTCTGTGGTATTCCCATAGGTATCAGCCCTTATACCTTCCCTACATGAGCCTATGAACTAGGACCAGCTCCTTGTGCCTATGGTAATTCCCCCTTCCCCTGTTCCTGTGGTGGTGCCACCTATCCCTATGCCTGTAAGGCCCCAATCTATGTCTAGTCTATGGCTAATTGGCCCTATAAAGTTACCACCTGAGCTTATAGGACTATCACCTGACCATCTTTGTCTCCATCTCCTCCACCCCCTCCATCTGCCATCTGGTCCTGTAGACTAGCCACCTGTACTCATAGCTATGCTACCTCTACCTCTGACCCCTCAAGATGTGTCTGTAGTATATGTATCTACATGATCAGCTTTTCTACCTACCCTTGTAGGGAATCTCTCTACACTATAACGGTAGTTAAGTCTAGCTGCCCCAGTCTACGGCGTATGGCTCGTAACTGACCCACCCACCACTACCTATACCTATATGTGCATCTAACATCATCAATATTTTGATCCACTGGCTGCTCCTCCTCTCCTGTAGGCACTGTAGGCTGTGGTAGGGGTAGAGTCCTCCCCACGTCATCTCTCTGATACTGTGGGAAGGATGGAGGAATATATTGTACAAGCCTAAACTACCATCAGACCCTGTCTACTAGGATCATCTCATCCTCCCCAGCACAACCCTATATCCACCTCTCTAGTTGGAGCTCAGCTAGCTCCTCATGTATATGCCTATATAAGGGGAATCCCACATATGGTCTCTAGATAATGTCCACTCTGGACAACCCCTCCAATAACTACCGAAAATGGGCCACATTATATGTTGGCCTATCTGACCTCCACTCTCCTGCAATCGAAACCCATCTCCTATATCCCAACCACATAGATCTCACTGGGAATGCATCTTCTTGGGGCATCCCTATAGGTCAAACACAGACTATGTGCTTGTAGGCCCAGAAGTGTAGTATGAATGTACAACACAGGATAAACCTATGCAACTACCCATACACCCAAAGCTCTTTGTATAGCTACACCAACAATGCTGGTGCCCAGGAAAATCATGTCTTGTGCACCATGATATCATAGAGTACCCCCATCAGTGATCAGGGAAAGCATCCACACTCTACATCTAGCAGTGCATAACAACACATTACCTCCATCAATAAAACCACTAGCCTCATCTCATTTAGACGGGCTAGGTACATCTCGCCATAGATGAAACTGGCACTATGGAATATTAGCTCTACCACTCCCTCACCAAACACTATCTTGATCAACTTCTTTGAGGCTTCAAAGGAGATATAGTACACCTGGGCCCCCAATATGGGTAACTGTAATATCTGGAACATGTCCTCCAAGGTGATAGTCATCTCACCCGTCGGAAGGTGGAATGTGTTGGCCATGAAATCCCATCTATCGATGAGCGTGACCATCAAACTAGGCTTCCAAACAACATGTTGGTAGTACTGAATACCACTCAATCCCACTACCTCCATGTACTATATCTCTAAGGGGGTCGCTAAGCTATGCAATGTCACCAGTAGCAGTGGAACCCTGTCCCGCATGTGTAACTGTGATCTTCCCTACATCTAATCCAAAGCACAACATTAATCTACATTTACCATGCCATATTCACTAATTATTATTACCCATCACCCTATTTTTACCCTGTCAACCTCAACCACCTAACCTACATCACTTTTGGACCCTTGTGCCTAAAATCCTGACTAGTTCTGGTTCATCGCAACCGAATTCGGTCACCCATAAATCGACATCAGGCACCTATTTTATGACTAATACCAGTTCACCTTGACCGACCATGATTACCACATAACCAACATTGATAATCTAATTGGTGATCGATCCCAGTTCTACCCAATGGAGGTCGACCAAGCTTGACCGATGTTAGTCATTATCACACAAAAATCTGCAACTTCCCAAACCCCCCTTTTTTATAAACCCTCCCACTTGTCCCTTTTACCCCACCTACAATAATGTACACTACCCCAAAACCCCTACCCACCCCACCTATCTAATTTACTAGCCTTCCCCCCCCTCATTTGGTCCATTATTCCCCCCATACCCACATTTTAACTTTTTCCCACCGACACAAACAAAAAACCCACAAACCCCTACGAATAACAATTAACTACAACCTCTACTCTATCTAATTAACAATGTAGCATTAGGTGCTTACCTCGTCACATTGCCACCATCTCGATGGCACATCTGGCCATTGTGCTAATGGTCCACTCAATCCCTCTCCAGCCTCTACCATCCCCAAATATCTACTTGCAACCTTTGACCAATCAACTCTCTCACCCTGATCCCATGGACATGCTACTCATTTACCCAACCACCGTCAAATCACACTGCCAGCTCACTGTCCCATTTCCTCCAGACACTTTTCTCACTTTTCTCTCTTTTTTTGTCATTTCTTCACTTCACAAATGACAAATGAATAATAAAAACATGGATTTTTTTTGTTTTTATAAAAAACCTAATATGATCGACATCAGTCCCCCTAAACCGGCATCAGTCTCATGCCCTACCTCACCATCATCAATTTTACTATACTGACATTGGTTATCCATGACCGCCATCGGTCATCCTCACCTACCCATTGCCTTTTCTTTGTCATTTTACCCCACCCTTTACCTTGCTTCTTTACCTCGTCCAACCTTTACAAAACCCATTACCTTACCTTTCCTGCCCTCATCATTTACTACCTCCATTTTTCCTCCTTTGGGGACTCATTATTTTACCCCTACCTTGGCCTTACCCATGCCACAACCTAGATATTTGGACCTGGACCATCATTAGTGATCTTTGACCTCATGTGTTTGTTATATGTTGTGGCACTGTTACCTATGTTGATTGACCTAACGACCTTACCTAGCCTATTACTGTGACCATTTATCCTGACCCTACCTTTGGTGTACCAGAACATACCTAAAAGGTTCCTACACCTAACTGACATTGTGTCTCCTAACCATATCCTATACCTTGGATACCAGATTCACTTCCACCTTGTTTGGATAAACCAATCGAACTTAGATGCTGTAGAGTTTTCTTGCTCTTCAACCCGGTAGTGTGGTGTAGTTTATTTGTGTGCGTGTGTTTGACTATTGCTACCTTTGACCCATACCCATTACCTAGATTTCCCGCATAGACCTTTCCCCCCTTTTTTCCCTATACCCACTTTCCTTTTCCTCACATTTAAATTTTATCAAACCACTCACTACTTCATCTTACTACCTCGTCAGTTCCTGGTTTGAGGGGTATCACCTTCACCCTCACATGGGGCAACCACATCTTATTTTTGTTAGCATCACTTACCAATACAAGCTATGCAACAAAAAGGGTAAAAATGTAGACACTAAATTTAGGTCACACTCTCCTTTCGTACCTTGACCAATAAGCACCCTTCATCACATTAACCTAGCCATGGCCCCCTTCACTCCACTAATATTAATTTAATTAATTTATTTAAATTAATGCATTACCCTCACTATATTTATTATTTAAATAATATCTACACATACAGTTCACTTAGACACCTCACCAAGCCAACTCAACCTAAGACCTATTCTTAGCATGTTCCCATAACTAACTAAGACTTACCCAAACCCTAAAAATCAACGCCTACATTCCCTCTAACCACATTCGTACATGCTCACAAGAGGATCCTAGTCTAATCCTTGGGATAATGACATGAGATCCAAGAAATTTAGGAGGATCTCCCTAAGTTTATTAAACCTAGGAAATCCCACCTTGACCGACGTCGGTTATCCCTAACCGTCATTAGTTAATTCGAAACCACTGTCGGTTACCATTTTAACCCTAAAACAACCTTATTATCAAGGTTGGAATTTGGAAAAACATTGGGAGAAAATTTGATGCACAAGAACACGTCTTAGAGAGATAATGCATCTTCAGAGAGCCAATTCCAGCAAAAAATCACATCCAAGGGAGGAGATTGAGCATCTTCTCTTGCACAACCATCTCAGCCATGATCTGATCTATCTAAGCAAAGAGGATTGTACATGCAGCCAATGCAAAAGATTTTCTTCAGTTGGTGATCACTTGCAACATTCAAACCCATCATCAACACCTCCATACCTCACATACAAGCCTTCAAGAATGAAATCCAAGTACAACATCATACTTTCCTAGTTATTTCATTTCATCATCATTTTATCATACATTTTTTTTATCTTTCTCCCTATTGACCTTCTCCACATTTTCACCTCCATATACCCATTAAAATCTCGCAAAATCCTACTCCAATAACCCAATATTTCACCCCGACTCACCAAAGTCCTTTGTGTAATCACAAAGGAGAACACAACTTGTTCTGTGACATTTTTAGATCTCACAGTAAGTGGCACAGGTTACACCTAACCGCCGTCGGTCACTCCTAACCGACACCGGTCTCTGTATTTTCCCACACAGCCTAGAACAGAGACCTACCCATAAACTTTCATCTCACCCCCATTCACCTATGATCTACCCAAAACCTTTATCAGACCTGTAGAGACCCAGAACCAAATATTTGACCTTTGGATTATATTCTAGCTTATCCTGTTAGATTAGATCAATTTCTTATTGTGTTTTAAGTGTGATACCTAAATCATTTTAAAATAACAATAGGTTTGACTTTGTTTACAACATTAAATTCTTTCAAATAGTGGATTGACAACCATCTAGGAAGTATCATACTTCACGAATCTAGCATACGCTAGGTAGTTGACTACTCATATTGTTTAATTCCTTCTAGTGGTCTTGTTTTTATTACAAGTAGTTCCTCCTAGCCAAAACAAAGCTCTCATGATCAGCTATGGATCCGGAAGTCATACACGCTCAACAACCCATCAACCAACATTTGAATAGGTATTCCTCCTATGCCCGTTACCCTATCTATTTTGTCAAAACTTCAAAGAAACGATCTAAGAATCAGGAGAAACATTTTGGCATGCCCGGTGGGACCCATCTGAGGTTCCTCGTATTTATTTCATTCCTGGAAAAAAATTGTGTGTTTGTTTCCCTTTTGAAAAGTGTACACACTAATTTTCTTCCTTGGTAACTCCATGATGGAAAAGTGACCAGCAAACATGGGAATCTACAAGTAACTCTTCCTCACACCCGACCTCTCAAGGTCATGCTAAGACAACTGATGGGAATGGAATATACATGGGGTGCAGATAAACTAGTTAGGTAATCTTATGTCTTCAACATGTAATAATGGGATCTGTGAATCTAAGGAAAAAAAGGCCCTCCTAACCTGAATCGGCATGATAGATCGTTCAGTGAGGATAGATGCTCGAAGGCTCCAATCAATATCGAGCTCTGCTATGATCCGATCTATGGGTTGTGGGATACATGGAAGATGACCTATGGATGCTTCGTATATATCTCCCGAAAAGGTCATGAAAATGGAATGGCTAAATGTGTAGTGGATCTTTTGGTGCTTTATGGATGATTCTTTGGTCTAGTCCAGAAATCTTTAGCTTGATTAGCTACTACGTTTAATAATGATAGCTGTGTGATAATGTCTGGTGGAAGTGGAGAGGACCTAGACACCAGTGTTCACAAGTTGGTGTCAATAATTAATTGATTTGTAGGCCCATTGGGTTGTGGGACTTGTGGATCATAACCATAAGTTTGTTGTTGCTGTGGACCTCCTATGGTCATATGAAGAGTCAATCCCTAATTCTGAGTATCCAGTAATTGTATGCCTTTTCGACCTCTACATTTTTTTATTGAAGTTACATGATTTTCTTGCAGTACCTAATAGGTGTTCTGGCAACTTAGATACGTAAGCTAGTGTCTATATCAACAAGGATGTCTCCTGTGTCTAGATGTGGGACTAGTGGATCACAACTGAATTTTTTCTCTCTTTCATTTCCTTCTACAGTCATACAAATATCTATCAAGGCAGTCTATACTTTGGCTGATTTGACCAGAATGTGTGTGCTTTGTCATCTTCTATGTTTAATCCTCTTAGTTGTGCACTGACTTCTTATAGGTCTGTTGTTGTTCGGCAGACCTGAATTCTGAGATTTTGGTCTATGTCAGTTAATGCTACAACAAGATTTGGTTAAGGTACGATTGGCTCAAAAACGTATTCCCTGGACTCCCTAGGTCCCATGATTGTCATACACGATCAATATAAACCTAACTGAAATGAAATAAACTAATTATGCAAGATATATCTACAACATATATATATATATATATATATATATATATATATATATATTCCTCTATTTTTTGTATTTTTGATAGAATTTTTAATAGAATTAAAATAGCAATTAATCTAATATATTTAGAAAATGACAACTAATCTAATAAAAAAATTAAAACAAGCAAGGTAATGCAGTGTAGCTACTTGCCTATGTAATTGTGATTTTATCCTAAATAACTAAATAGTTGATTAACTTAATTAAAAGACTCTTGATCCTACCTCAGAAGTGAGGAATGAATCATATTTTCTGAGAAACTATCAATCCCCATAGCTTCCCCATTAATATCGAAAGTGAAATTTAACTGAAATGAAATAATTCACTACTCTATTTGATATGTTTTAACTAGAACTTTGATAAATAAAACCTGGTATTTATAGAACTGTGGTGACTCCAGTAGTGTATGACTTTGTCCCCTTAGAATGATCTCCTCATTCCTTCATGTTCACATGAATCCAGAAGAGTGTGTATATGTTAGCATCAATAGAAGAAGGTATTTGAACAATGACAGCTTTGGATATAGATTGAATATAATGTGAGTAGGAGAGGAACAACGCAAGTGATAGAGCTTAACGTATGTAATTCCTAACGGGATTTATTGCGGGAATACAACACAAGTGTACCGAGAAATTCTAGAATATATCTTCTGTGAAGAACACAACCTGCAACTCTAATGGATTCAATCTACAAATGACACTACTCTTCTATAAACTAATTTATATGAACAACAATGAACAAGACTGAAGCAAGAAGATCGAATGCCTCCTAATAGCAAAGGAAAAACTAGTGTGGATGCAAACATGAAAAGAAAATGAATTCTAAGCAAGAAATTGAAAGACTAAAAAATGGAAATGAGAAGTTGAGGGGCCATTTGCTTGAAAACAAGCTAGCTATTTATAGATTTCACATTCACCCAAAGGTGATTCCTATTAGAACTCTTTTACCATTAAACAATGAAGAAACATTATTCCAGGGAACATAAAACATTAATACGAGCTAAGGTAGTTTAAAAAATCTGGTAAAATTTGAAAAATTATGCAAGTTGTGATCAATAGAATGTGCTAGAGAATGCGTAAAGGACCGCTGCCCTGAGCAGGGTGGTAGTTATAGGACCGCTGCCTTGGCAGGGTGGTGATTTCATCACTGAAGGTCAAACAACTAGAAAAAGAAAGGCATAGGATAAAGAAAAGTACACAAATCTTAGACAAGGTGCTTGGGATGCTAACATACACTTAGCAACCTTTCCTAGATTCCACACACCTTGCAAGGTGACCTGTATCATCATTGGGGTGTGTGTAACATCATTTCGATGGTACAATACCCTACAATTTTGGGTATGTACATATTGCCCCCTCGGAAAAGTGTTTTAAGCATGAAGAGGCATAAAACGGTAGGTTTGAGAATGGCGGTCGCAAAATAGGAAGCTAGAAATTATACCTAACATGCCCATGTGTCAAAATGTTGCCATCCAAGTTTTCGCTACCTGTAAAATGGAAAGAGGACTCAAGTGCAGATAGATAAAATAAATTGAAAAATAAATACTAACTTAGTATGAAATGAGGACTTACCATTTGTGCAGGGATAAGAAATTACCTCCATCAGTGCTCTAAACCTATGAAAGGGGCATTTAAAATCAGTCAAAACACCATATATATATATATATAATGGGCTTATTTTCCTATTCATTTGTGTATGTCGATTTGATAGTTTTTGAGCTCTGGGACCCGCGGTGACAATTTTCGACGAGAGTATAGTCAAAACATTTGTATCGAGATAGCGATCATGCCTCCACAAGTAGAACCTCGACCCATGATATCTCAGGTTAGTTATTCTTGATTTAACATTTTTACACCCAAAATGTTAAAATGATGAAATATTTGTTGTGGGGGGGTAATTTTTAGAAATGTTAGTTTTAAATGTGTCTCTTAGGGGGTGTTGGTATCCAGCTTTAATCTCCTTCACAACTTGAACAACATCATGAATCTACACAAGACACTCAAGGATAGACAGATGTTTTGTATGTCATTTGTAGCCGGGGATCACACCTATTTGCTTGTTTGCATTCAAGAATTGAGGGAGTGGATAGCACCTTCATAAGGGTTTTGATCTAACCCTCACTATTTTAGGTTGTCCCTATCAACTAAGGCAAGAGAACCTGTATTGCAGCCCCTATATGGTAAAGAGATGAAGATATCCTTGTGTTTTGCATATGGTGTGGAGGAGGCTTTGTGAAAACATGATCAAATATCCATTATCCAAACTCAAAAGAGCTGTCACTACTAAATGATGGAAATGTTCTCAAAACAAAGCTAGAGCTAGTAAAGACATGATAAAACCTTGATCAACCTTGTGCATTTTTGTGAAAGGATTGAATTCTTTTGTGGACACACAATGTAGATGTAGGGGTATTATAGGTAGGATGAGTTAATTTAAAATGAAATTCTGATGAGAGACCTTAGAACAAGAGTAGCTATAAATCATCACCTTCTTTGGGAAACCTTGCAAAAGAATTACAACACCTAAACAACAGAAATGTTTCAATGAATTTAAAGTGCTCTTTCAACCAGGATGTGTGCACAATGGATGCCCAAATCTGCACTATTCCATACAAACTTTGATAGCCTGCCACAAAGGCTTGAAGAAAAATATCAATAAAGCATTCAGAACCCCTTGTTAGATCGTGTCCTAAGGTACACCCAAAGGTTTGTAAATACCCTCAATTTACAAGGAAGGTAAGATGGATTTAAATTTGTTTATCTCCACTCAAATGAATTCTCTTCTGAATGGAAGATTGCATATGCCTTCAAACCCTCTACAAGAAATGAGACCATGTATGACCAATAAAGATCCCAAACACAAGATTGCAACATGATCATGAAACAAAAATTGAAAACATACTGAAACACAAGTGCATGCAAGTTTTTCCAAGAGATAAAACTAGTTAATCTAAGAATTTGATCAAATATATCAGCAAGGGAAAGTTATTTAGACAATCTCAAATCTTGTTGATGGCTTTACAACTGAAACCAGCTCAACATGATGAACATTTGATGCAAACTAGAATCAAAATGGCTCTCAGGTAGTTTCTCAAATGGAAAATGGACTTTTTCCAGTCTTTTTTTGTGAAATTTTTTCTCTCTTTCTTAAAAATTCTCAACAGACCCCCAAAAAATTCTTCCAAATTGCATCATATACCATATGTCAACTTGGATCCTTGTATCTCAAGCAAAGAATATGCCAAAAAAGATCAAATTTGTTAGAATACCCTATCCATTTGATGAAAAATGATATAAAACTGTGAAACATCTTGTCAAATGCCAGAGATGCACAAATATTTTAAAATATTACATGAACTCAGTTCCTTATCCATCCTAGGGTCATGTTTTTGGCATTCCACCATGCCAGCATGCATTTGCAATCATTTTTCACCTTTTTCCCTCATCATTTTTAACTCTGCAACTTTTCATTTTTACATTTCACTTGTTTTTCATGGGATGAGAAAAATATCTCATGAAAAACACTATAGGGCACAAAATTATCTTAAATAAATGATGCCATTGCATTCAGAAGGCTGAATGGATGCAGATTCATATAAAATTTCATGTGTTTTGGTGCAAAAATGACAATTCCACACTTCTTGGAGCTCCAATGGCGCCCAAAAAATGAAAATGCATAGCTGCCATTGATTAAAATCAAATTTAAATACCAGCCCTCCACGTGGCAGATCCAAATCCTCTTCAAAAACACCTAAATTATCTTTTTGTCTTTTAGATGAGGTGGGACACATGTCCAAATACCATTGGACCGGGCCTTCTTTTTTAAAATTTCCATTTGCGACTCCTTTTGACCTTGAGAAATTTTTTAAATTTTTCCCCGCTTGCCCCTTGAATGTGCCATGTGTCCTCGTGTGGGCCCTACTAAAAACCGCAGGCCAAAATGATGAATTTTCTCCTTTTTTGCAAAAAGGAAAATTTTCTCAAAATTCCCCATGGGCCCGAACACCCGCTTTTTCTCTGCCACGTGTCAATCTCCCATTGGAGGCAGAGCTGACTCATCACATTTTCCTTCATTCCTCCGCAAGCATCAAAACTCCATGCGAGCCTGACATCTCTCTTTTGACATTTGAAAAATGCCACGTGTCGCTGTCCTATTGGATGCGGAGCCGAAACTCCAAATTTTTCTGCAGGTTTATTTTTGTCTTTGAGATTTTTCGCTAAAATTTCAAAATTTTTCCATCTTTCCTCCGTGCTCCAAATTTCCATCAAAAGTTAGACACGTGTCCGTTGTTCATTGGTGGCAGGACCTTAACTGAAATTTTTCCTTTTACCCTTTGAATTTTAAAAAACTTCAAATTCCTCCAAGCCTCCACCTCTCCATTTCATCCCTGTGCATACGTGTCACATTATTATTGGTGCAAGCCATCGGGTCCAAATTTTACTTTTGCATTTTGAAACCAAAAATTTTCAAATTCTTCCAAGTTTCCTCTATTCCGGTCGATCTCCCTGGACACATGTCACCTTTCTAATGGTTGCAAGCTCACGGGCCAAATGTTTCCCCTGACACTCCGAGCCAAAGAAAACCAAAAATTTTCCAAGTCCTTGATCATCCACCTGACCCTCTTGGACACGTGTCACCATCCCATTAGGCACGGGCTTTCGAGAAAAAAATAAATTTTGAGAATTTTTTCGAAAATGGAAGAAAAGATTCCTAAGTTCCCTCTGCCACCCGCTAATCCTTGACCAATCACATCAGACCATGTAAGCACATCCTTGTGGAACTGCGGGGCTACGGGGAAAAATTTTCTTCCGACATCCTTGAGAAAAAAACAATAAAATTTTCCCAACTCCCACACTATTTGTTTGACCTCCCTGTGCCACGTGTCACCCTCCCATTGGGCGCGGGCCTTCGAGGAAAAAATTGATTTTGAGAAATTTGCAAAAAATGAAGGCAAACAATTTTTAAGTGACCTCCAGCACTCAATGCTCCTTCTTTCCAATCAAATCATGCCACGTACGCACAGTAGGCAAATGCGAGGCCACGGAGAAAATTCTCCCTTCACCAAAAATTGAAAATTTGACAAGTTATAACATTTCTTCCAACCACACCCAGCCAATGAGAGCCTGGCATGTCAGCATAAACTTTTCCTTGATAAATTTGATGGGTAGAACATGCCCGTATGCCCGTCAAAATAAAAAAATTTATGGGATGCTTCTGAAATCGAATTTTCTCACAAATAAGATGCTTTTTTTGGTTTTGAATCCAACGAAACATGATGTGGGGATGATTTAAGCTTGGGTAGTGAGATTTCACCCTCATAAAAAGGGAATTCGATCAAACACGGGTTTCTTTCACTCTTTGGCCAAGGAAAAATAATGCAGCCCGTGCAACATGAAAAACTAGGGCACAAATAAAGGGGAAACTTGGATTTTGTTTCAAAAAGGGGCAGAGTAACAACATTGAGGGCAATTTGAAAACATTCAACTTGATCAAATGAGTTATAAATCTTCAGCTCGAGCCATAAGGACATTTTGGAGTAGAAATGGAACATGGAGAATAAGAGTAAAGTGTGCAAACCCATAAATTACACCAACATTGGCTCTTTCCTGGGGATGGGCACTCCCAGCAAGTGCCACAAGATCACAACATAGACCAAGTGTCAAAAATCCATTGGGCAAGGAGTCAAAACATTCATAGCAGCCCAAAAACCAGAACTTTCACCAAAAATAGAGCAAGAAAACCACACCAACAATGGTTGCCAAGGAAAAAAAGGGAAAACCACGAGCCAACAATAGCAAGAACAAGGAAAAAAAAAAAAAAAAACAAGGGATATACAAAATTTACAACTTGTGCATACCTCCTTTGGGATTTAATCTAAAAAGTGTTTTAAATGTGTTCCATTTATAGGCAGCTCCAGTAAATCCCCATCCAAATCCCTGAGAAAAAATGTATTTTCTCCAATCCTGATATCAATGGCATAAGGGCCCATCTAGAGAGCATCAAATTTTCCATGCTTGCCCTTGTCTTCATACCTACTATCCCACAGCAAAACCATATCTCCAACACTGAAAGCTCTAGGGGTGACCTTCTTATCAAACAACTTCTTCAATTTCTCCCTAAACCTGACATGCCTTTGATGAGAAGCTCTCCTTTCTTCATCCAACTCAATGATCTGATTGATTCTTGATTCATATGGGCCATGTTCTTGATCTTCCAACTGTTGGGAAACTGAAAATTGGATAATTGCAGGTGTAATGGCAGCAAATCTTGAGTTCCATACACTAGTTCAAATGGGCTTATACTGGTTGCTCTTTTTGGAGCTATCCTATCAGCCCAAACTGCAAATTTCATTTGTTCTCCCCACTTCTTCTTTTTGATTTCCAAGGTTCTTTTAATGATCATGAGCAATTTTTTGTTACTTGATTCAGCTTGCCCATTCCCTTGTGGGTTGTAGTTTGAAGAATAGGTCAGATTTATCCCATATTCATTAGACATTGCCATCAAAGGCTTGGCTCTAAAACATAGCATTATCAGACACAATCTTAACTGGAACCCCAAATCTGCATATGCTATGATTCAAAAAGAAATCCATTACCAATTGGTGTGTTGCCTTTCTAGATGGAATTGCCTAAACCCATTTTGTAAAATAATCAGTTGCTACAAGGATCCATTTATAACCAGCACTAGAAGGATCTGAAATCTCACCAATAAAATCCATTCCCCATTGTTTGAAAGGAGATTCAACTGATATAGGCTGAAAAGGAAGGGATCCTAAAGCCTTCAATCTTCCTGAAAAATGTTGGCAACTATCACACCTTCTAACCAGCTAGTTTACATATTTGAAAAGAGTTGGCCACCAATAACCAGCTCTTAAAATCTTATGTGATGTCACTCTCCCAGCAAAATTTCCTCCATAAAATCCCCCATGGAAATCAGCAATCAGCTTGGGAGTTTCATCTTCAGTTATGCATTTCAAGAGGACACCTTCAGGGTTCTTCCAAGCCAGCCCAAGGTCTGTTATGACATATTTCTAAGAAGCCAGCTTGAGGGCTCTTTTCTGATTTTTATTTAAGTGACTGGGACAACATAAGTTCTTGAGGTAATAGACCACATCCTTGTACCACTCAGAAATCATCAATTTGTCAAGGAGATCTGCCCTTTCTTCCCCTAGCTGATTCACTTCTACATTCTACAAATTACTTTCAGCCATGAGTTTGGCAAGACCTAAACCTCTTACTAGCTTTGTTGTTTGGATATCCATATCATACTCTTGTAATTTTTTAACCCATATACATCTCTTGCTTGATATTTCCATGTCAGATAAGATGTCTTTGACCATGGTGTGGGGAACATAAGAAACAACCTTTGAACTCAAAATATAGGGCCTGAAAATATTTGTTTCTTTTACTAATGCAAATGCTTGTTTCTCCATAATTGTGTACCTCAATTCAGCAGCTTGTAAAGCCTTGCTAAAGAAATCAATAGGCCCCTCAGCTCCATTTTTATCCTTTTGTAAAAAAACTGAAGCAATAGTAAATTTAGATGCAAAAGAGAAGATTTGGAAAGGCATCTTATAGTTTGGAGCTACCAAAATAGGTGCATGCTTGAGTGCATCCTTTATCCCTTCAAAAGCTTGGATGGCATCCTTTTCCCACTTAATAACATGATCATTTCTTAGCATGCTTGTGATTGGAAGAGTCAACTCAAAAAAATTGGAGACAAACCTTCTAATGAAATTGATTTGGCCAAAGAAAGATTGAATACCCTTCTTGGTTCTTGACATAGGCACCTTGCCGATTGCTTCCACTCTCTCAAGATCTATCATAATACCTTCTTTAGATACAATATGCCCCAACAGCTTGGATTTTGGCACACCAAAATGAAACTTCTTTGGATTAAGTGAAATTCCATATCCCTACATCTGATCAGCATCTTCTCTAGGTGTTGCAAATGGTCTGCTCGTTGTCTTGAAAAAATAGTCACATCATCTTGGTAAACTTCAATAAACTCATTGATATAACTAGCAAAGGCAACATCCATTGCCCTTTGAAAAGTATCCCCAACATTCATCAATCCAAAAGGAATCCTTACAAAAACATAAGTTCCCCAAGGAGTAGTGAAGGTTGTCTTAAGTCTTTCTGATTCTTTGACAACTACTTGATTGTATCTAGAGAAACCATCCATATTTGGCAAAGGATATTTTTCCTCCATATATGGTTTTTTTAGATTCTTAAATTCCACACAAAGTCTGATATCTCAGTTCTTCTTTCTAACTGGCACAAGGTTGGTAACCCAAGAAGAGTATCTAGTAGGCTGAATGATGCCACCATCTCTCAATTTCTTCAACTCTTCTTGCATTTTCATGGAAAGTAGTGGGTTAATAGGTCTTTATTTTTATCTAAATGGTTTGGCTTTAGCCTTAAGAGGGATCTCATGCTGAAACAAATCTTCTCTATATGCCTTCAACTCTGAATAAGACCAAGCAAGGTAGTCTTGATATCTCTTTAAAAGTTAGGCATAGGACTGTTTATCTTCTCTACTGAGATGACTACCCAACCAGATCTTCCTTGGTTTGTCTTTAGTTCCCAAATTGTGTTCTTCCACATCCCTTGAAGTAGACAGCTTTCTATTAATGATGTAATCAACATTGCTAAAATTGGATTCAAGTGCAACAAGACCCTTAGGAATGGTATTTGTTTTCAATTGTATAATATCCTTATCAAACAAATTTTCTCTACCTTCATTCATGCACACCATTGGTTCCCAATCAATATTCTGACCAGAAAACTCTCCTTGGCATTGTAATAATCTCAACACTTGTGCATCATCATCAAAAATCTGCTAATGTTTCACATTATCCGAGACAGCTGGACTTGTTAGCACTTCAACATCATATTCACAAAAAGGTGAAATAGTGCAATTATCAAACTTAGAACCAAGAAAATCTGATCAGAAACAACATTAAGACTTCTATCATGGTAAACAATGTTAAAGGAATCAAACATTTTAATCAAGTCCCAAACAACATGCTTATATTGCTTCATACGCTTATTTTTTGTAGCATACAACTTTCTTACTTGCTTGACAACCAACTCTGAATCTCCTTTAGCAACAATATCTTTTACTCCATTCTTCCATGCAATCCTTAATCCCAATAATAATGCCTCATACTCAGCAATGTTGTTATTACATTCAAAATTGAGGTTGAAGGCAAAAGGAAACTCTTCTAAACTAGGGGAAACCAACACTATACCAGCACCATTTCCAACTTTGGAGCAAGCTCCATCGAAAAGTAATGTCCATGGAGAACCTACCATACCAAGGCACTCTAATTTTTCCATCTTATTCTCTTTTCCATTAGCAAAACCAATGAAATTGTCAACATCTACATCAACAAACAACACTTCATAAGAAGCATTGTTGGGATCCTCAATCAAGTGTAATATCTTCTTTCCACCATAGAGTTTGACAAGGCTGCCCTCAATGGGAATGGTGGCATAGGACATGTCCATTTGAACATTACCACCAACACTTGTAGCCCACTTTCTCGACAAAAACATACCCCATTTGGCAGGGTAGTCAATAATTATCACATCAAGTTTTAAATTCTTACCCAGATTGGCTACAAGTTGCACTACTAAACCCTTTACACATCCAACAACTGGAACTTCCCTTAAATCCATGGCTGTACACTTTCCATATGTTGCTGTCACCTTGATATCAAATTCGTTCATAACTTCTAGAGGCATAACATTACATGATGCACCAGAATCAAACATACAATTGCGAAGCAACCTACCTTTTATGAGAAAATTTATGAAGAATGGATCAACATTCAATTGGGAATCAACCAAGGATGTCCCCAAGTACACTTCAGGTGCCTCTCCAAGATATTCCATTGGTGGTGGTGTTTCAGGGCCAGCAACGTTTTGAAGAGGACTTTCAACAACATTGACATTTCTGCTTGGTATAATCTTTTCTTCTTCTAATCCCAAGTATTCAAAAGCCCTTTTCTTATGTTCAGGAATTTTGAGCAGTTAAATAATGGGAACACTCACTTTAATTTGGCTCAATACTTGGGCTATATCATATGGAACATTCTTTGGCAAAACAGCATTGGAAGGGAAACAAGAAGGTTCATCAGATGGAGAAGTATTCTTGGTTGTCTGGGCATGAAGAGGACTAATATTTTTACATAGGACAACAGGGTTCTTAGCAACTATTTCTCTTCTAGGATTATCTTTGGGAATTCTTGTGATCAAGGATGTCTTTGGCTTGGCTTTAGGACCAGCTCCTCTAATAAATTTACTTCTAGTATTGTACTCCTTTTCTTGACCAACCACAACATTCATTAACAATTGCCTATCTTCCTCCAAAGAAATACCACCATAATACTTCTTGATCATTAAAGCCCTTAGGTATTCAAAGTCATTATTAGGAATTTCAAAGGCCTGAACAACATCTACATCATGAGTTTGAGGAGGAGAAAGAAATGGTACCCTCTTTATGTAATCCCAAAAGGTTGCAGCTGTCCTTGCACTTATCACATCTGTTGATGTTATTGCTTGTTATGAGCCTGCAAAGCTTCCCATAATACAAATGTCAACATCCATTTCATTCTCATTATCATCATCTATATATTTCTGGTCCATTTCACATGGAGGATGAGGAAGAAAACATCTATCACACCAATCCATGTCAGCAACTTCTTGAACAGCAGCAATTCTTGCAGTCAGAGGGTCAGGTACCACTCTATTTTCACATGCTTGGGGTTGTCTATTTGTAGATCCAATAAGCCCTTTATCTCTGTCATCTTGTATTTGATCACCCCTAGGATGATTGCCAAATCTATCATGGTTTTGAGTTCTTTGTTGTCCTTGTGAACTTTTCCTAATTCCTTTATCAGCCCGGGCTAATTTGTAGGAAATTTCTTTGATAGCCCCTGCCAAAGTCTTAACAACATCCTCCAAATCAGCACCCTTGCTAGTTTGTGGCTTCTCAGGGTTTATCAACTTCACACCATCCCTCTTAAGTGGTTTACCAACCACTTTAATATTATTTTAAATTTGAAGTGCCATGGTGAAAGCTTGCCTCAAGTTTGTAGGATTTTTTTCTCTTAAGTAATAGGCTACCTTTTTATCAAATGCATCTGCATATTTGATCAAGAAAGATTCATCACAAGGCCTCAAAATCACAGGCAGCCTTCTCAATGTCTTATTAAACTTTGTATCGAAATCATGAATGGTCTCATTAGGGTTCTTCTTGATGTTCTCAAACTTGGATAGAAGGAACCTTGGATCTGTTTTGTCTCCATATTATAATCTAAATGCATTACTCATCTCAGTCCACAAATCAATAGAGTTATCAGGAAGATCTTTATACCAATATCTTGCATCTTCCTAAAGTGTATGGATAAAAAACTTGATATACACATCCTCAAATTCTATTTCAAATTCTTTTATCATGTTAACAAAGAGTTTGAGGTGTTTATCTCCAGTTATGGCATTGTTACCTTAGAATTTTGGTAATCTATTTCTCACATCCTATGGGACAGCATTTGGATAACCATCCATTCCTCCAAAATTTATAGGACCAAATGTGTTTACAACAAATGGAGTTCTAGGTTGAGCCATATCATTTGGTGGGGGTGATCTTGGAGGTGAAATAAGATGATGAGGAGTAGTAATGGGTTTGATTGGAATAGATGAATGATCTCTAAAATGACAACCCCCCAAAGGCTCTCTCTCTTGATAGACTTTAGCAAACTTAGAAACTACAAGAGCAGATTTAGGAGCAAGTTTTTTAAATACACAAGAAGGTCCCTCACCTGATGGAGAATGTAAATCAGTAAGAAAATTGCCTGAATCAGATCAAATTGAAGAGGAATTATAATCTTCAATGATAGGTTGTTCTCCTTTGAATTCAACTATGGGGACTCCTTTCCTTGCAACCAAATCACCAACCACTTTCCACATGTTTCTTCCTTCTAGTTATGAGCTTCTTGATTCGGTGAAAAACTTCTTAGAAGAGTCCTTGATGAAGAGGGATCTCCTTCCCTCTAGTTTGACAGATTTAAACAACAAGTTTCAACTGATAAAAATGTATTAGACAATTGGTATTTCAAGATCCCAACAGCATGGAGTCACTGCCAAGGATTTTCACCTTAGTTGTGTAAGAAAGAAATCAAAAATATTCTGTCAAATGCATGCTATACTGAAAACTTGTAGGGATTTACAAATCAGATTTTCTTCTTCTTAATTCAACCAAAAACAGTGCATCCAAATCACATAAATTACTAGTAGATGAGGAGAGCAGGCTGAGTTTGAAGTTTTTCTTACCCAAACATTCAGATCTGAAGTATGAAATGATATCTCAATAATAAAACAGCTCAAATACTTGATCATAAAAACTCTCAAACCTTTCAAGTACTTAAAAACCACCAATAATTTACAAGAAGTCCTCGGCAACAGTGCCACTCGGGTGTTGGTATCCAGATTTAATCTCCTTCATAACTTGAACAACATCATGAACCTACACAAGAAACTCAAGGATAGACAGATGTTTTGTATGTCATTTGTAGCTAGGGATCACACCTATCTACTTGTTTGCATTCAAGAATTGAGGGAGTGGATAGCACCTTCATAAGGGTTTTGATCTAAGCCTCACTATTTTAGGTTGTGCCTATCAACCAAGGCAAGAGAACCTGTATTGCAGCCCCTATATGGTAAGGAGATGAAGATATCCTTGTGTTTTACATATGGTGTGGAGGAGGCTTTGTGAAAACATGATCAAATATCCATTATCCAAACTCAAAATATATATCACTACTAAATGATGGAAATGTTCTCAAAACAAAGCTAGAGCTACTAAAGACATGATAAAACCTTGATCAACCTTGTGCATTTTTGTGAAACGATTGAATTCTTTTGTGGACACATAATGTAGATGTAGGGGTATTGTAGGTAGGATGAGTTAATTTAAAATGAAATTTTGATGAGAGACCTTGGAATAAGATTAGCTAGAAATCATCACCTTCTTTGGGAAACCTTGCAAAAGAATTACAACACCTAAATAGCAGAAATGTTTCAATGAATTTAAAGTGCTCTTTCAACTAGAATGTGTGCACAATGGATGCCCAAATCTGCACTATTCCATACAAAATTTGATATCCTACCACAAAGGCTTGAAGGAAAATATCAATAAAGAATTCAGAACCCCTTTTTAGATCATGTCCTAAGGTACACCCAAAGGTTTGTAAATACCCTCAATTTACAAGGAAGGTAAGATGGATTTAAATATTTTTATCTCCACTCAAATGAATGCTATTCTGAATGGAAGATTGAGGATGCCTTCAAACCCTCTATAAGAAATGAGACCATGTATGACCAATAAAGATCCCAAACATAAGATTCCAACATGAGCATGAAACACAAAATTGAAAACATACTGAAATACAAGTGTATGCAAGCTTTTCCAAGAGATAAAACCGGTTAATCCAAGAATTTGATCAAATATATTAGTAAGGGAAATTTATTTAGACAATATCAAAGATTTTTGATGGCTTTACAGCTGAAACCAACTCAACATGATGAAAATTCAATGCAAACTGGAATCAAAATGGCTCTCAAGCAGTTTCTCAAATGGGAAATGGACTTCTTCCAGTCTTTTTTTGTGAAATTTTTTCTCTCTTTCTCCAAAATTCTCAATAGACCCCCAAAAAATGCTTCCAAACTGCATCATATACCCTATGCCAACTTGGATCCTTGCATCTCAAGCAAAGAATATGCCAAAAGGATAAAATTTGTTACAATACCCTATCCATTTGATGAAAAATGATATAAAACTGTGAAACATCTTGCCAAATGCCAGAGATGCACAAATATTTTAAAATATTAGATGAATTTAGATCCTTATCCATCCCAGGGTCATGCTTTTAGCATTCCACCATGCCAACATGCATTTGCAATCATTTTTCACCTTTTTCCCTCATCATTTTTAACTCTGTAACTTTTCATTTTTACATTTCACTTGTTTTTCACGGGTTGAGAAAAATATCTCATGAAAAACACTATAGGGCACAAAATTATCTCAAATAAATGATACCATTGCATTCAGAAGGCCGAAGGGATGCAGATTCATATAAAATTTCATGTGTTTTGGTGAAAAATGACAATTCCACACTTCTTGGGGCTCTAATGGCGGCCAAAAAAATGAAAATGCACAGCTGTCGTTGATTAAAATCAACTTTAAATGCCAACCCTCCACGTGGCAGATCCAAATCCTCTTCAAAAGCACCCAAATTACCTTTTTTCCTTTTAGATGAGGTGGGACACATGTCCAAATGCCATTGGATGGGGCCTTCTTTTTTAAAATTTCCATTTGCGACTCCTTTTGACCTCGAGAAAATTTTGAAAATTTTCCCTGCTTGCCCCCTGAATGTGCCACGTGTCCTCCTGTGGGCCCTACTAAAAACCATGGGCCAAAATGATGACTTTGCCCCTTTTTTACAAAATGGAAAATTTTCTCAAAATTCCCCGTGGGCCTGAACACCCGTTGTTTCTCTGCCACATGTCGATCTCCCATTGGAGGCAGAGCTGACTCATCACATTTTCCTTCATTCCTCCGCAAGCATCAAAACTCCATGCGAGCCTGACATCTCTCTTTTGACATTTGAAAAATGCCACATGTCACTGTCCTATTGGATGTGGAGCCGAAACTCTAAATTTTTCTGCGGGTTTATTTTTGTCTTTGAGATTTTTCGCTAAAATTTGGAAAAATTTCCATCTTTCCTCCGCGCTCCAAATTTCCATCAAAATTCAGACACGTGTCCGTTGTTCATTGGTGGCAGGACCTTAACTGAAATTTTTCCTTTTACCCTTTGAAGTTTAAAAAACTTCAAATTCCTCCAAGCCTCCACCTCTCCATTTCATCCCTGTGCATACGTGTCACATTCTCATTGGTGCAGGCCATCGGGTCCAAATTTTTCTTTTGCATTTTGAAACCAAAAATTTTCAAATTCTTCCAAGTTCCCTCTATTCCGGTCGATCTCCCTGGACACATGTCACCTTTCTAATGGTTGCAGGCTCACGAGCTAAATGTTTCCCCTAACACTCCGAGCCAAAAAAAACCAAAATTTTTCCAAGTCCTTGATCATCCGCCTGGCCCTCCTGGACACGTGTCACCATCCCATTGGGCATGGGCTTTCGAGAAAAAATTAAATTTTGAGAATTTTTTCAAAAATGGAAGAAAAGATTCCTAAGTTCCCTCTGCCACTCGCCAATCCTCGACCAATCACATCAGGCCACGTAAGCACATCCCTGTGGAACTGCAGGGCTATGGGGAAAATTTTTCTTCCGACATCCTTGAGAAAAAAACAATAAAATTTTCCCAACTCCCATGCTATCTATTTGACCTCCCTGTGCCACGTGTTGCCCTCCCATTGGGCATGGGCCTTCGGGAAAAAACTTGATTTTGAGAAATTTGCAAAAAATGAAGGAAAACAATTTTTAAGTGACCTCCAGCACTCGATGCTCCTTCTTTCCAATCAAATCATGCCACGTAGGCACAGTAGGCAAATGTGAGGCCACGGAGAAAATTCTCCCTTTGGCAAAAATTGAAAATTTGACAAGTTATAACATTTCTTCTGACCACACCCTGCCAATGAGAGCCTGCCATGTCAGCATAAAATTTGCCTTGATAAATTTGATGGGTAGAACATACCCGTATGCCCGTCAAAATGAAAAAAAGTAGGGGATGCTTATGAAATCGAATTTTATCACAAAGAAGATGGTTTTTTTGGTTTTGAATCCAACGAAACATGATGTGGGGATGATTTAAGCTTGGGGAATGAGATTTCACCCTCATAAAAATGGAATTCAATCAAACACGGGTTTCTTTCACTCTTTGGCCAAGGAAAAATAATGCAGCCCATGCAACATGAAAAACTAGGGCAAAAATAAAGGGGAAACTCTGATTTTGTTTCAAAAATGGGTAGAATAACAACATTGAGGGCAGTTTGAAAACATTCAACTGGATCAAACGAGTAACAAATCTTCAACTCGAGCCACAAGGATGTTTTGGAGTAAAAATGGAACATGGAGAATAAGAGTAAAGTGTGCAAACCCATAAATTGCACCAACAGGGGGGACGCCTAATGGGTAGGCTTTTGTTTTAGCTAAAATGGTCAATTTTTTACATTTTTGAGCATTTTTAGGGCATGCGACCCATTTATAGTCGTGGGATAGGAGCGCCACCCTGAGCAGGGCAATAATTATGGGACCACCACCTATCAAGGTGGCAGTTATGGAACTTCCACCCTACTCAGGGTGGAGGTCCTCTACAAAGTGTTAAAACAACAATATTTTGAATTTATTTTTGCATTTTTAGTGTTCCTACTTGCTTTAATGATTTTTCCAATGTAATCTTGACACTAACTTGATTATTTTTGCATGTTTTTGGGTGTTTTACAGAAGAAACAAGAGTACATTAGATGGAGCTGAGAGAGGGAGTGTGATTGGCTTCCAGCAGTGTTAGATGCACTCTCTTAGGATGAGCAGAATACTCTCCAGAGGGCAAGTATATTGAGGATCACACGGGTCCCCCACGTTGCACCTACCATTCACATAGTATGTGACTTATTTTCTTACTGGGATGCAGATCGGAACACCTTCTGATTTCGAGGTGTTAGGGGTGAGTGGACCATCACCCTAGAGTATATTTACCACATTTTGGGAGTCCTGATTATTAGGAGGAGACTTTCATATTATACAGAATTATCCAGAGGTTAGGTGACTCAGTGGGCCATCTATATGGGAGACGCAGTTGTCTCCACTAGTTCAAAGAAGGGGGTGAAGGTCCATTCTATTCCTGGCTTTCCCATCCCTCTGATCTTCCAGGCCATTATGGGCATCCTTGCTTCGAGATTGATCGGGGACAAGGGAGGGGATACTTTTCTCTACTGTTGGGCCCCCATCATTGCATAGATTGAGGCACATGGTCATATTTATGCCTGGGGAGCCGATATACTTGGGACCACCTATCACAACTTATACAAGGTGGTTCGATTATAGGGACAGTCACTGAGCCATCCGACCTTAGTTATGAGTTGGATCTATGAGTGCATTATCCCTTATGGGAGGGGCATACAGGAAGCATATCTTGGGGTCGTCAGGGTAGCTAGATGGACAGGGATGACGGTGCTTAGGGCACCGCATTAGTCAATGGCTTTATTAACCACTGCGGACATGAAGGCCACACCTTATCAGGCCATGGCAGGGTTGTGGGGTGAGAAGGTATGCACCTTGGTTTCCTGCTCTATTACAGGAAAACTTGTGGACAGGATGGGGAAGGTAGAGATACACCCCTTTGATCGAGTGCCTCATTAGTTTAGCCTTGATTATATTGATATGATTCCCCTAGTGGTTCCAATGTTCAGATCAGTTCAGGAGGCTAGGGGAGGTCCTAGAGGTTGGGGTTGGATTTTTGTTACTCCTAGCATCCCTATTACAGCCAGGAGGGTGGTACATGCTCGAGAGAGCCAGTGCTCCTCAGGAACCTTTACTTCATATTGCCACCAATCCTACCCATAGCAGTGATGATCCCTGTCCTGCCCATAACAGTGATGATCCCATTGATATAAACTCTGAGTCTGAGGAGTTCACAAAGGGAGAGACGGAGGAGGATACCGAGGACATGGAGATCAGTGAGTCGGGTGGGGGAGAGGATAGTGATCCCGAGTGGCATGACACTCAGGAGATCCTACAGGCTGAGAGGGCAGAGTAGAGCACGGAGAGGGTGATTCTAGTCTCAGAGGAGTTATTTTCTCAGGACCTAAGTGGAGAGCATGAGTTTGTGGTAGGACACCATGTTGCCCTAGACGTAGGAGGGGGACATCAATTAGTAGTGGCATCTGTGGTAGGTGTAGATCCCAAAGATCCTTCTTGGAGGCCCAGAGATACGAGTGAGTTATCATTCTTCTTTTGATATTTTTTTTACTAGAATTGCCTTAGTTTCTATCTCTCTTTTTGTTCATCCTTGGTTTCACCTTTTGATTATTTTCTGATTTGTTTTATCCTTTTCTTGTAAAGACTGTTGATCAGTGGGGAGACTTGATTTTCCAGGTATGTACTGACACCCTGTTTCTCCCCACAGAGAAGACTCATGCTGAGCTATCCATGGATGCAGGGGAGCCTTCAGTAGCCGGTAGGCATACCAATAATTTTTCCCTTTTCTGGCATGTGGCCAAGATCATGAATTCCCTCTGTGTTGAGGTAGCCAGGTATAGGGCTGCAGAGCACTTGATAAGGAGGAGTCGTTCTCATAGTGAGACTACAACTATTGTTCGGGACCGCGAGCCCTCAGTGCACTCAGAGCACTGGTGTAGGCAGAATCCTAGACGTGATTGTGCACCTTTTAAGGGATCCCATAGGGATTGAGAGGCCACTTGGCTCTTTTTTTAGTGACCTTGTTAGGCTGTTTATACGAGTATTTTTGTACTTTCTAGGCTCATCGATCATTTTGACCATGTCTAGTGCATGATGGCATTGTATGCAAAACCTGATTTGTATATATATATATATATATATATCTTTAGATATAGACTCTTGGTATCTTGAATTTTTTGACTCATTTTCTAAATGTGTTTTTAGATGTTTTTAGAATATTTTCTTTCCATGTTTCTAGAATGTATGTAATGGACAACAAATGGTAGTAAATAGAATGTTTTACTCTATATGTTTTTTCAGTGCTGATATGAGATGATACTAACATATGGTAGTACTAAAATTTTGAACTCTTTGGGAAATGTTTGTAATTCCTTCTTATATTGGAAAAATGTGATGAATGCATACTGATAAACAAATGAAATTTCCCCAATCCCAAATCCATGCAACTAGTAAGATGTGAGGGCTCAACACCAACAATTAGGAAGGGAAAAAGTTGTATGAGATTAATTGAATGGAATGATGAGAGACAGACAAACCAAGAACAAGAACCAAATTTGGACCTACACACCCACCCTACTCAGAACTACTACCAAGCTTAGAAGGCCACTTACTTTTCAGTTTATCTAGAATTAGATTCATAAATGGAAACCTGGTTGACAAAATCTGGTTTTGAGGGTTTGATCTCTTTGGAATTTGGATGTTTAGATATTTGCTTTCTCTTAACAGAATTTGACTTGTGTTTTTAGCATACCAAGATTTGTTAGTTTGTGTGATTGGACCCCCAACACCCTGCCTCACGCCACTAGTAAGAAGCATGGGTTTGTCACCAAAGGCAAGATACAGGTGATTAAGGGCACTTATTTCCTTTCCCAACCTCACATAACTAGTAAGAGATGTGGGCTTATCACCAAAGGTTGATGGGGCAAAGAAGTGTGTAAAATAAAATATTTTGTTTGCTTGGTGCTTTTAATTTCATTCGATTTTAACATTTCTGATCTATGAATTTGGGATATCCTTTCATTCCAAGATATTTTAAGAGGGATATATGTGACACCAAGAAGCTTCCAGAACAGACCGTGGGCAAGGACAGCTTCACCTAGTGTAAAGAAAGAGCAAAGCCAAGTATGCAGGTCTTGGTATGGTTTCTGTCAATGTTTTCCTATCGAAATTGATGAGAAGATTTGAAAATATTTGATGATGTTTGAAGAGATGTGATATGAATATCTTTTCCAATATCCTCAGAAAATTGTAACAGATTTTTTTAAGAGTAAGCTCCTGGACTATCATTTTAACGAAATGGACATAATGAAGTAGCTAAAATACTAATGCAATGTAAGTAGCTACAATGTACTAGTAATGACTTTGATATTTTATGTGAAAAACTGCTTAAGGTGTAAGGAATTAACAGTTTCACCAAATTCCTCACCTTCTAGTGTGCACAAGAGATACGCACCATTTTTGTAGTCCTTCATGACTTGGTATGGGCCCAACCATTTTGGCCAGAACTTTCTTCCTTCACTGGTTTTCTTATCGATCTAGCTATCTAGTCTTAGAACTAGATCTCCTTCATATATTTCTCGCTCATAGAATTTTTTGTTATACTTCCAGCACATCCGGTCAGCATAGGCTCTATGTCATTATTTTGCGTTTACCCTAGCCTCATCAAGGCTTTCTAGTTAAGAGAGTCGTGCCTCCCTATAATCTTCTTCATCCAAAATCCCTTGTAATGAGATGTGGAGACTGGGTATTTCAACCTCAAGTGGGAGAACTGCTTATGCTCCAAATACCAACGAGAAAGGAGTTGCTCCTATTGGTGTTCTTATTGAGGTTCAGTGGGCCCACAAGGCTGGATATAGTTTTAAATGCCAATCTCGTTTCTTCTCCTTGACTATTTTAAGGAGAATAACTTTCAACGTTTTGTTTGTCACTTCAGCTTTCCCATTGGCTTGAGGGTAGTAAAGAGAGGCTGTGTGATGGTTTATCTTGAACTTGTTACATAACTCATGAACCTCGTCATTCTTAAAGGACGTGCCATTATCTGAGATAATGACTTGTGGGACATCATACCTACAGATAATTTGGTTCAAAATGAATTTGGCAATCACCAAACCTGGTACAGTGGTGAGAGGCATGGCCTCCACCCATTTGGTAAAATATTCTGTGGTTGTGATTATAAAATTATGGCCATCAATTGATGAGGGAGAGAATTTCCCTATCAAGTCTAGACCCCACATGGAGAAGGGCCATGGAGTCACTATTGGTTGCAAGGATTTTGCTGGCATGTGAATCTCGTGGGAGAATTCTTTGCATTTGTGGAACTTACATATAAATTCCACTACGTCATGTTCCAGAGTGGGCCAAAAATAACCCATCTGATGTATTTTGTGAGCAGTGGCATGACCACCAAAGTAGCGCGCACATATCCCACTGTGAGATTCATAAATAATACTCTTGGATTATTCTATGTCGACGCATCTTAGAAGCATGCCATCGAAGGCTCTATGATAGAGTACTTGGTCTAAAACAACATATTTCTCGGTAATAATGCATAACCACCTTATTTGTTGTAATGTGGCACTTTCCGGGTATGTATGGTCCATGATAAAAATGATGATATCAGTATGCTAGGGACATGTAGAAATAGGGGGTCTGGTTTCGACAAAGTATACACATTCATCAGGAAAGTCTAGATCTACCAGCTCACCTCCATCTAGTGGATTGTCAACTAATGAGTCTGCAATGATTTGTCCTTTAACAGATTTTTGGTTTACGAATGTTAACTCGAATTCTCCCATTAGGGTTATGAAATGGCCAACCTTTTTAGATAAAGATCCTTGTGTGAGAAATGTTCATAAATGGTCTGTCTTTACAATGACCCTTGTTTCCTGGTTTAACATGTAATGTCTCAAACATTTTGTTGTAAAAATTATGGCAAGGCATTCTCTCTCTACTTGTATGTAACATGTTTCATAATCGATCAACGTTCGGCTAATGAAATAGATCGAGCGTTCTCATTTGTCATTGTCTTCTTGAGCCAGCATGCAGACCAGTGAGACAAGAGTGGCTCGTGAGTATAGGATCAAAGGGAAGTCTAGCTTGGGAGGCATTAGCATGGGTGGTGACAACAAGAAGAGCTTAACTGCTTTGAAGACCTCGTTACAATATTCAATCCAATCGATGCTATAATCTTTCTTTCTTGAGTAGATTTTTGATTGGATGAATGGAAAAGCTTAAATATGGGATGAACCTTTGGATTTCACTAAGTTTCCCAAGAAATGACCTGATTCTAGACTCATCCAAAGGTGGGATCATTTCGAAAATAGCTCATATTTTGGCTGGATAAACATTAGTCCCTCATGAAGATATAATGTATCCTAGAAGTTTTCCTCCTATTCACCGAACACGCACTTCTCTTGGTTTAATGTGACACCATACTCAATTAGTTGTGAAGAGGATGATACGGAGCACTTCCAGATGATCACAGGGTTTCTTAGCCTTGGCGAACAAGTCATCCACATATGATTCCACAATTTTATGGATAAGATCATGGAATATATAAGTCATTTCCCACTGATACGTAGCGCCGATGTTCTTAAGACCAAATGGCATGATAACATAACAATAAGTTCCCCAGGGAGTTATAATGTGGTTTTGGCTTGATCTTGTTCAGATATTTTAATCTGATTATACCCTGAGAACCCATCCATGAGGGACAATAGTCCAAATCCATCTACTGCATCAATGATAACGTCAATGGATGGTAATGGGAAATCATCCTTTGGATAAGCTTTGTTAATATCCCAAAAATCTATACAAATGTATATCCTCCCATTCTTTTTGAGGACAGGAACGATATTAGACACCCATTGTGAATAGTCAATGGACTTGATGAATCCTACTTAGAGAAGTTTTACTACTTCCTCTTTTACAATGAGAGCCACTTTTGGCCTCATTGGTCTTGACTTCTGTTTAATTAGCTTCACATCTGGTTTAGTGATGAGATTATGTACCGCAACTTATGGTGTGATACCCGTCATTTATTTATAATTAAATGTAAAAGCCTTTTGATGTTTTTTGAGAATTTGGGTGTGTATTTATATTTCTTCCGGAGTTAACGAGGATCCCAACTTCAAAATTCTTGGTTCTTCCTCCATTCCAATGTTTATGTCAATGGTTTCTTCTATCAAAGAAGCATTACCTTCTTCAAATTTAGGTGGGGCTGGAGGTAGTTCCAAGCTTTCTCCGTTTTCTATCTTGTAGACAGTGAGATCCTTTTATGGAAAAGAATCTACCGTGGGATTTCCAAAGTAGGAAGAGGAGTGTGGTATTAGGGAAAGATCAACTATACAGTGACCAAGGTGTAGCTATACATAGGCATTTAGATATTCAAGAGTGACTTTATCACTATTAACATGATGTAAGATAGAAGACTCATTCTCAGTTGCATGTGTTAGATGAGGGTTCGTTGATATTTTCTTCACCAATGGTTCAGTATGAAGTGATACCTTGAAAATTGTATCTTCCAACTCATTACTTGGGGTAAAACATGAAGCTGAGGTTGCTATTGAATCTGCGAGAAGGTTCTTTTCTTGTGGGATTTCCTCAATGGATATGAAATCAAATCCTTTGCTTAGATATAATACCACTATTTTATAGAGTTGTAAGTACCCAGCTCTAGTCTCATATACTTCAGAGACTTGGTTTGCAACTAATTGCGAGTCTCCTAACACTTTGATGTCATTAGCACTAATACTTTTGGCTATGATGAGGCCAAGGAGGAGGGCTTTGTACTCAGCGCCATTGTTTGTACATTCAAAGTTTAACCTAAAATCAAAAGGTAGGATCTTTCCCTTAGGAGAAGTAAAGATCACACCTACCTTGGCTCCATAGTGACATCTAGCTGCATCGAAGTGGAGAGTCCAATATTTATTAGGAAAAATGGATTTTGGGACATTCTTTGCGTCTGTTTCTTCTGTTTCAGTTACTTCTACCATGCAAAGTTCCTCTGTTGGAAGAGAACCAACTCTTAGGGTACATCCCATACCCGTGGAATCAAATGGTAGGAAAATTGGTGGATCTTGTTCTAGTAATTCAACAATTTTTGTAGTATTTCCTAATGACATTTTTTTTACAACGTTAGCTTCATCCTTGAGGGTTGGGATGCCCTTGACTAGGTTCGTAATTTCTAGTTATGTTGTAGGTATTAATTTTTATCCCAGTTTTGAGTTGATTGGTTTGTTAAGTTAGTTTTTTGGGAGTTCAAACTCAGAGTGAATGCCTGTTCTTTTCTTCAGGTCTGCCAGGTGTATGTGAAATGGTTTTGGGTCACCTTTTGCTACGAATATCTTTCCTAGGTGTAAGAATCTTATTTCCTGGAATAACGTAGAAGGGATTTCTTTCATGTGATGTATCCATGGTTGACTGAGGATCATATTATAGTTGGTTTCCCAATTTATGATATAAAAATTGGTGACGATTTTCTTGGGTCCTAAGGTGACTGGTAATATTATAATCTCAATTGAAGTAGCCTTAAGGCTATCATAACCTCTTAGCGTATTTCTTGTTGTGTAACAGTTTGTTTCTCCATATCCTAGATTTTGAAGGAAAGAGAAGGGGACAATTTTAACCGCTGCCCCATCATCAACCATTGCATGTGTAATGTAATTATTATGAACCCACACCTGTAAATATAAGGCCGGATCACCTCTACATGTAATTTCAGCATCTGTTGGCATTTTGTTTATGTCGAATATAAACTCGGTATCCCTATCTGGCTGCCTTGGAGGGTGGATATTGAAGTCTATACGATTTACTTATGTTTCAGGAGGTGGAGTGATGTTAATTAAATGACCTAGATCTAGTACTTCTAAAAGAGAAGCCCTATGGGTAGGAGAGTTTTTCAACAAGTCCAAAAAGGAGATGTGAGAGAAGGTCTTTATTAATTCATTAATTAAATCATAAGCACCCATGGGTTTTACCAACATTTGTTGATTGTTATCTGGCTCTAGTGGATAGATTGGATTTTGTTGAGAAGAATATTCTCATGTTCTTGTTATGGCTTCTACATGCAGCTCAGTATCTAACTCCACTAGACCAACTATCTTGGTTCATGGCTGAATTCCTAATTACAGTGCGACAGGTGGATTTAGTGAAGTTGAGGCTTCATGATCATTATTTCCTATCATTACACATTTGTTCGTCCCATTTGGATTCATTTTTTTATTGTTATTGTGATTTGGAAGTGGATCATTGAAGATCTTAAGAGGTGCGTTTTGAGCGGAAACTACCCATGTGAAAGTATTTGGCATAGGTGTCACATAATCTGTTAAGAACATATCTATGAAGAGTTGTCTTTGTTCTTCTAGCAAACATTGCATGAAGTTATTGTAATCACAACAAGTCCTAGTATCATGGCCTCAATTTTTTTGGAAACCACAATACGAGTTAGGATTATAACTCCTAGGTTATTGGTTTGGCATGTGTTGTGGTCCAAAATTCTAATTAAACTATTGACTATTAGGATTAATGTTTTTCATTTGTTGCCTTTGGTTTTGGTTTTGATATCCAGTTGAGTTTTGACTTGGACCCTGTGTCTGGATCTTCCGTTGTTGTTGTTTTTGTTGTCATTAGGGATGATTAAAATCCACTACATTGATTATTGGGGTAAAATTATTGTTTCTTTGATTGTTAATTGGTGGTGGAACATTTACAATGTTTTCTCCTTTAGTTTGGTCAGTCACTCCATCTGTTGTCACTCCATGGTTTTTGTTAAGGATTTAGGTCCTTGATTGGCGTTTGTGGTAGTAGGATAGGTCATAGTGTTTTGGTTGGGGATGATTAACCTTCCATTTGTTCCATATGTCTTGCGACCGCTATTTATTAAAGCTTGATCTATTCAGAGAGCGCTCTCGAGCACTTCATCATAAGTTCTTAGTGGGAACTTTTGGACTTCTTCCTTTATCTCTCTACTGAGAGAATGAAGGAATAAATTTCATAGTTCCATCTGATCCATGTTTGGAGTGTTTTCTGAAGAATAGAGGACTGTTCGCCATCTTTGGATGAAATGAGCAAAAGATTCATTGTGCTCTTGTTTAATATGTAAGAATTCCCTTATTCATGTTCTCAACAATTTGTTCATGTCGAATTCCTTGATGAACTCTGAAAAAAGTTGTTTAAATGAAGGTATTGAGGCTTCAAGTATTCTGTAATACCAATCGAGGGTGATACCCTCTAAATTTTTGGGGTATATTTTAGCAACAAATCCATCCCAAGGGATCAGTTCTCGAATGGCTGTGACATAGGACTTAATATGTGCATTCGGGTCTCCCTCCCCTTTGTGCTTGGGTAGATTGGGGAGAGGTCTTGGAAGCATGACACTTCATATAGTGAAGTCTAAAGGTTCTTTCAAATATTCTGAATAAGTCCCTATCACATAGGTTTTGACCATTGATGGTGCTTGCTGAGGGGGTGGAGGTGGAATGGGTTGTTGATATGGCATAGCATATGTATTTACAGCAGCATAAGGAAATCCTTGTGTTTGAGAAAACATGCTAGGAGAAGAGAACATATCTCCCTGTGGTGATTTGGAATACATGTTTAAGTATGGAGGAGCATTGCTCAGGAATGGGTTGTTTTGTACTAAGCCGGGAGGTATTATATTCTCAACTAGAGCGGTGTTAGAAAATGTGGTTCTAGTTAGCATTTGTTGTAAATACTTAGGAGGAATGCCCAACGTGCTTGTTCCTGTGAGGAGGTATACTTGCCTAGGATGATGTGGAGGATTGAAAGTTCCTACTTACATGAACTATGAATTTTGATTTTCTTGAGCAAGCTCCAAACCTCTAACCTTCTCAACTAAGGTTGAGATGACCTCATTTGTTGAAGACATGGTATTTTTCCTTAGTGGCAATTGTTGTATACCTTGAGGTTGTATAGACATATGGTACCTTGCTATGAACTGATCATTTCCCTGCCAAGTTTCACTGAGGGAATTTCCTATAGGTGGAGGAATAGGGGTGTTTTCTTGGAACGAGACCTCGGGTTGTGTTTGTAAACCTCCTATAGGTGGGTAAATTTTTTGACATCATTGTTCACTCCTAGCATATTGTGCTAAGTATTTGTCATCTAAAAATAGATATGGATCTGACTGTTTACTAATTTGTGGTCTAAGCAACACCCGAAGAGATGAACCATATTCTCCAGTGAGCGTCATGTTGTTTGATCTTGAAGGCTCTAGTTTTTGTGTTTGAGTGAGCTGGTCAAACTCATCTATTTAGAAAGAAGAACTATATCTAGTGCTTTGAGGTGGATTTTGTGTTGAAAATTGGTTATTTCAATAGTTGTCACCCCATTCTGAGAGCGAGGGTGATGATTGTCTATTTAATTGATCGTAGTATGCTTCAAGACCTAGGAGAGGTCTGCCATATGCATCGTATCCTGACATATTTTGGGGGGTATATAAATACCCGCAGAATAATGGGATGAAGCGAAGGTGGATAAAACTTAAAAAGAAGAGTGTGAAAGTGAAGCAATTGTTCCTTTCACATCAAGTTCACCAATTTTGTATGATGGAAAAGTGACCAGTGAGCATGGGAATCTACAAGTAACTCTTCCTCACACCCAACCTCTCGATGTCATGCCGAGAAAGCCGGTGGGGATGGAATATATGTGGGGTGCAGATAAACTAGTTAGGTAATCTTATGTCTTCAACACATAATAATGGGATCTGTGAATCTAAGGCAAAGAAATCCCTCCTAACCTAAAACGGTGTGATAGATCGTTTGGTGAGGATAGCTGCTCAAAGGCTCCAATCAATATCAAGCTTTTTCGTGATCCAATCTATGGGTTGTGGGATACATGGAAAATGACCTATGGATGCTTTGTATATATCTCCCGAAAATGTCATGAAAATGGAATGGCTAAATGTGTAGTGGATCTTTTGGTGCTTTATGGATGATTCTCTAGTCTAGTCCAAAATTATTTAGCTTGATTAGCTGCTACGTTTTATAATGATAGTTGTGTGATAATGTTTGGTGGAAGTGGAGAGGACCTAAACACCAATGTTTACAACCTAGTGTCAATACTTGATTGATTTGTAGGCCCATTGGGTTGTGGGACCTGTGGATCACAACCATAAGTTCATGGTTGTTGTGGACCTCCTATGGTCATATGAAGAGTCAATCCCTGATTCTGAGTATCCAGTAATTGTATGCCTTTTCAGCCTCTACATTTAGAACTAGAAGTTGCACTATTTTCTCAGAGTACCTAACAGGTGTTCTGGAAACTTGGATACATAAGCTAGTGTCTATATCAACGAGGAGGTATCTTGTGTCTAGTTGTGGGACTAGTGGATCACAACTGTATGTTTTCTCTCTTTCAGGTCCTTTTACAGTCATATGGATATCTATCAAGGTAGTCTATAATTTGGCTGATTTGACCAGAACATGTGTGCTTTGTCATCTTTTATGTTTAATCCTCTTAGCTGTGTGTTGAATTCTTGTAGGTCTATTGTTGTTCAGAAGACCTGAATTCTGAGATTTTGGTTTATGTCAGTTAATGCTACAACAAGATTTGGTTGAGGCATGATTGGCTCAAAAATGTATTCCCTGGGCTCCCTAGGTCCCTTGATTGTCATACAAGATCAATATAAACCTAACTGAAATGAAATAAACTAATTATGTAAGATATATCTACAATATATATATATATTCCTCTATTTTTATATTTTTGATAGAATTTTCAATAGAATTAAAAGAGAAATCAATCTAATATATTCAGAAAATGAAAACTAATCTAATAACAAAATTAAAACAAGTAAGGTAGCACAGTGTAGCTATTTGCCTGTCCAGTTGTGAGTTTACCCTAAGTAACTAAATAGTTTATTAACTTAATTAAAATACTCTCGATCCTACCTCAGAAGTGAGGAATGAATCATAGTTTCTGAGAAACTATCAATCCCCACAACTTCCCTGGTAATATCAAAAGTTAAATTTAACTGAAATGAAATAATTCACTACTCTATTTGATATCTTTTAACTAGAACTTTGACAGATAAAACCTGGAATTTGTAGAACAGTGGCGAATCCAGTAGTGTATGACTTTGTCCCCTCAGAATGATCTCCTTGTTCCTTCATGTTCACGTGAATCTAGAAGAGAATGTATATGCTAGCATCAACAAAAGAAGGTATTTGAACAATGAAAGCTTTGGATATAGACTGAATATAATGCGAGTAGGAGAGGGACAACGCAAGTGATAGAGATTGTGTATGTAATTCCTAGTAGGATTTATTACGGGAATACAACACAAGTGTACCAACAGATTCTAGAATCTACCTTCTGTGAAGAACACAACCTGAAACTCTAATGGATTCAATCTACAAATGAAACTACTCTACTCTAAACTAATTTATATGAACATCAATGAACAAGACTAAAGGAAGACGATTGAATGGATCCTAACAGCAAAGGAAAAACTAGCATGGATGCAAACATGAAAACAAAATGAATTCTAAGAAATAAATTGAAAGACTAAACAATGGAAATGAGAAGTTAAGGGCCCATTTTCTTGAAAACAAGATAGCTATTTATAGATTTCACATTCACCCAAAGGTGATTCCTATTAGAACTCTTTTACCATTAAACAATGAAGAAACACTATTTCAGGGAACATAAAACATTAATACGAGCTAAGGTGGTTGAGAAAAGATGGTAAAAGTTGAAAAATTATGCAAGTCGTGATCAAAAGAACATGTTGGAGAACGCGTAAAGGACCACTACCCTGAGCAGGGTGGTGGTTATAGGACCGCCACCCTGGTAGGGCGCGGTTTCATCACTGAAGTTCAAAAAGCTAGAAAAAGAAAGGCAAAGGATAAAGTGAAGTACAAAAATATTGGACAAGGTGCTTGGGATGCTAACAGACACTTGGTGAGATTTTTTTGATTCTGAACACCTTGTGAGGTGACCTATATCATCATTGGGGCATGTGTAACATTGTTTTGGTGGTACAATACCCTACAGTTTTGGGTATGTACAGTAACCCACCTCTTCTTTCTATTTTCTCTAAAGGAAACTTTTCTTTTGGTGTAATTAAAAAGAATCATTTCTTCATGTTTTCGGCATTGTATTGAAAGAGAATCCCTCTCCTCTTCATTTTATTGTGTCATCCAATTTCACATTTCGATTTGGGATTAAAAATAAGTGCATTCCATTCTGGTTTATTGCATTAGCTCACATTAATTAAGGGTAACCTATACGCTGGAATTTATTCCCAGCTGATGGTTGAAAAACAAATCATAGAAAAGCACTTCTATCATTAGATTGATTTCTTATTGTGTCTTTAAGTGAGATACCTAAATCATTTCAAAATAATAATAGGATTTACTTTGTTTACAACATTGAATTGTTTAAAACAATGGACTGAAAGCCATATAGGAAGTATCATACTTCTCGGATCTAGCTTACGCTAGGCAGTTCACTACCCATATTGTTTAATTATTTTTGGTGGTCTTGTTTTCATTACAAGTAGTTCCTCCTATCCAAAAGGAAGCTCTCATGATCAGCTTTGGATTCGGAATTCATACGCATGCAATAACCCATCAACCGACATTTGAACAGTTATTCCTCCTATGCCCATTACTCTATCTGTTTTGTCAACACTCCAAAGAAACAATTTAAGAAAAAGGTAAAATAATGAGGAAGGGGTAAATGAGTTTTTCCAAAGGTATGATGCATATGTGGAAAGATTTTTAGAAGAACAAGATGTAGAAATGGAAGATGAGGATGAAAATAATGCAGATACAAAAGATGATGAACATGCTTAAGCGTTATTCCTTAAGCTGTATTATATTTTCATAATCCTTCTTTAAACTGATGCTTTAAAATAATATTTCTTTGACATGGGATGTAATTGTTATTCTAAACTTTATTATTTCCTCATTTCATTTGTAAAGTGGAAGAATGTAGTAGTTTCACATTGACTTAGATAAATTTTTACATACATTTGGATAAGCATGTAAATTATTTATATTTTGGGCTTATTGCATTTTGAATAAGGAACAAAATGAGGTTCTATAGGGGGCCTTTCCGATGATAAATAAACATATACACATGCCAAAAGTAGATACAATGAAAGGAAAACAACATTCAAACATTTTTCAGTCATGTTTCATTGTTTCCTCCTAGTAAAGGAAGCTTATGCAGAAGCTTACTCTTTCTTAGCGGAAACTCGCTTAAACCTTGTGTTTTCTGAACAAAAATAACTGACCCTGCGAAGTCATGAGATATTCCCATTTCCATCAATGATTGAAGAGACATTATAGGTTGACTCATGATCTATTCAAGCTCAATTTTATTTTTCTTATAATGATACCCAATCCAAAATATTCAAACCACCTGTGAAGAATTTTTTTTTTCCTTTCACCTTGTGAAGGGATGACTTAATAGGAGAAGTTTGAGAAGGGATATTCAAGGTGATTGGAAGGGAAAGCACTTCATATTTTTTACTCAGAATATTGTAAGGTCTTGAACATGACCCAGTCTCCCACTTCCTTGTGAGGGGTGGATTGTCTCTCGGAGAAGGAATGGGTTGAGGTCCCAAAAAATCATACTTAGACTAAGGAGCATGCTGCATTAAATAGATGGATGACCGAATTGCAAATCTACCCTTGTTTTCCTGAGCATAGGATATTTCTGCCCTTGAACGGTGAGTAAATAACGATTGATCGTCTTCTCCATCTCAGATAATTATTGTAAGTTAAGGTTAAGGTTCACCCTTTCTATTACCTGAAGATGACGTTGGTGTTGACCCTGGTTACAAAGACACAATCTCTACTTATTTTGTCTCCATGGAGTTGATCCTCCACTCTAACTCATTTATTTTATGGTAAATTAAAGGCATAATGTCAATAGAGGATTTTTCAGATAAAACATGATTCCTTTGGAATATCCTTCGATACAAATCCCTCATCGCATAAAAAGTGACATTGAAAGTTGTATTTCTCAGATACCTAGAGTCTTCTCTCAACCCAATATCTCTTTAAATTTTTGGGAGATTTCAAGTGTTCCCATTTGAAAATATTAAAATACATGACTTAAAAGGCTAAAAATACAGGATTAATCCTAATTAGCCTTGTCAAAAGTGCTAATCAGACCTTCTGGTATGTCAAAGGCCCTTTGATATCTCCTACACACTCTATGTCAAACATATCCCTAACAAAGGATTCATTAGGACTACTCAAATCTAACATTTGATGTAAATATTTTGATGAATTTTCCTTAAGAATGTGTGTTACAAGTACCTTTTCCATTTTTCTTATGAAATTTCTTATATTTAGAATAAGAAGAGAAATACATAATGATAATGAATTTGAACCAGGTTTTATAGTGAAAATGGTGCATATGGTTTTGATTTAGAGAAATATTTGCCATGAGATGAGGGAGATTTTGCTCAGTTCACAAAAAAAAGGATTTAAGAGTTGGAAGAGATTAGGAATGAGAAGAGATGGTAAATCAATATGATTTGACAAGAACCATGTATCAAAATTAAGCCAATAAGACATAAAATAGGGTGTGTAGCACCCAAGGTAGATTCTTGAAAGGTGAATGTGGATATATGTCATATTAGAGTCATCTGGAAGTGTTCAGAGATCATTTTAAATGATTATCTAATCAATATCAGGAAAGCCCAATTAAATAAATTTGCAAGAAATGATGACTTGCTATCCTAGTCGAGCATAAGTGGAACCAATTGAAAAGACTTGCATTTTGTACACATGGCAGTTTAAACTAAAAATTTTAAATGTCATGTTCTAGAACAAGTATTATAAAAGGAAATATTCCCTTAAATATTCATGATTTTGGGGGGAAAAACTTCAAAGGTCAGCAAATGAATGGTTGATATAAAATAAAAGAGATAATCACGCCAGAGATGGGGTTAATTTTTTTGATAATTATTCAAAGAAAAGAAAAGGAGAGAAATCCTAGAGAAGTCATTTACCCAAAGAACTTATATGAGAAAACTATCATTTCCTGTGTGTCTTTAAATTTTATCACATCAAGATGGTTGCAAGTGTCCAACTGTTAACAAGGTTTGAGATTATAAATAAACTTTACCCTGCTAATTAATTTGAAGAACCTTGAGTAAATCATGTTAACATGAGAATAATTGTGACTAATTTCATTTTGAGATATCTTCAATTAGTTAGCCATGTTCTTGTTGCAATATTATGTTAGGAGTTCCTCTTAATCACACAATATCTTTTCCTTGTGATAGTATTGTGGCATTTGCAATTACATCATGAAGAGAGATTGCATTTCATGATGCAATAAAGAAATTAAATTCACTCTACTTTCATTATGAGGATGCATATTTTTTGTTAGTCTATGAGTGTATCTTAGGCGTAATGAATCAAGGATTTCTAATGTTTAATTAAGTCTTTAACATGAGCTTGTGTGTTAAATCCTTGAATTGTGTGTGAAACCATGTATCTTTGGGCTTTTATGGATGCACATCTTCTAGTTGAAGGTTCATTTTGAATACTTGAAGAATTTTGTCATTTTTCTTTGTAGATGTTCCAACATTTGTTAAAATTTCTCAAAAATTTAGTATAATCAAATTTATCTTCCTTAACTTCCCAATAAAAAATATATATTAAGTGATAAATCCTACAAGAACCAACCCTACTTACACTGTGTATCCATAAATGCTGATGAAATTCGTTGAATTTGTGAATCCTTTACCAAAATATGTAGGTGCAATCAGTTTTTATTGTTGTCTTTAGTAACCTGGACCTTTTCTAGAAGACATATTCATTCTCTAGGGTGAAAACTCATGAGAGTTAGATTATGATGCATTGACCATGTTTTCTCAAGGTCTCCTTCAAACATTTCAAAGGAAGAGTCAAATATTGTTGATCCATTGATATTCATCACCAACATAGGTTACAAAATTGGTCCTCTCACCCTGGTTGAAGGCACAAACTAAAGTAGTGAGGGTAGGTCGAACCCTTAGCACAGTGATATCCACTCCTTTCTAAGCCAGAGTAATAAAGAGTCATTTAAATCCATACCCGACTAAAAAATGACTCATATTATGATTTATTTGTCGCTAAGCATCATGATCAACTTGTGATGCTTCTTGGTTTCAAAGGAAGAATCAATTTGGGTACCAACACCACCTCCATGACCTAGGAATCTATATCCTCTTACAAAGCCACAATTCTTGTTATTTCCCTTGTTGTAACCTTCAGGTTATGGCCTTCATGATCCTTATGTCCACTAACCACATTAGTCTGGAGCACTCTTGACTCAATTACCTCACGAATGTGATCAATCAATTTATAGTCAGCAGTGTTATGAGTGTGGTACTTACAAATATTACAATACATATACACCTTATTTTTAAGCACGTGTTACAAAAGAGGGAATTATCAGACATAATGATTTAGGTGAAAAAATTCACAATCTAATAGTAATGCACACACCAACTTGCATGGGAATTTCTCTTTAGTATGTCCCTCCACTTCACAATCTATGCATCATATTCCACTACGCGTCTCATGAGTTAAATTACTAGAAATATTTTTTGAGTTTCTTTTCTATGGCTGTAATTTATGCTTCATTAGATGATCTTACTCTATTATCAACTCTCCTAATTTCTTCATCACGTAGAGATGCTTCCAAGGCCTTGCATGGATCAATATATATCTTGTGAGATAGCACACTCCCAAATGGATTCAACAATCCTCTAATGAACCATTGTGTATGTTGACTTTGATGAATGTCATATGTTAATTTAGATAACATATTCTTGAAACACATGTCATACTCCCACACAATTTCATTCAATCCTTTCATAAAGACCTTGAGCACACTAATACTTATCTGTTAAAAATATGGAATATGGAACACATCTAGAAACGTAGATAGTAAAACATCATAATCCACCACAGTCTACTGTGGGAAATAATTTCTATACCAGTTATGCATGTGCCCCTAAATAGTAGTAGTAAATTGACTTAGTTTTGTATCTGAAGTTGTGATTCCTTTAGTGTTCCATAACAACTCAAAATTGTGCATGTAGACATAACATCATGCACTTTAGACATTATTTAGTTCCAGTCTTATACTACTATTTAGAAGGTCTTTGAGTGAAGAAAGTACTATTTAACCCTGTATTTTAACCATCTTACTTTGTTTTATTTCGTGATTCCCGACCTCTTACACCCACATGCCCAGTAGGATTTTGTTATTTCAAATTATTTTGGCTTTGAATGGGGCACCCAGGCTAGTACTGGGGTGTGCATGGGCATCATGGTCCTACCAAGGGTGCCCCGATCCTTTTTTAACTTTATCGCCACTTTTTTGGAACTTTATAGCTATTTTAGCTTCTTATCATTTTGGTGGTCAGACATTTTGAGGTTAATTATGAAATTAGATCAAGAGAACCCTATAAATATAAATTTATGAGACCATAATGAGGGACCAAGCACTAATCACTACTATCATCCACCTAGGTTTGTATTCATCTCATGCATTTGGAGATCATTTGCATTCACTTAGCTCCATCAGAAAGGACAAGGCTGGTTCATCTACATCACACAAGCATAGAAGGGGATTTTATTTTATTCCATTCACCCTTCTAATACATTTTTTACATCTAGTTATTTCTCGCTACTTCACAAAGTGTGACTAATACAAGAGCACCTAGGGCATATGATGTACACACACACACACCAGAACTACATTTGGGTTTGAAATGTAGTGCAACACTTAGTTAGTAAGCCAAGTGTTATGGCATCTGAGGTCAATTTGACCCATCCATTTGTTTTCTTTTTTATGGTTTTTTATACTTCTTCTGGTCTCTTGCAGGTCTTTCTTTCATCTTGGATTATAAGTGACACCTGATGTAGTGTAGTGAACCTGATGCGACACATAATGAGGGTTTAATACTACCTTCCGAACCTGTGAAATTCAATTTTGTACCTCTTGTACATACACAAGAACCCATTTTGTAGACCTATTATCCCGTAAAATTGGCAAGGGAAATTTTACAGATAACCCTACCGAAGTTTTGTTCTGATCCCTCGTCAGGGATTCCTTGTGTTTGGAACATTGCAAAATACCTTCCTGGGAAATCTAGTTTTCCGAACTTAGCCGTTTTTGGTCTTTTTGAGCGGGCGCATATAATGACTGTGCAACATCAAATGTTCATGCACCCCCTTTAAATCCTTTGGCGCATGTTTTCTTGTGTTAATAGGCATCTTGGTGTGCCTCTCTATGTTGAGTCTTTCCTGCATATGCTAAGGTGCATGCACCTTCCTGTCAACATATCTTTTATTGCGCCCCTTTTTGGTGCGCCAAGGGCGCACCTATTCCTCTGTCAACACCACTTTCGGTGTGCCATAGGTGCACATATTATTGTGTTGACAAGCATTTTGGTGTGCCAAAGGGTGCATGTTTTCTTGTGTCGACAGCTCTTTAGGTGTGCCACTTAAAAATTTGGTGGCACATTTATTGCTTCCTCGCCTATAAATAGGTGCGTCTGCGCTGTCATTATCACCAATGAAAATCACATGATTTTATTTGTACCTATCTGCACACCAGCCCTGTCACTTTCGAATTGATTTGTGGACTCATTTGCACATTTCTTTGTTATAAATATCTGGGTAAGAGGTCCTCTTTCTTTTGTGCTTCGTGTTTGTGGTTTTTGGCTGCTTGTGGGTATGAATTGGATTGAAAAGAATGAAATCATGAACTTGCCCCTTGCTATATTTCCACATGATCTTCCCCCTCTTTCCAGATTTGCTGGTAGAGGAAGCTCTATCCAGAAATATTAGCTTAGAACCCTTTGTTTAAAGCCATTTCTATCACCCCAACGACCCTGCAAAAGGAGGCTTAACCACATAGAAACCCCTCAGAGAGAGGACTGATGCTTGAAAAGAAAACTATATTTTTCTTCTCCTTTGGCACATTGTCACACCCTACAACATGAAGAACAGTTACGCTAATGGCACATCTGTCACCCCTATTACACAAAGAGAAGCCGCGCCAATGGCGCACATTCCCTACCTGCTGCATCGTGAAAAGTTGCACCCTCAAGGCGCATTTCCTTAGTTTGTTACAAACACTTTCCTCACGCCCCCTCATGACTCACCAAATTCATTTGTTCCATCACTAAAACCTGTGCCCTGTGGCACACCCTGCATGTGTGCAATATAGAAATTATCTGCCCTAAGTGCAAAGCTTTAAACAGCACAGGCGCATCCATCATTGCAACAACAGCATGTCATGCAGACCTTTCATGCACCGCACCAAGTTCCCTTAAGCACATGAAAATCATATGTTACACAAACCTTATATGCACCTTTGACACACTGAAGTTCCATGCAACATGAAAATTATATGCACTTCTGACGCATCCTGTTCCCGTGCAACATAAAGAATTCATGCGCCCTTTACAAAATGCATACATATGGCGCAGGTGCACCTATGCTTACAGCAACAAAGAATGCACCCTGCAGTGTCCATGTGCCATGCGCCCTTTGGCACTGATTTATCCCCTTCAACAGCCCTTTCCTGTGTGCCTTACTATTTAGCCCTATAGCCTACAACATTCATGCGCCCTACGCCCTAAGGCCTTTAAATTGCTAACTCTTTCTTCTGTTAACATTTCAATGGAAAATCAGACAATTGACATGGCTTTCTTACGTTGGGTTTCACTTCTTATTGTTGCAGATCAGCAACTAAGTTCAGAAGAACATATGTCAACATCAAGAAAGAAACCTATCAAATCTAAAGGCAAGGCCAAGCTCACAGAAGAAGAAATGAAGTATAAGTATCAGAGGGTCAAAATACCTGACTCCCAAGCAGAGTGTGACCTAGATACCATAGACTCAGAGATGGGTCATATTGATATGGAGGAGTTCTAGGCTAGAACCCAGAGGGTCACAAGAAGTCCATGGATGGACAAGCTGATAGGTAGTGCCCTACACTTTGCCGATGGGATCCCAGTCAATGCCGTAAATAATGAATTTATGATGGTGGTAGCCCGATGCTACAACAAAGACACAAGATGTGTTCATGGTGAGAAGGGCGAGGTTATAATTAACCTCACTACCCGCCACTTTGAGATAATGCTCGGCATTCCTCATCACTGGAACTTTGTGGCCGTTAGCCAATAATATCACATCAAGGCTTGGGACGACCATGAAGATCAATGCATGCAGCTGATGAATGAATTTTATCTCAAGAACAAAAAAGTAGTGACTCAGTGGCCGCAAGTCATTCATTGCAGTGAATTTTCAGAGGAACTCAGTGACACAATTACGTTCCTGAGTAGAGTTTTCGGGCTTCCTGACGCCCATTATTTTCACAAGTGGATGTTGTGGTACCTTGAGACAATGAAACAAAATGTTCCCGATCAACGCTTTGAATGGGCATAAATTATAAGCAACACAATCTCTGAGCAACTACAACAAATCAACACAACGGGGAGGTTCTATATGAACTCCTACGTGGTATATGATGTAGCTTCAGAAAGGGACTATCCATCTCTGATGCGGTGCGGGGTTTGGCCCCAAGTTAAAATAAATGAATACTATCCAGAGCTGAGGCTGGAAAGTAGCATCCCCCAATTCACAAAGATCAATGATGCATTCTTCTACTTCATCATATTCCTGTTGAGGTCGAATATGACTCACAGTCGAATGACCAAGAGCATAGTAGCAGCTACTGAGAAGTGGGGGGCCCTGTTCACTCAATTCCCCACGTTTACCTATCTAAGGGTAGTCAATTTCTTGGGGGAACCGACTAGACTACCAAGGTATGTCGGACCCAAATTAATCCTGTTGGAGCTGTCAAGGCAGCTTGTTACTTATCACGAAGTGCTTAAAGAGAAATAAGGGTGGAACTTCTTTCCCCCTCATAGTGGGTAGATATACGTGTCTCACTCACCACAAGGAAAAAGATATGTTTGTAGAACTGGAGCTGCTGAATATGAAACCTGACTTTTCGGTAAGGCCTACCTTTGACCCGAGATATTGTTTTCCTAGAGCCAAGCTCAACCCGATCCATATCCCTCAGATCGAAGATATCTACATCGACATATATCATGAGGTTGAGCTCAGAAGGAAGGATCATTCTCGCTTGGCCTTAGCAGAAATCATCCAGTATGGGGTGGCCATCGTCGCCAAAGGCTACCAAACTACTGAAGAGGAAATGGATCAAGTGTATCTTGACACAGGTGGGGACGATTGGCCTTTCTCGATAATTGATAGAACTAAAGCCCCTCAGACAATTGAGGAGAGAGTCAAAGAAACTCTACGTAGAACAGAACATTGGTGCCCAATGAAAAGGCTCATCTACCTCGGGGTCAATTTCACAACCTCTTCATTGGGAAACGCACCTCCTTAGGCTAAAAAATAGCCAAAGGGCAAAGGAAAAGGAAAAGAGGGTGAATCCAACTCCACCCAAGAGGATGCTCCAGTAATTCCTCCTTCCGTTGCACCTGAACAAGTTGTAACTCTGGCTTCCCCAGAGAAAGAAATAGCGGAAGATGTCCCAATAGGCCCATCCACTTAGGATTTCGCCACTGCTGTAACAACTGAGCTCCCTTCCCTTCCTATGTCTTCCTCTCCTGCAGTATCTCTTCCTCCCGTGAGTGCTTCCTCGGCCTCCCTTTCGATGCTGCCTCCAAGTGTCTCCACGTTTTTCCCTTGTACTACTGCAGCTGCCCCCTTCTCTATTTCTGGTCCTTCTCCCATAAGTCCAGCTTGGATCTCCTAGCACCTGAGTCAACAGAAAAGAAAAGTTCCCATCACACTGATGGACTTCTTTGTGGTCCCGTTAAAAGGGGTAAAGAAGTAGAAGCCTGTCACGCGCTTCTCTCAGAGTGTTTTGGGAGAGAGGGTAATGGAGATCGCATACCCCAATCCTCTGAAGGATAAAAAGAATCTTTCTCTGGTAGATTACATAGTGACTTAGGTCACAACGGGTACATCTTCTAAAATCCTTCAGGGAGAAGCCCTATCTGCAGTCGACGCCCTCTGTAAGAAGCTTTAAGAAGCAAAAGAAGAGAAAAGGCTACTGAAAGAGAAAAATAAACATCTTCTCCAAGCCTTACAGAAGATGGGTAGTGCACCTCCCACAACTGCCACTGAGACTCCTGAGCCTCTAAGCCAGGATAAAATTAATTAATATGCAAAGATCGGTGAGCAGGGCCTGGCAGTTTCCACTTGGAGGAGCCAGATCCTCAAGGACAGTGAACGCGTAATCACCTAGTTCACCGATTTGTATCTAAACATCAACAAGGTGAACAAAGAACTCCAGGCGTTAGCTGGACCCATATCAGAAGAGTTGGACCATGCTAGGCTGCAGCGTGAGACCTTTCAAAGAATGTTCGATTGTTCAGTCAAAGATCTGGTCAAGTTCGACGTTTACGGTCATCCCAGGGCCGTCAATAAAATCCTTTCCACTTTGGATTACTAGATGGATCAAATGGAATTCGTCCTTGAAAAGATTGATAAGGTAAAGGAAGAAGCCCTGGATGCGATGCACCAAATGGAACAAATCGTTCTCAACATGTCTCCAGGGTTACTTACTCCTTCTTTTGCCTTAAGGAAAGTTGATGAAACCATCCAGATCTTCAAGGAGATCATTTCACAAGGGCTGGGGCCAGAGGTCACTTTTGACGCGGAATCCATCAATAACCTGCTGGCCTGTCGGGACTTCATCGGGTTCCAAATAGAAGCAGAGAAAGAATATTCCAAACTCCCAGAGAAGCTCATAGACGATCGGGAGACTTACGAGGTGATCAGCGAGCAACACAAGGAACCTTCCCAGGATCAACTAGAGCCCATGATCAGCAAGTTCATGGAATACCGTGCCTAATTCCACATCTCGTCACCTGAGCAACAGCAGAAGCATGATACCCCCTTTTGGCCACAGGATGACGACGATGAATGAATTCTTTCTCTTCTCTCTCTCTCTCTTTCGGCTTTCTTTTTATAAAATGTCTAAAGTATGTTGGCACAAATGATGACATCATCCATGTTGCACCATGGGATGATGTCATCCATCAAGTTGTCAAAAGTCAACATGACTTTGAGATATTTTTGTAGATATTTTGTATATTTTATGTAAATAGGCGGTTGGTTCCTTTTTGCCTTCCTTCTTCTTCTTCTTCTTCTATAAATACTCAAATACTTGTTGTATTTGAGTAGTGGATATCTTTTAGATGAAAAATAGAAGTGAGAAGAAAAGACTCTGAGCCTTTTGTAATAGAAGGAAATATTAATACAATATTTAGACTTTGTGCTGAATACATGTGTTATTTGCATTAGATCTTTCTTATGTCAGATCTATGTATTTATTCTATTGGATCTACTTCTATTTTATTGTCATTTATTCATCAGTATTTCTTTGTTCGTTTATGCAAGTAGGTTTGGCTCTGTTTACTACCAATCCCAAAACATAAACCCTCTGAACTTTCTACTTTGGAATTCATTTCTTTTCTTTCTTCGGATCTGATATTTCTTCATCCTCTCTTCCATTCCTTTCTTTCCGCAGTCGGAAACACCCTACTGGGATAAGATCCCAAACCCCTGAAGGCAGAATATTGTGAGACTTGCATAGATTCCTGCTGGTAGAATAACAATAAACCAGTTTCACCTTGCTGACTCAAAGAGGGGCTATGCCCTGCACATTATTGACTCATCTATCCATAAATCTACCTAAATGACAGATTTTTGAACCAACAATTTTTGGGGACTCTGCTGGGGAACGAAAATATCTATCCAATCTGTGATGGTGGTATGATAGAAAATCAGTAAAAATCTGATAAATCACTACCTGTTTGCAAACTTTAACTTTTTGTTAAAAATCCAAAATTTTTGTAAAAGTGCTCTAACTCAAAAAATTTCCTCTAAGATCCATAGATCTAGCCTAGTTGGAGACCTTTAGTTCGCTGAGTTTTTATAAAAATATGTATTTTTCCGTAGATCTGAGTTTTTGACTGTTTACCAAAATTTTCAAACTCTTTAAAAAAGTCAACTTTAGATCCGAAAATCAGCTTACTAATCTTCACTGTCATTTTATCCTCGTTGTTCTTTGTCATTAAACTATAATTGGTTGTCAGAAGAGGATAATTTTTAAATATATAGAAAAGTACATGCTGCTGGTTTTTGTCAGAAAAACCAAAAAATCAGCAAGTACAGCCAAAAAGAAATTTTAAATCTGCGCCACAACATTACAGATCTGGAAGGTACACTGGCAAGTGAGCCATTTACACACAGTAGGTGAGCTCGTGGAGAAGTTGATCCTACTTTCGATTTGCTTTAAAGGCACAATTTCAGTATAACACCGGTGCGCTTTTCATCACTAATTTTAGCTGATTGGTCGGCCAGAAGTGCCTCACCTCCGCGAAGAAAACATCTTTCACAAGGAGCTTCCACATCCCTTTGTTGTGCCTTACTGCTTAGTGGAACTGTGTTCCTAGCTCGTGTTCTTTTTCCAGCTGTCCAGATGGTGGTACCATGGGGAAATGCTATGGGCCCCCTGGCTTTACCACATCCTGTTCACGCGCTCCCACATAGAAACTGAAAGAATTTTCCCAAATTTGATGGGAGCGGGAACCAAATCATAGATTCGCAGATATCTTCATTTATCATGTCATGTAGTATCCTAGATGTAACTCATGAAGATGTGTCGGTTCACCTTTTTCTGGAAACTTTAAAAGGGCCTGCAGCAGAATGGTTTCAGCGTTTACCAACCGGATCTATTACTAGTTGGGCCACCTTGCGAGATGCTTTCGAAGACAGGTACAAGCCTTCGGAAGATGTGTTTGCACTATTATCACAAATCACTCACTTGAATAAGGAGGCCAATGAGACCATGTGTGATTTTATTGCCAGGTTCAATGCATTAATCAATCGTGTCCCTGTTGCCATGCTTCCAACACCAGAAAATCAGAAGTGTTTCTTCGTGAACGCTATGAGCTCGAAAGTAAGTTTCTTGCTCTTACAAGAACAAGTGGCTACCTTGATTCTCACCCAGGCTTCTGCCATCGGAATTGAAGATAATTTGATAATATCTAGTGAATTGAAAAGGAAATCCTCTAAGCCTAAATCTTCAGGCCCTTCACCCACTACTTCGTCTGATCCGGCATTTCAAAAGATGGCGAACGACTTGCTTGCATTAAAGAAGTAGTTAGCCCAAGCTTCCCCCAGTTCCTCGTACTGGGATGTTCTGCGAAGAAACTTCACTCCTAACAGCATCCCGCATAGGCCGCAGTTGCCTACAACTGCTCTATGGTTGGCGCTTGAGGCCCCTCTGGTTAACGCCTTAGCCGAAATTGAAGAAGAGGAATAAGATTATGAAGAACCTTCATCTCAAGGTGAAGATGATCAAGATGTTGGTGAGCCGACTGGTGACTCTACTATCGGGTATATGGAATTTGAGGAGGAAGAATCTGATGAAGAGGAGGGTACACAAGGCTATGCAAGTGGACAATCATATGCTATTTTTACCCACTTGCAAGGAAAAGAAGCAGAGGTCACTACCCATGTGTAGAAGGAGAAGGCCGTGCCAAACGCACCTCCAACCATTGCTAAAAGAGGTAATCCTCTTCCTACTCAACTCCCTGTTAAGTCTTTTACAAGGAAATCCTTTCCCCCCATCTCTCCTCCAAAACAGCCCTCTCATATTCCTATCAAGACCAGTAATCCTACCCTACCATCACAAATTGAGAGACTCATTCCTTCACCAACGCAACCCTTGGCCGCATTTGACATAATTGACCATGTTAGAAAGACCAAGATCCAAATGTATGAAGCTGAGTATCTTCAGTCAAACCCCGAACAACTGATAAGATTAACTAAGTATATTCAAGTCAAGTTGTCATAACTCCCCAGGTTTCCCCAAAAGGAATCCTTTCCACTCCTCCTGCGTCCCGCATAAATGTTGCCTCAACATCTGCATCAGGCAAGATAGAGCCCTTCTACCTCTCCCTCCTAATCAATGGCCACAAGTTAAGTAACTACATAATTGATTTTGGGGCTTCTGACAACGTCATGCTGGAAAAAGTTGCTCATCCTCTGGGCCTCACCCTTACCAAGCCTTTTGGTAGATGTTATTCCTTGGAAACCAAGCAGGTGTTGTTGATTGGTCAAATCAAAGATGCGCAGTTTGCATTTGTGGTGTTCCCAGAGAAAAGAGTAAAGATGACCGTGCTCGTTGCGGACATTCCAGCAGCCTACGGAATTTTGCTGGGAAGAAGTTTTTGCAGTGAAGTTGGTGGGGATATTCATATGGACTGGTCTAAGGTTAGAATCCCTATCAAAGGTGTAATGCAGACATTGGAACCAGAATCGCAAAAGAAGTACTTGGTTACTAACTCTGAGGACCCCAAAGCTCAAATTATTTTCGAATCATCAGGGATGGGGAACTATTTTTTGTCTACCGAGTTTGACAAAATGGTTGTTCTCATCCAAGAAGAAGATCTTAACAAGGTCTAGACCTTGCAATTTGATGGAAGCTACGCAATTAGTGGATGTGGCACTGGAGCCATGCTAATATCTCCTGAGGAAGAAATTATTCCTCTCTCTTTTAAGTTGTAATTTCTCAACACAAATAATACTGCTGAGTATGAATCTCTGTTACTTGGCATGCAGGCCACAAGAGAGAGAGAGGGATCAAAAATCTGAAAGTACAAGGTGATGCAGAGCTAGTCGTGAATCAAGTTAAAAGGATATATCAAGTGAAAAATGAGAGGCTCAGGCACTACCGTAATGTGGTGTGGGACAACATCAAAGAATTTGACGCCTTTTCGATAAAATCCATTCCAAGAGCTCAAAATGACATGGCTGATTCATTGGCCGTTTCAACGTCCCTCATGCTCCCTCACCCAGGTTTGAAAACAGACAAATACACCATTGAGATGGTTTTCTACCCAAGTGTGCCAGACAATTCTCATCATTGGCAAGTATTCAACAATGACAATCAACTCATTATCTTTCTAGAAAAGGCGGAAAATTTCAAGGAATTGCATTTTGAAGGATCCACTTCTATGTGCCACGAATCAGTCACCAATCAAAAGGATGAATCCGAAGGGAACAACGACATATGTCAGCTCAAAGGAAATAAAATTCCGAAGGGCTTGGTTTCTTTGGAATGGTTGTTCGATAGGCATGACTGTTTTGTAAAAAAGAAAAGGCGAGATGGTACGGGCTCCTCCCTAGAAACCGAACCGGTCAATTTAGGTTCAGTAGAGCATCTGCAATTCGTGAACATTGGAAAATGCTACACACCTGAAGAGAAGTGGAAGTTTTTCAAACTGCTAAAGAAATACATGGATGTATTGGCATGGTCCTACACCAATCTGAAATCTTTTAAGCCAAAGGACATCCAGCATGACATCTCGTTGAAAGAAGACATCAAAGCCTTTTGCTAGAAGCAGAGGCATTATAACCCTAAGATCTCAGGTACCATCCAAGCTGAAATTCAGAAAATTTTGGATGCGAGAATCATTTTTCCTATCCATCACAGTACTTAGGTGGCAAATATTGTGCCAGTGCGCAAGAAGAACAGAGAAATACGCATATGCGTAGATTTTCGAAACTTGAATCAGGCTTCCTTAAAAGACAACTACCCACTTCCTATAATGGATCAAGTTCTACAATCAGTAACTAGATCAGAAATGTTGTCCATGCTTGATGGTTTTTTAGGCTACAATCAGATTGAAGTTTCACCTGAAGATCAATTTAAAATAGCATTCGCTACTCCCTGGGGTATGTTTTCCTACAGCAGGATACCTTTTGGTCTCACAAATGCTGGTGCCATTTTTCAGTGGGCCATGGACCTTGCATTCAAAGGTATGATGGGGAAGGTCATTGTGGTTTATCTAGATGACTTAACTGTGTTCTCTAAACAATGAAGCGATCATTGTGATCACCTGGAGCAAGTATTGGCTAGATGCCGAGAGCATGGGATTTCCCTGAACCTGAAAAAGTCCATTTTTGGAGTCACAGAAGGAAAGCTGCTAGGGCATGTTGTTAGCAAGGAAGGAATGAAAATAGATACCAAAAGAGTTAAGGCTATTCAGAGCCTTACTCTACCTACAAGTAAGACCGGCGTTCATTCTTTCTTCGAAAAGGTGAACTTTCTCAGGCATTTTGTTCCCGACTTTGCTGAGAAGACTCGTCATATATTAGACATGATGAAAGGGTCACCAACTTTCTGATGGGGCGAGGAAGGGAAAATGTCATTCGAGGAAATAAAATCTTCCGTCACTCATGCGCCAATCCTGGTATGTCCTGATTTCTCAAAAGATTTTATCATGTATAGTTATGCATCTGAGCATATTGTGTCTGCCATCTTGATGCAAAAGAATTCTGAGGATGTTGAATCTCTGATTGCATTCATGAGCTCTCCCCTCAAACCACACGAATTAAAAATGTCTCCATTGGAAAAACATGCCTTCGCCGTCATCAAAGTAGTCAAAAACTTCAGGTATTACATTTTAAATTCTCATACAGTGGTGCTGGTCCCTGACACGGCGGTCAAGTCAATCTTAACTCAACAGGAGTTAGGAAGATTGTGTGGAAATTAGATTGCAAAGGTCCAAGAGTATGACCTGGATATAAAACCAACCAAGCTAGTAAGAGGCAAGGGCCTATGTCAGCTTATGGCTGAAAACAAAGATTTAGAAAACCCTGAGGAAAAGGATGATTGTAACAATGAAGCGCAAAGCCAGCTGGAGAAAGCCCATTCTCTACCTCTGGTCCTATTTGTCACAACCAACGATGAGTGGTATTCTGATATTGCTTTCTTCCTCACCTACAGTGAATGCCCAGCTCACCTAACTATGAAGGAGAAGTGCACTATAAAGCTCAGAGCAGCCAAATATGTCATTTGGGATGATGGTTTATACAAATGCGGGATAGATGGTGTCTTCTTGCGGTGCGTCGACAAGCCACAGCAGGTGAAGTTACTTGAAATTTTTCATAATTCGGCCTGTGGAGGCCATTTCTCCTCTTCTGTGACAACACACAAGATCATCCGAGCCAGGTACTATTGGCCGACGCTTTTCCAAGATACAGCCACCTAGGTAGCAAAGTGTGAACCTTGCCAGCAGTTTGTTGGCAAGCCCAAGTTGGTTGCTTTTCCCCTCAGGCCGGTCATTGTCAACAAACCATTCAGGTAGTGGGGAATTGATTTTATCGGTTCACTCAATCCCCAATCGAGTGCCAGACATAGTTATGTCCTAATAGCAACATATTACTTCACCAAGTGGGTGGAAGCCATACCTATCAAACATGCCACTTCTGAAGTTGTTTGTAGTTTCATCAAAGAAAATATCATTTTCAGGTTTGGCATTCCAAACAAGATTGTTACTGATAATGCTTCTAACTTCTCTTCATGGGAAGTTATTAGTTTTTGCTATGAATATGGGATAACTTTGGCTCACGCCTTAGATTATTACCCTCAAGGAAATGGTTAGGCAGAATCCAGTAACAAAAACTTGGTGACCATCATATGAAAGCTGGTGGATGAGAATCAACGAATGTGGCACAAGTCCTTATACGACACTTTGTGGGCAGATCGCATTACTCCCAAGAGGTCTCTCAGCATGTCACCTTTTCAAGTGTTATATGGCGCTGATGCCGAGCTTCCCATTTCCACTGAAATCCTTGCTCTACGCTTGGAACGAGCAATTGAAGATGAAACTTTCCAAAATTCTCTTGAAAAGAGGATCATGTATCTAACAGAACTTGAACAAAAGAGAGTAAGGGTGGTCGACAAGATCACCGAACATCAGAATCAAGTTAAGAGACTGTTCGATAAAAAATTTAAGCAAAGAAATTTTCAGGTGGGAGACCTTGTCCTTCTGTGGGACAAGCGAAGGGAGCCAAAAGGCATGCATGGGAAATTTGATTCTCTGTGGAGAGGGCCTTTCAAGATCAAGCAGCTCAATGGAGAGAATAACTTCTATCTCTCGTATTTAGATGGAACCGAGCTCCCGCTTCCCTATAGCGGGCAGCATCTGAAGATCTTCAGGAAGTAGAGCTTGCTCTCTTCTTTATACAATTTTCTTTAGTTGTGTGTTTGTTTTTTGTCATGTTTTTGCTTTTTGTTTGTTGTGTGTTCCCTTTATTCGCCCTCCGGTCACCCTTGTTTTTGACTCTCTCCAACCCAATGGATAGGCACATGAGATCTGGGATTCTCTACCCCTAAGGCTTTCTTAGAGATAGTCCCCAGAAAGAGCTAGCTGTTATCTTGTAAAATTGGCAAGGGAAATTTTATAGATAACACTACTAAAGTTTTGTTCTGATCCCTTGTCAGGGATTCCTTGCATTTGGAACATTGTAAAATCCCTTCCCGGGAAATCTAGTTTTCCAGACTTATCCGTTTTTGGTCTTTTTGAGCGGGTGCATATAATGACTGTGCAACATCAAATGTTCATGCACCCCCTTGAAAGCCTTTGGTACATGTTTTCTTGTGTTAACAGGCATCTTGGTGTGCCTCTCTATGTTGAGTCTTTCCTGCATGCGCCAAGGCGCATGCGCCTTCCTGTCAACATATCTTTTGTTGCACCCCTTTTTGGTGTGCCAAGGGCGCACATATTCCTCTATCAACACCACTTTCGGTGTGCCATAGGTGCACATATTATCGTGTTGACAAGCATTTTGGTGCACCAAAGGGCGCATGTTTTCTTGTGTCGACAGCTCTTTTGGTGTGCCACTTAAAAATTTGGTGGCACATTTATTGCTTCCTCACCTATAAATAGGCACGTCTGCGCTGTCATTATCACCAATGCAAATCACGTGATTTTCTTTGTACCTATCTATGCACCAACCCTGTCGATTTTGAATTGCTTTGTGGACCCATTTACACATTTCTTCGTTATAAATATCCGGGTAAGAGGTCCTCTTTCTTTTGTGCTTCGTGTTTGTGGTTTTTGGCTACTTGTGGGTATGAATTGGATTGAAAAGAATGAAATCATGAACTTTCCCCCCCTACTGTCTTTCCACATGATCTTCCCCCTCTTTCCAGATCTGCTGGTAGAGGAATCTCTGTCCTAAAATATTAGCTTAGAACCCTTTGTTTAAATCCATTTCTATCACCCCAAACAACCCTGCAAAAGGAGGCTTAACCACATAGAAACCCCTCAGAGAGAGGACTGATGCTTGAAAAGAAAAATATATTTTTCTTCTCCTTTGGTGCATTGGCACACCCTGCAAGATGAAGAACAGTTGCACCAATGGTGCATCTATCACCCCTGTTACACAAAGAGCAGCCGTGCCAATGGCACACATTCCCTGCCTACTACATCATGAAAAGTTACGCCCTCAAGGCACATTGCCTTAGTTTGTTACAAACACTTTCCTCGTGCCCCCTCATGACACACCAAATTCATTTGTTGCATCGCTAAAACTTGCGCCCTGTGGCGCACCCTACATGTGTGCAATATAGAAATTATCCACGCCAAGTGCAAAGCCTTAAACGACGCAGGCGCATCCATCATTGCAACAACAACATGTCATGCAGAACTTTCATGCACCATGCCAAGTTCCCTTAAGCACATGAAAAGCATATGTTACACAAACCTTATATGTGCCTTTGACGCACCGAAGTTCCATGCAACACGAAAATTATATGCACTTCTTGCGCATCCTGTTCCCATGCAACATAAAGAATCCATGTGCCCTTTACAAAACACATACATATGGTGTAGGCACACCTGTGCTTATAGCAACAAAGAATGCACCCTATAATGTCCATGTGCCATGCGCCCTTTGGCGCTGATTTATCCCCTGCAACAGTCCTTTCCTGTGTGCCTTACTATTTAGCGCTGTAGCCTGCAGCATTCATGCACCCTGCGCCCTGAGGCCTTTAAATTGCTGACTCTTTCTTCTGTCAACATTTCAATGGAAAATTAGACAGCTGACATGGCTTTCTTGCGTTGGGTTTCACTTCTTATTGTTGCAGATCAACAACTAAGTTTATAAGAACATATGTCAACATCAAGCAAGAAACCTATCAAATCTAAAGGCAAGGCCAAGCTCACAGAAGAAGAAATGAAGTATAAGTATCAGAGGGTCAGAATTCTTGAGTCCCAAGTAAAGTGTGACCTAGACATTAGAGACTCAGAGCTGGGTCATATTGATATGGAGGAATTCTGGCCTAGAACCTAGAGGGTCACGAGAAGTCCATGGATGGACAAGTTGATAGGCAGTGCCCTGCACTTTGCTGGTGGGATCCCAGTCAGTGCCGTAAACAATGAATTTATGATGGTGGTAGCCCAATGCTACAACAAAGACACAAGATGTGTTCATGGTGAGAAGGGCAAGGTTATAATTAACCTCACTACCTGCCACTTTGAGATAATGCTCGGTATTCCTCATCACCGGCACTTTGTGGCCGTCAACCAAAAAGATTACATCAAGGCCTGGGATGACCATGAAGATCAGTGCATGCAACTAATGAATGAAGTTTATCTCAAGAACAAAAAAGTAGTGACTCAGTGGCCACAAGTCATTCATCACAGTGACTTTTCAGAGGAACTCAGCGATACAATTATGTTTCTGAGTAGAGTTTTCGGGCTTCTTTACACCCATTATTTTCACAAGTGGATTCTGTGGTACCTTGAGACAATGAACAAAAATGTTCCCGATCAACACTTTAAATGGGTAGAAATTATAAGTAGCACAATCTCTGAGTAGCTACAACAACTCAACACAACGGGGAGCTTCTATATGAACTCCTACGTGGTCTATGATGCAGCTTCAGAAAGGGACTATCCAGCTCTGATGCGGTGTGGGGTTTGGCCCCAAGTTAAAATCTATGAATACTATCCAGAACTGAGGCTGGAAAATAGCATCCCCCAATTCACAAAGATCAATGATGCAATCTTCTACTTCATCACCTACCTGTTGAGGTCGAATATGACTCACGGTCAAATGACCAAGAGCATAGTAGTAGCTACTGAGAAGTGGGGGGCCCTGTTCACTCAATTCCCCATGTTTACCTATCTAAGGGCAGTCAATTTCTTGGTGGAACCGAATAGAATGCCAAGGTATGCCAGACCCAAATTGATCCTGTTGGAGTTGTCAAGGTAGCTTGTTACTTATCACGAAAATTTCCTAAAGAGAAAGAAGGGTGGAACTCCTTTCCCCCTCACAGTGGGTAGATATACATGTCTCACTCACCACAAGGCAAAAGGATATGTTTGCAGAACTGGAGCTGCTGAATCTGAAACATGATTTCTTAGCAAGGCCCACCTTCGACCCGAGAAATTATCTGCCAAGGGCTAGGCTCAATCCAATCCACATCCCTCAGATCGAGGATATTTACATCGACATATATCATGAGGTTAAGCTCAGGAGGAAGGATCATTCTCACTTGGCCTTAGCAGAAATCATCCAAGTATGGGGTGGCCATCGTCCCCAAAGGCTACCAAACTACTGAAGAGGAAGTGGATCAAGTGTATCTTGACACAGATGGGGATGATTGGCCTTTCACGATAATTGATAGAACTAAATCCCCTCAGACAATTGAGGAGAGAGTCAAAGAAACTCTACGTAGAACAGAACATTGGTGCCGAATGAACGGGCTCACCTACCTCAAGGTCGATTTCACAACCTCTCCATTGGGCAACGCACCTCCTCAGGCTAAACAACAGCCAAATGGAAAAGGAAAAGGCAAAGAGGGTGAATCAAACTCCACCCAAGAGGAAGCTCTTGTAAGTCCTCCTTCCGCTACACCCGAACAAGTTGTAACTCTGGCTTCCCCAGAGAAAGAAATAGCGGAAGATGTCCCAATAGGCCCATCCACTCAGGATGTCGCCACTAATGTAACGACTGAGATCCCTTCCATTCCTACGTCTTCCTCTCCTGCAGTATCTCTTCCTCCTGTGAGCGATTCCTCAGCCTCCCTCTCGATGTTGCCTCCAAGTGTCTCCATGTTTTTCCCTTCTACTACTACACCTGCCCCCTTCTCTGTTTCTGGTCCTTCTCCCATAAGTCCAGCTTGGATCTCCCAGCACTTGAGTCAACAAAAAATAAAAGTTCCCATCACACTGATGGACTTCTCCGTGGTCTCGTCAAAAGGGGTAAAGAAGCAGAAGCCCGTCATGCGCTTCTCTCAGAGTGTTTCGGGAGAGAGGGTAATGGAGATCGCATACCCCAATCCTCTGAAGGATAAAAAGAATCTGTCTCTGAAAGATTACACAGTGAATCAGGTCAAAATGGGTACGTCTTCTGAAAGCCTTCAGGGAGAAGCACTATTTGCAGTCGACACCCTCTGCAAGAAGCTTCAAGAAGCAAAAGAAGAGAAAAGGCTACTGAAAGAGAAAAATAAACATCTGCTCTAAGCCTTACAGAAGATGGGCAGTGCACCTCCCACAACTGCTGCTGAGACTCCTGAGCCTCTGAGCCAGGATAAAATTAATGAATATGCAAAGATCGGCAAGCAGGGCCTCGTAGTTTCCACTTGGAGGAGCCAGATCCTCAAGGACAGTGAACGCGTAATCACCCAGTTCACTGATTTGTACCTAAACATCAACAAGGCAAACAAAGAACTCCAGGCGTTAGCAGGACCCATATCAGAAGAGCTGGACCATGCTAGGCTGTAGTGTGAGACCTTTCAAAGAATGTTCGATTGTTCAGTCGAAGATCTGGTCAAGTTAGGTGTTTTCAGTCATCCCAAGGCCCTCAATAAAATCCTTTCCACTTTGGATTACCAGATGGATCAACTAGAATTCATCCTTGAAACGATCGATAAGGTAAAGGAAGAAGCCCTGGACGCGATGCACCAAATGGAACAAATCGTTCTCAACATGTCTCCAAGGTTACTTACTCCTTCTTTTTCCTTAAGGAAAGTTGATGAAACCATCCAGATCTTCAAGGAGATAGTTTCACAAGGGCTGGGGCTAGAGGTCACTTTTGACGTGGAATCCATCAATAACCTGCTGGCCTATCGGGACTTCATCAAGTTCCTAATAAAAGTAGAGAAAGAATATTCCAAACTCCCAGAGAAGCTTATAGATGAGTGGGAGACTTGCAAGGCGATTAGCGAGCGACACAAGGATCCTTCCCAAGATCAACTAGAGCCCATGATCGGCAAGTTCATGGAATACCGTGCCCAATTCCACATCTCATCACCTGAGCAACAACAGAAGCAAGATACCCCCTTTCGGCTACAAGATGACGATGATGAATGAATTCTTTCTCTTCTCTCTCTCTCCTTCAGCTTTCTTTTTGTAAAATGTCTAAAGTATGTTGGCACAAATGATGACATCATCCATGTTGCACCATGGGATGATGTCATCCATCAAGTTGTCAAAAGTCAACATGACTTTGAGATATTTTTTTAGATATTTTGTATATTTTATGTAAATAGGTGGTTGGTTCCTTTTTGCCTTCATTCTTCTCCTTCTTCTATAAATACTCAAATACTTGTTGTATTTGAGTAGTGGATATCTTTTAGATGAAAAATAGAAGTGAGAAGAAAAGACTTTGAGATTTTTGTAATAGAAGGAAATATTAATACAATATTTAGACTTTGTGTTGAATACATGTGTTATTTGCATTAGATCTTTCTTATGTCAGATTTGTGTGTTTATTCTACTGGATCTACTTCTGTTTTATTGTCATTTATTCATCAGTATTGCTTTGTTCGTTTATGCAAGTAGGTTTGGCTATGTTTACTACCAATCCCAAAACATAAACCCTCTGACCTTTCTGCTTTGGAATTCATTTCTTTTCTTTCTTCGGATCTAATCTTTCTTCATCCTCTCTTCCATTCCTTTCTTTCTGCAGTCAGAGACACCCTACTAGGATAAGATCCCAAACCCCCGAAGGCAGAATATTGTGAGACTTACACAGATTCCTGCTAGTAGAATAGCAATAAACCAGTTTCTCTTTGTTGACTCAAAGAGGGGCTATGCCCTGCACACTGTTGACTCATCTATCCATAAATCTACCCAAATGATAGATTTTCAAACCAACAAGACCAAAGCACCCACAAGTTCCCTAGCCCCTCTTCAGGTACTCTAGTTCAGCTACATAGCTTGGATCCATCCTTCTCAGGGCCTCTGTATAGTCATTCCTACTTCCTATTTCTCCAGTAACTTTGTGACACTGTCTTGCAATCTCATCAAATTAGCTAAGTCACTTCCATACTCCTCTTACATATCAGGGTTTCTACTTTCATTAGATTAGTTGCTTGGGTCATTTTCCATATTTTTTATTACATTCATTTAATGTATTTACATGTATTTCTATATTTGATTAAATACTATTAATCCATATATTAGTTAATTTTAGTTAATCCTTTTGGTGAACCCAACTCGATCATTCACGCTTATATGATCTTCATTCATTTCTTATCATTATAGGACTTCATATTTCTTTCATTTTATTCTTGTTACCCATAGTGATCATTTTAGATCTCGCCAATATTGTGAGCTCCCTTCATCAAAGCATCATATTTTTAGGTAAATCGCTGATACAACTACAACTATGGATGATAACCCTCAAGATCATTCTAATTGTTTCCCTCTCCATGAGATAAAATAAACTAATAGTGATAAGTCCTATGATGAAGATATCAACATTGAAAAAAATCAACTTAACACTATTACTAACTTTCACCAAGTGTTGTGTGAAAACCGACTAATCTTCATCTTGTCTTGCATGCTCTAATTATTGTTAAGAGAGCTCATGATGCTTCAAATTCTATAGTTTCTTCTTCTACTCCCATGGTCTCTACTCCACGTACCTATGTTTCTACTCCCATTACTACAACCACCACTCGCACCATTCACCCTAGTACTCCTAATCTACACCTTGTTTCTTCTTCGAACTATCCATACTTGACCTCTTTATATCAAGACTTACAAACCCAAATTTTTCAACGTCACCTAGCTAACTCACGCTCAACACCATCATTATACTTTATAATTTTATTGCATACTCCTTTCACACCTACCATATCGATCTATCCATTGCCACCTAATTTTGTCTCTCCTAAGATACCTATCTTTAAATGTCATGGGGACCCATAAGAGTATCTCCGATCATTTCATGTATCACACCTTGACTATGCAAATGATCACACTACACTAGATAATATTTTCCCTTGTATTTTGCAAGACTATGCAATGCATTGGTTCTATGACCTACCCATCAATTCAATAATCTCTTTCATGCATCTAGCCGATGCCTTTATCATGCATTTCTCTATCAAAATTGGCTCTAATATCTCCTACTCTTAACTTGCACAGATGAAGAAAGGGTATAGCGAACACTTATTTGATTATGTCTTGTGATACAAAAATAATTTACTAAGCTGTATAATGTACTTGTGGATTTTGAGCTTCAAGAATTATTCATTCAAAGTTTCTTGCCACCTCTTCAGGAGATTGTTCTCATTGAGACCTCTTATTATTGATCAACTTTGTCAAACTCTCAAGCTTCGTGAGAGTAAACTACTAGAAATAGGAAAACTTAAGTATCAAGATAAAGTATCATCATCCACATATTTTTAGGGTAATCCAACATTCACTCCTGCCATAAATAAACCCACAGATGGAAAAAATACTGTAAACATGTAGTATATACCCATAAGGATCTTCAATCGTAACCATATAAGACATCCTTTTACTAAGATTAGTATACCTCTTGGTGTTATTATGCTTGCAAAACTAATTAACAGTAATCTTATTACATTACCATATCCTCTTCAAATAGGTCCATCTTCAGAAAAAAAGGATGCATAATTTCAGATGAACACTCTTATTGTGGTTATCATCAATGCATCAAACACACCATTGATCGTTATTTCAGACTATGACATCATCATTTAGGATTTTCTTGAAAATGGTCAAATTGAGCTTTCGGAATCCATAGCATCTACACCTATTAATAAAAATCATAAACTCAAAATATTTAATGAACCCATTACCTGAAATAGAACACAAAAATGACTAATTCATCCACTTAGTTATGTCTATCTACATGCAATGTCTCCTACTACATCATAGAGCTCTTTATTTCTTATATTGCAAACATTGACGCTTCACCACCAAACATTTATTTCTCCAACATGGAAATTATCATGCATGGATTTCACATCTAATAATTTACATATCAAAGTATATATTGGCTCGAACCTACCATTAACAACACTAAGGTTGACCCATCATAACATGTTAGTGTATGCTCTATTTCACTTCTCAAGGATATTGGATACCTGCAATCACAAATTGAGTACCCTTTCAAAAAACCATTTGGCGTTGTCAAACTTCATGTTATATTTGATCCTCTTACACTTCTTGTGAATTTCCTCATTAGAAACATAGTATTCGGATGTAACATGATTCTCAGTCTCAATTGGATATATTTATCTTTCAATCAATAATTTCTATGACTCATTTGTAACTCAAATTTATTAGCAACAAACATGTCATTTACATTGATGTTGTCTCTCCATCTACTCCATGGTCACCATATCCTCATGTAGTAGATAGCACATCATCTAATTCCTTTAGCACATCATATCCTATGTTTCTCAAAGCACAATCTATGCCTAGTTCCCCTTCTTGAGCAATGTATATAAGACCACACCACTCGACTAGTCCTATGCATAGGTATATGCCCATTCTTAGGACAGTCACCATGCCTCTCGACGTTGATCACCACCTTGGTTTATTCCACATGGGTCTTCATTATCTTCACATTCACCATCACGTAGATCTCCATCATCATTGACATATTTTGTGACACCATGACCTCCATCATACATTCATCCCTCACATGCACATAGAATTCATTCACTAGCACAAGTTTCTTCCTAATCTACCATCACTGTTAGAGCATAGATCATACATTTTCATCATCACATACATTGGATGTAGGAGCTTCTTCCTTCACAGTTATTAGTTAGCTCATTCATTCATGTACACTTAGGTGGCATAACATCTAATACATCTCCCCCCACCCATCACCACATCTACGCATCTATCAATTTTACATTATCATACATCAATATCCTAGCATATGCATATCCATTCATACTTTAGCATCACCATTACATGATGAAACACTCTTGTGTTTTGGTTCATACTTGACTATTGAGGGAATACTACACATGAAACCCCACATAGTTCATTATAGACACCACACATTTTGTTTTATGCCTTGCATCATACATTCTACATTTATTCTATACTATTTTAATTTTTTCATATATACACATCATACATCGTAGTAGTCTTCATCATACTCATCTAGCATTGCATCATACATATTATACGCTCTTACGCATACTACACATATTACATTCAATACTATACACTACATATAAATCACATGGTCAATTATCATCTTCATTACATATCATACATCATCTTCTATGCACTGTTAGACTCACTACCCTATGATGTACTTTAGTTCCTCATGGTCCATACTCAACTACTGAAGATTTAAAAATCAAATGGACCTTACATTCATCACACATGTTCATCATTCAAGACCTCTCATCATATGCCACAATTTCTATAATAGTGACACATGTTATAGGATAAATCATCACTTAAACTCTATCATATTATAGTGGTATACACTTTAGGCTACATCACCACTCCCTCCTATACATCTTCTAGTGGCATACACTTTAGGATACATCACCACTCCCTCCTATTCATCTTGTAGTGGTATATGCTTTAGGGATACATCACCACTCCCCTCATATTAATTTTAACATGATATACGCTTTGGATATAAGGTTCCCACACATCTCTTCTATGTGTCACATATCATCACCAATATGCGTATACATACTCATCCCATAACATGCTAGACACAACACATACTATTTAACCATTTCCCGATGATGCACTCTCGTTTACGATTCAGTTCTTAATTAGTTAAGGGGAAAAACAAAATGAACCTCACTGCATACATTTCCATTCACTCGGGTGGGGAACACAGCTCCTTCCATCCATCTTACATTCCAATCCATCCATCCACGACATACTACATATTATGATGTATTTTACTATTGTTTACTTTTTCTTGTTCATGTTCACTTTATTACACATGTTAGTTAGACTACTTGTATGTCATTTATATATATCATCCACACATGCACATTCACATAGTTTTCTAGTTGTGATTGTAGATATAAGTATCTTACACGCATCATATATGTTCACCTTCTACCCTTCCTACACTGGTCATTGGGTGCATCCACATTCATCTCTTCCAGGTGTTATTGTTTCATTTCATACTTATTACTTTTTATTACTTGGTTATACATGCTTTTTACATACTATTTATCTTTATAACATGATAATGGGTGCTTCATGTGCATCATTTGTTATGCAAGGTTATTTTCTTCCATACTTGTTTGTTACATTGTTTATCTATTGGTCGCTCTTATTTGTGGGTCTTACACTTTGTTTGGAGTTCACACTTATTTTTTGTATATGGAAATGATGGCCTTACGTGTCTTGTGACATTGTGAGTGGTGTCTCATGTTTGTAGCCCACTTTATGTAGCTTACTTTGTCTTCTTGTGTGTTTACATTACTCCATTTCTTGGTAGCTTATGAGCTGATTACGTAGATTACACATTGTCTTATACATTCATCTTTGTTCATACTAACACTTGTTGTGGCTAGCCTTCTTATTTGTAAGTGCCTTGGTTTCAACCAAGCACATTCCCTCCCCCTGTAGGGTAGAGTTTCATGGTTCGTGTGGTTGATCCTCTTTTGGAGATGCATTCTCCTATCAGTGACATTGCATGTTCTCCCAAAAAGGGGTGGCATCATTTGGGGTTTTACATACTACACAATGCATTTACACCGGTTCAGTTCGGTGCACTTTCCACCCTTGGAATTTCAGGTTACATACATTGATTGGGTTCATACCAATCTACGAACCCCATACACATTGGCTATTATAGGACATGGTATTCCATAGCATTCTGGGAAGTAGTTACAGGTTGGAGAATATAGTGAAATTTGTCCCTACACTTCTTCAGTTAGTGGCATCGAATCACCCAAAAAACTAGGATGTACAGAGATCTCTACACACATATTCAGGGAATTAGTTACAAGTTGGAGGATACATCGGAATTCCTCCTTACACTTAGTCATCCTATAGCGTTGGATCACCCAAAAAACCCCAGGAGTATAGGATATGCTTCTACACTCTCTTTCTTGACCTAGATTAGGTGCACATTTTTCATTTGTGTATTTTAAATTTACATGTGACTTTTACATTGAATTTTTACACATACATACATATTTGACTACTTGATCATTTTATCCTTACAAGTCCAGCCATATGAGAAATAAGAAGTCAAATGGGGGTAATAACAACAACATTTTGTATTAGCACAAACCATACTAACCATGTAGGTACAATACACACATTAGTAGCTACATGCATTTCCACCCTACGTTCACTCTCATCACTTTTTTTTCTCATTTTCATCTTTGGTTTCCACACTCCATCATCTTTTTGTCAGTACATGCTTTTCCTAGTCCTTCAGTGCACTTACTACTACAATCTTTATGGACATCAAGTATGCATCTCAATCTACTTTTTGTTACCAATATTTCCGCTCACCAACATAAAGTGGGGGAAAATGTAGATACAAAATTATGCACTTTAGACATTATTTAGTCCTGGTATCATACTACTATTTATAAGGTTTTTAAGTGAAGAAATTAATAATTAACCCCCATCTTTTGGCCATCTTATTGTATTTTTTTTCATCATCCCCAACCTCTTGCACCTACATGCCCTATCAAATTTCTTCATTTTGCATCATTTGATCTTTGACTAGGGTGCCCATGGGCATCTTGGTCCTACCAGGGGAGCCCTAATCCTTTTTAAACTTTCCCGCCACTTTTTGTCACTTTCCAGCCATTTTATCTTCTTATATTTTTAGTGGTTGGCCATTTCGGGGTTAATTACGAAATTAGATCAACACAATTCTATAAATATAAAGTTATGAGACCACAATGAGGGGCAAAGCAATAGTCACTACTATCATCCACCTAGGGTTGCATCCATATAAGGCATTTGGAGATCATTTGACATTCACTTAGATCCATCACAAAGGACAAGGTTGGTTCATCTACATCACACAAGCATAGGAGGGGATTTTATTCTATTTCATCCCTCATTCTACTACATTTTTTACATCTAATTATTTGTCTCCATTTCAATAAGTGTGGATAACACAAGATAACATAGGGCACATGACACACACACACACACACACACACACACACACACACACACACACACACACACACACACACACACACCAGAACTACATTTGGGTTTGAAATGTAGTGCAAAACTTAGTTGGTAAGCCCACTATTGTTGTAGCTGAGGTCGATCTGACCCATTCATTTCCATTCTTCTTTATTTAGGGTTTTTGATACTTCTTTTTGTCTCTTGTAGGTCTTTCTTTCATCTTGGATTATTAGGGACACCTGACACAATGCACTAAACATGTTGTGATACACATTGAGGGTTTTCAACCACATATTAAACCTGTGAAGTTTAGTTATGGACCTCCTGCATAGACCATGGTGCCCACAGGTGCTGTCATCCCTCTCTAAGCATTCCATTCTAACTAGATAGCTTGGATCCATCCTTCTTAGGGCCTCTACATAGTCGTTCATGCTTCTTATTTTTCCATTCAATTTTGTGACACAATCTCACAAGATCATTAAATCAGATAAGTCACTTTCATAATTCTCTTTCATATTAGGGTTTCCACTTTCATTAGATTACTTTCTTGGTTCATTTTCCATACTTGTTTATTACATTCATATATTGTATTTACATGTTGTTCTAGATTAGATTAACTAATATTACTCCACATATAAGTTAGTTTTAGTTTATCAGTGCACATGCTTTGTTGCATCTTTAATTTCCCTATATTTTGGTAAGTAAAGAGACATCTCATAATACACTTTTTGGGGTTGATGTGTGGGTTGTTGAGGATGTGGGCCTTGTACACCAAATCATGAACCAAAACCTCAACTAGTATTTCCTCCACCTCCTAAACCATATAATCCACTTCATACTGATCTGCATGATCCTCTTGATCCTCCTGACCCTCGGGTAGTTGGTGCTGAAGTAATTGACATGCTTCCTAGTATCTCAGTCATGGTACTAGACTGAACACAAATGGTTTGTGTGCTTGTAGCAGCTACTGTAGTACTTCCAATGGTTTGTGTGCTTGTAGCAGCTACTGTAGTACTTCCAATGGTTTGTGTGACAAAATTCTATCCTAATGATGTTCATGGTAACAATCCTTCAATAGCACTACTAAAAAGCGACGTTGACTATGATGACATGGGCACACTACTAACTTTATCTCTTGAATTTAACACAAGATGATATCTACATCTCTTTACTTGTTTACTTGTACTAGTTGTAGACACCCAAAATTGGGTCGCAACCCTTTACACCCCCTTCAGTTAAATAATTCAATACTACTCACCACCATGACCACTTGCACACATTTTAATTAATTTAAATACCAAAATTAAGTTAATTATCTACCTCACTTATACACATCACCTATCCACCTCACTCTAGACCCATTCCAAGCTCATTAATTAACCAATACCAAGTCCCCATTCCCCTTAACCAACTAGGAATTATTCTAAACCTAACCTTAATGGAAAATTATCCCTCTAACTATTATCCCACTCCATTTAGTGCAATTCCACACTTGTGACCCAGAACCAAAATATCAATCATGCCAAATTTAGGAAGAATCAAGATATTTTTAGTAGGTATGAATTTTTCTCCCTAACCAACATCAATTATTCCTTGGCCGACATCGGTCACCTAACTACCATCAGTTTGCTTAAATAAGAACCCCCAACTCTTTGTTCAGGTTTTGAATTTGGTTTTCCTCACTCTTACGACCTTGGATCCTCACTCTCAATTTTCTAGTGATCTTATGACATACTAGAGGCCCTTATAGTTTTTATACACCACACCATTCATCAACAGATCCATCCATAGCTATAATACACTCACTAGGAAGCAACGTGCCCTCCTGCTGCTGTTGTATTCATTCAAGACCACCTTCCTCTATAACCATCATCACCTCTTGCTATTCATCTCCATTTTACAAGTAAGTACATTTCTTCTTTTTCATTGGTTTAAATATATTATTTGTTTATCAATTATATATTTCATTTCATCATATATCATACCCAAATATCTCCCACAACACCTCCATCCAACCATCTGCTAAAAGAACCTTCATACCTTTCCTAAACACCCATAAAATCACCTTAGAGCCTTTTTAAAAATCATACAACCTCACCTAAGTCTCCCTCACCCTCTGTAAAATCACAAAGAGTACCAAATATCTCATTTTTAGTCATTTTACCTAATATCCTCTATCGACATGGTCACCCAATCGATGTCGGTTATTTATGTGTACCGACATCGGTCACCTAACTGATACCGGTCTTTATGACTGGTAATTTCTGTCAAACCAGTAAGATAATAAATCACTCTAAAACAACATAGAACCTCACCAAATCTAGTCCATCCCTCACTTATAGCCTCTTTCAGATTTGTAGGGCTAGACCAACCTACCCAAATTCAAAAATAAGTCATAACTTTCCTATTAGATTAGATTTTCTTATTGTATTTTAAATGAGATGACTAAATCATATTAACTACAGTAGGATTCATTTGTTTACACTCTTTCCTTGCGTTAAATTTTCAAAAATAGTGGATTGACAACCTCTCTAGGAAGTATCACTGTAGACACTAAAACTAGGTCACACTCCCCTTTTTTCCCTCGACATATAATCACCCTTTATTACATTTACCTAGCCATAACCCCCCTTCACCCCAATAATATTAATTTAATTAATTAAATTAAATTAATGCATTATCCTCACTATATTTATTATTTAAATATTTTATTTAAATAATATCCACACATACACTTCACTTAGACACCTCACCAAGCCAACTCAACCTAAGACCTATTCTTAGTAAGTTGCCATAACTAACTAAGACTTACCCAAACCCTAAAAATCAATGTCTACATCCCCTCTAACCACATTCCCACATGCTCACAAGAGGTTCTGAGTCTAATTTGTGGGATAAAAACATGAGATCCAAGGAAATTAGGAGGATCTCCCAAGTTTAGTAAACCTAGGAAATCTCGCCTTTAATGATGTCGGTTACCGCTAAATGTCACCAGTGAAGCCAAACCACTGTCAGTTACCCATTTTAACCCCTAAACTACATTATTATCAAGGTTGGAAAACATTGGGAGAAATTTGATGAGCAAGAATGCATCTCAGAGAGATAACGCATCTTTAGAGAGAAAATTCCAGTGAAAACTCGCATCCAAGGAAGGAGATTGAGCATCTTCCCCTGCACAGCCATCCCAGCCATGATCTGATCCATCCACACAAAGAGAAGTGTACATAAAGCCCATGCGGAAGATTTTCTTTAGTTGGTGATCACTTCCAACCTTCAAACCCATCATCAGCACCTCCATCCATCACACGCAAGCATTCAAGAATGGAATCCAAGTATAACATCATACTTTCCTAGTTTATTACATTTCATCATCATTTTATAATCCATTTTTTATGTTGCACCCTATTGATATTTTCTGACATTTTCACCTCCATATACCCATTAAAACCTCATAAAATCCTACTCCAGTAACACAATATTTCACCCCGACTCACCAAAGTCCTTTGTGTAAACACAAAGGAGAACACAACTTGTTCTGTGACATTTTCAGATATCACAGTAACTGGCAAAGGCTACACCTAACCACCGTCGGTCACTCCTGACCGACACCGGTCTCTGTATTTTCCCACACAGCCTAGAACAGAGACCTACCCACAAAATTTCATCTCACCCCCATTCACCTGTGATCTACTCGAGACCTTTATCAGAATTGCAGAAACCCAGAACCAATCATTTGACCTTTGGATTATATTCTAGCTTAGCCTATTAGATTAGATCTATTTCTTATTTTGTTTTAGGTGAGATACCTAAATCATTTTAAAAACAATAGGATTGACTATTTTTACAATAATAAATTATTTAAAACAATGGACGGACAACCATCTAGGAAGTATCATACTTCGCGAATCTAGCATACGCTAAGAAATTCACTACTCATATTGTTTAATTCCTTCTGGTGGTCTTGTTTTCATTACAGGTAGTTCCTCCTAGTCAAAAGGAAGCTCTCACAATCAGCTTTGGATCTTGAATTCATACACGCACAACAACCCATCAACCAACATTTGAATAGGTATTCCTCCTACCCCCGTTACCCTATCTATTTCATCAAAACTTCAAAGAAATGATCTAATAATCAGGTGAAACATTTTGGCACACTCGGTGGGACCCATCCAGGGTTCCTTGCATTTATTTCATTCCTAGAAAAAAATTGTGTGTTTTTTTCCCTTCTGAAAAGTGTACACACTAATTTTTTTCCTTGGTAACCCACTGTAGACACTTAAAATTGGTTACTCAATTCAGTGTCCCTCACATTCGTTTACCTGCTTAGGTAACCGGGGGCACGTTTACGACACCACTATCCCCTTGGGATAATATCCAATTTGTGATTTAAACACCTACCTTAAATTTAATTCATCCCATTGTATCTTACCCATGAGTAATTAAATATTAAACATTTAATCACACCTCTCCCTAGGTATCCTAATCACCTATCTACCCCAAATTTATTCTATCTATGTATCACCCCTTTTTTTCCTCTTCCCCAAGCGGGATATTTTCCGTATTTGGGGTAATTCTCATATTTCTAGAAATCAATCATTTTGGCCATCTCGGGAGTCTATTCCGCGATCGGTGCCGACCCATACGGTCGGCGCCGATTTTCTAGGAGCGGCGCCGATTATAAAAGCAAGTCCAGAACTCAGTTCTGGGGACCGAAAAAAAACAGATGAACGCACGCACGAACAGAGAGAGACAGATCGCGAAAGAGACGCAGGTTGTAAGAAAGATCTCTTAGCATCAAGTGTATCGAATGAGGGCACATCCTGTCTGAATCAATCCCTGAGAGGAGCACCGTTACTCTGCTTCTATCACATCAACATCGCACGCATCCATCGATCCTCTGGTGACTCTGTTCCAGTACCTTACCAACTTCGGCATATCCAGCAGACGTCGACTATCTGTTCATCACTTCCCAATTCCTGAATCTTCTTACACTGTCCCTGATCAACTGGTCTACCTTCAGTCGACGCCGATCTTACACAGTCGACGCCGATCCTTCATCAATCAACGCCGATCACATCAGTCGACGCCGATCACATCAGTCGACGCCGATCATCCTGCAGATAGGTAAAAGGCCACAGGTAACACAAATCCAGCTTTATTTTCATAGTTTCCTATTTTCTGTAGCTGTCTGTCTGCTGTTTAGATTCTGTTTCATTACCATAATCAGAAAATCAAGTCTTTTTATACATCTTTTATCATGTATGCTTCTTTACTTAATTGAAAACGTGGACTGACATCCGCTGAGGAAGCTTATCGCTTCCCGGACCCACTTTTCGGGCAGTCCACCCAAATATCTTTTAACGCCATCTTTTTCTGTCAAGCATCGGTGTTTTGCAGGTTACTCGGATCTATTGTGTGAATTGCTCGTGTGCGCCCGTCTTATCTACATCGACCTCCTTATCCGTCTACATCTTCGGATCTTGTCCATCAGGTATCAATTTCATTGGAGTTTTTCAGGGTTTTTGTGTTTAGTTTGGTGCATTAACTTGGACAGGTAACAAACACAAAATTCTTGATCTACATTCTGGCACGCCCGGTGGGACCCAACCAAAGTCCCTTATTGGTAAGTTCATCTCTTTTCTAGTTTTGAGCTTGGTTCTTTTTTTTCACTGATTTCTATCAGTTCTGCTTGAGCATTTCTTTTCGTCATTTCAATCTTGCTTTTTAAGCGGAATCGTTATCTTGAAATTTTTCTATTTCCTTAGAATAGAAATTTTTCGTTTCATCATTATCTGGATACATCTTTCCGGATCTTGTTTTCCGTTTGCTTAACCTCTCCTTGCGGAGCACTTTGCCTGATCATGGGATTGTTTGAGGGGAAGAGCTCAACAACGCGCTTTTTAAAGTCCACACACCTTAGAGAGCTAAATCTACAGGTATTTCTCTTTTGCGGTGTTTTCTCCTTTTTTTTAGGATTTCTTTATTGGTTGTCTATCACATCCAAACATTTCAATTTTTGGTGCTTAAAAAGAACTTAATCACATTTGGGAAAGAATCTGTTTGACTTGTCTTCATCAAAATCAAACACTTCATTTTTAAGTGCTTAAAAAGAACCTTTTCTTTGTCATTGTTGCATGTTTTTCATCTAGTTTTAATTAGGCTGGAAAATTGATCAAAATCGGTAGTGGCACTATTTGATTTTTATTTTTCACCCTTGCACACAAAGCCAAAATCACTAGGTATAAAGCATTTAAACAAAACTCCTTCCCTGGCCTCGCCTACTTGGAAGTGATATCCAAGAGGAAGAGCCTACGCGGTACTCAGGCCACGCTATAAATTCACGGAAGATCCTGGTATATATTGGCAAAGCACCCGACTCCCTTATCGCAGCGGTGTGTGAAGTGTGGGGGTAGGCCCCTATATCGAGCCACGTACCGGTCTTTTACTGAAGTGCCTTCGGGACTCCTCACCAAACATTCCCCCAAACCATCCTTAGTTTGGCTATCTGAGTAGTTCCTGTTCTAAAAAGCCTTCCCTAATATTTTCTTTCTTAAAAGCATCAACACTTAAAGGAGATAATCACTTGCGCTGCTTGAATTGTCTGTGCATTACTTAGGTCAATCTTCTTTTCTGCGTGTTTATGACGGTCATCACTCGGTTACAATCTATAAGAATGGCTCAACTGGCTCCTTCTTCCTCCGAAATTACCACTAGTATGGATGTTTCGGCACCCCCCAAATCTTCCTCGAGACCGCTGCTAGTTGGTTCCCCATCCTGGTCATATAATCCTTTCTTTCAAGCCAAAGCAACCCCATCACGTCCAGCTTCCCCTAGTCCTTCAGAAATATCATCTACTTCTGACTCAGAGTATGTTCCTCGTGGGGATCCTGAATTTCAGGCGTTCCTCGATCGCAATCCGGTAGCCCTTATGGACTACCTAGTACACAAGTCTATTCAAATATCTGATCAAGGACCACCAATCCAGCAAGTGTACGATTATTCTCATGAACCATCCCAGGCCTTTGTAGAACAGTTTACATCATCTCTCTTGCCTCGAGTCACGGAGAAGGGCGGTGCCCCTATGCCTCCTTTTTCTCTTCCACCAACCATATCGACTAGTTCTCAAATAGTCTTACCTATTCCTAACATTGCAGTTACCTCAAATATTCCACAACCTACTTCTGAGAGGTCTTCTACCCTGGCTATAATAAATGCGTCTGCGCACCCGCGTATTGCTGTTAATTCATCTATGCCCTCCATTGTGTCCCAAGGTCAATACCCCTTTATGAGCCAACCCCCTCCGAATAGTCAGTTGGTTCCTGCTTCTCGTCCTCTAGTGGGTCTTTCTTCCAATATTCCAGCAACAGTGACCTTCGCCCATCCTTTAGCATCGGGCACCCTTAATGCCTAATCCGGCAGTAGAAGGCCCCTTTCAGGTCTTGTTCCCCAATATGTCCAATCAAATCAGCACCCATATTCCTCTATCTATTCTGATTCAGTCAACAAGCACAGGAGTCCACCAATCACAGGCTCCGTCCATCACCCAACCAACATTTTCTCAACCACTTATTATCTCACAGCATACCTATACACAAGCTACTTCACAACAAATACCCCACCAGGTGTCACCCAGAACACCTGGTTACTCCTCTTATCATCCTATCAATCAACAGATGAATCCCCCATTGACACCTCAACAACATCCACCATTTGCTTCTCATGTGGGACATACCAGTGTGCCTCCTCCTCCATCGGACGTGGTTCAAATTCTCTTCAAGAAAATTGTAGACTTGGAAGCCTCCAAAAAAGGGGCTCATCCTTCCTACTCCTTTGAAGAAGTGTGTAATGAACCCATTCACCCCTCAGTGGCATTCAAGCCTTATCCTCCCCAATGGGAACTTCCCAAATTTTCAAAATTTCATAGTCGGGAAGACCCTCAACAACATTTGCGAGCATTCAAACATGCTTGCTACCTCATAGTCCAGGATCAGGAACTTATGCTCTATACCTTTCCTATGTCTCTAGTAGGTCCTGCTTTAGATTGGTACAATAACATTCCTCAACATTCCTTGTTTTCTTTCTCTCAATTGGCCCAGATGTTTGTTGAAAACTTTTCAATAAATATCACGCATAAGATCTCGATTACAGATCTTTATAACATTCGTCAATTCGATGATGAGTCTATTGCAGACTTTGTCGCTCATTGGAGAGGGATAATAAACCAATTGTCTTTCTCCCTTCCTCACTCCCAACAAATCGAGTTGTTTACTCGATCTTGTGCTAATCATATTTCTGCCACTTTGAGGATCCAAACTTTTCATACCTTTGAAGAAGCCTTTACGATGGCACGTAAACTTGAATTTCGCGCCATTGAACAAGGGAAGCTAAAACTTCGATCTAAATCTAAACCAGATTTTTCTCGGTTTACCAAACCAAATTCTTCTCCTTCTAAAGACAAGAATCAGGGATCCACCAACGCTATCATATTAAAAACATCACGAGCTGATAATACCTCTAATCAAACAACACGGAGAGACTCCTCGTCCTCTCGAAAAGGGACTTCATCATCTCGATCCTTCGCTCCATTGGGGGAATCATATGCCTCTATCTTAGAGAAAATGTTGGAAGTTCGCATGATCGAACTTCCCCCCATTAGGAATATTGATGAAAACCAAGAACGTCCATTCTGGTATAGAGAAAATGATTTCTGTCATTATCATAGAACCAAAGGTCATGACATCGAACGATGTCAAACTTTCAAAAATCTTGTCCAGAAATTCATTGATAAAGGCGAGCTCATTCTGGATAACCCAAATGCTCCCCCAAATCAGGCACTGGATGTTTTTAAACAACCTTTTCCCAATCATTCCCCGAACCATAATGCTTCAGAGTCTCAAAAACCAAACACTCATACTATCAACTTCATCTCTACTGAAGAATCTTCTTCTGAAACCAAGCCATCCGCGAATACATCAACCGAATCAGAACCTCCTTCCACTTCGCTAATCACTAAAATTCCACCATCTTCCGATAGCCCGTCTTTGAATATTCCTACATTGCTAGATACGGGTTCATCTCTCTCCACTCCTTTGTCTAACCTTCCATCCATACCCGAGACAGTGTCATCCTCATCTGTCTCATCATCGAACATTATTTCAATGCTCGAGGCAATTACATCCCTTCGAGTTTCCACTACAGATACATCTACTTCTGTTGCTCCCATTCTCGCTGCAACTATGCCCCTGGTGAACGTACCTATAATTGTGCCAACTCCGACGGAAGCGTCTTCAATTTTGACTCTTCCTGTCTCTTTTCCTACAGTAGTTCCACCCATAATTACTGCACCAGAAGTAGTCCCTTCGCAAGGAACTACTTCTTCATCACTCACTTCTTCCACCACTAGTGCTGCTTCGCCCATTAAAGAAAAATCAAAAGAAGTAGCACCAACACCTATATGCTCGGGTCCTGAACTTAAACCGAGACAACCAAAATGTAACATTACGCCATCAGTACCTCCCCACTTGCTTCCTCCGAAAAGGTTACAATCACCTTATGCCGTTGAGGTTGTCACCATCCCTGAAAAAGGAAAGCCCATATTTCGAACCATCAAGACCCTTGGTGCTTTCCCACAAAAATCTCTCTCTACGCCCCATAAAAGATTGGATTTATCCGCTGAGAAGGCGTCTTCTTCTACACACTTATCAAAACCATCATCTTCTTCTACAACACATTCTCACCAACACCCCGGAAAGTGGATTTACCTACCAACAAGACGCCACCTCCTCTATCAGGATCATCATCTTCATTACCAAAAGCCAGGGCGCCCTATGTCCCTCCGATTACACCTACTTTGGGAGCTTCTTCCTCATCTAAATCAACATTATCTAAATCATCAGTAAATTCGACCAAGCAACCTCCTTTATCTTTGAAGACCACAACACCTGTCACATCTCCATCATCTTCAAAATCTATTTTAGGGGCTCCCCCTCCACCAAAATCAATCATGTCTCACTTACTTCCATCTCAAGTGCCCAAGACTGCTCCTCCAAGTGTCCAAAAGAATAAGATGATCCCTAAAAAGACTGTCAAACCTAATATGCAGATTCTTTTGCCTCAGCAGTCTGTTAAGGCAAAAGAGGCACCTTCGTCACCTCTATCCTCATCTTCGTCTACCGGTTTCTACACCGAAATCCTTCGCCAACTTATCCAATCTTCATCTATATCCCTTCCTCCGATTAAACCTTATAACCCTAAAGGATCTAAACCTACCTGGTTTAACTCTGATCTAATTTGTGCTTATCACCGTACCCCAGGTTATGATACTGAGGGATGTAAAGCTCTTCAAGCTGTTGTCAACAACCTTTTAGACGAAAGTAATCTTTTCCTAGAGGAGGAGGAACAAGTATCTCCTGTCATCTTAGCCTCATCTGAGCCCCAACAATCCACTCAGACCTCTAGTGATTCCACTCCAATTGACCTTCCACCTTCTCAAATTGATACAATCCAGGTCGCCACTAGAACCCAACACTATGATAATCCATCTTCCTCTACAGCATCTCGACCACGGGTTATCATTTCTGCAGCCCCTGAAGGAATTCCTCCTTCCTCATTAGCCCCATGACCTAAGGTCTCTATTCGTGCTGCCCCTCGAGCTCAAATTCCCGTGTCAGTTGAGGAGAGTGTTATGAAACAACTCACCCAGGCTCCGGTCAAAATGTCTCTTTTTGACCTCATCCAATCCTCTCCACAACATCGCCAGGCTCTGATTGATAATCTACGTCGCATCGCAGTGAATTCAGATGAGCCCCAGCCCTACGAGTTGGTTGTTGGATTGAATAGACCATCAACCACCATTTCTTTTGAAGATTCAGAAATTCCTTCTCTTTCTTCCGAGGATTTGGAGGCTCCCCTCTTTATCACAGTCCAAATCGACAACACTACGTTAAAACGCGTTATGATCGACAGTGGAGCTGCACTCAACGTCATCTCCTCGCACACATTCGAGCAACTTAAGTTACCAAAGAACGTAGTGTCACCCCCGCCTTTCGCCCTTCGATCATTTAACGATCAGCTAGCAGTTACTTTAGGAACTGTGGTCTTACCCATTCGAGTAGGTAAGAAGCTGCTTCATGAACTCTTCTACATTGTTCGAAGGAAAATTCCACTATAATATGATCCTCGGACGCTCCTGGATTCGCGCGATGCATTGTGTCCCATCCACCCTCCATCGATGCTTAAAATATCAATATGAGGGTAAAATATATACTCATCCAGGAGATCCTTTTCCTTCCGCACAATGCGACATGACCACAAGGTCTGCCCCTCTAAAGGAAAATACTTCTTCTCCTAACGGGGCCTCATCTTCTTCCATACCTGCAACCAAACTACCGGATTTACAAAATCTAGAAGAGACATTGCAGCGTTTCTCACTGGGAGAGCTTCCTCTCTTTTCTTTCGATGCCCATCACAACCCTAGTGAGTATGGTAGACCGGACAAACAACCTGAATATCAACCAGGTCTCGGTCGCGTCGTCACCATTGGTCTGCCCCATCAACAGACTAATTTCATCTACGGTGGTCTTGATACACCTCACTATCACCCGGATTCTCCTCCTAGGACCAAACCTTACTTAACAGGGTTTGATTATCTACAGAATCCCACGTTTGCAAAAACTTATCTATATCGATGCGCGTGGAAGGGTTTTGGCCTAGGAAAATATGAACAAGGTGTACATGACCTCACATCCATTCCTACTCTCATGCCACATCAAAAATTTGGTTTGGGATTTAAACCTCTTTCAAAAGCCACCATCACTATCCTCGAGGAGCCTCTTCCTATTGAGGAACCATCTTCTCCCGCTAAATCAGAAGCATCACTCGATGTGGACGATGACATTTCCATCCCACCTAACTTTTTTTTTTGATCAATACCATTTCCTTAGGGCCGCTAGCCTATAAGACTAACAACCGGTCCGCTTCCATACCATTAATCTTCCCTGAAATAGTTGGAGACGACTCTCCTACTATCAACACTATCCACTGTGCGGATGATGATTCTGTCCTCACCTATCTGGGGGCAGAGGATTCATATCTTCCCAAGACTATTCCTTCTGACACGTCCACGCTTCTCAACGAAGCCACTGTCGACCTTAATATAGGGACTTCTGAAGATCCTCGCATCATTAAGGTCGGCCAATCCCTTAATCCACAGGAATTAGGGGACTTTACCACCTTTCTTTCCAACCATCGTCAAGCCTTTGCTTGGTCATATGAGGATATGCCAGGACTCGATCCCGATATTGTGGTCCACAATATCGTTACTCTTCCCAACATCAAGCCAGTTAAACAAAAACTGCGTAAAATGCACCCTAGAGTAGCCCTTCTTGTTAAAGAAGAATTACAGCGCTTGCTCTCGGCTAACTTCATCCAACCCATCGATTATCCACAATGGGTTTCCAATGTAGTACCAGTAACTAAAGCTACTGGGAAAATTTGAATTTGTACCGACTTCCGGGATCTTAATCTTGCTTGTCCAAAAGATGATTTTCCTCTGCCTAATATCGACCAACTCGTGGATTTAACTGCGGGTCATGAGATGCTTTCTCTTATGGATGGTTTCTCTGGGTATAATCAAATTCTCATCGCACCAGAAGACCAACATAAGACTTCTTTCATAACTCCTTGGGGGACCTTTTGCTATCGCGTCATGCCTTTTGGTCTTAAGAACGCAGGAGCAACCTATCAACGAGTAATGACCTACATCTTCCATGATCTCTTACACAAAACTATGGAAGATTATGTTGACGATCTCCTTGGCAAATCCAAGCGTCGTTAGGATCATCTTTTCATCCTTGCACCTCTATTTGAGAGGCTTATCCGCTTTTGTCTTCGTCTAAATCCAGCTAAGTGCGTGTTTGGCATTCTCACTGTGTAAACTTTTAGGTTTCATCATTTCCATCAGGGGTATTGAAGTGGACCCCGCAAAAATAAAAGCTATCCTTGAGATGCCTCCCCCTTCTAACTTAAAGCAACTCCGCAGTCTCCAAGGACGTCTTCAATCAGTGCGTCGTTTTATCTCACAATTGTCAGACCGTTGTCAGCCTTTTCACCATCTCCTCCGTAAGAATGTTCATTTTGAATGGGATGAGCATTGCCAAAAGGCCTTTGAGGATCTCAAAGCTTATCTTCTTTCTCCACCTGTGCTTACACCTCCACGCGAGGGGGAGCCTTTCTATCTTTATATCTCTGTGACAGACCATGCTCTGGGAGCTATGATTTCGCATCGGGACACTTGTGGTAAAGAGCAAGCTGTCTATTATATCAGTCGCACCCTCCATGAGTATGAAACACGTTACTCCGAAGCTGAAAAGCTGTGTTGTGCTCTCTTCTTCGCGACTTCTAAGCTTCGTCATTACCTCCTTAATCACAAAACTTACATTGTCACAAGTGTCAATCCACTCAAGACAATTCATGCAAAGCCTTATCACAATGATCGTATCACTCGTTGGCTCATGCTTATGACAATAATTTGACCTCGAGTTCATCCCGCAAAAGTCTATCAAGGGTCAGGTTATTGCAGATCAATTGGCTGATGCTCCTCTTCCGGACACCCAAGACCCCCTTGCTCAATTCCCCGATGAATATATCCAACAAATTGATTTTGGTCTATCTCCATTTAAAGTAAAGCTCTTCTTTGATGGATCCAAATGCCAGCAAGGGGGAGGTGCAGGTTTCGTAATGATTCCTCCTTGGGGTACGCCTATCCGCAGTCGCACACAAATTGAACTTCGAGTGCACCAATAATATGGCTGAATACGAAGCTCTTGTCTTGGGTCTTCAAAATGCCATTAATCTCGGTGCTCGTCATATTGACATCTTTGGTGATTCTGAACTCATCGTTAATCAAGTCACGGGTGTCTATCAATGCAAGAATGATATCCTTCAAAAATATCGTGACATCGTTCTTGCTCAACTCCAATCTTTCGATGAATTCACTATCCAAGCTATTCCCCGCACTGCAAACTGATTTTGCAGATACAATGGCTTCCTTAGCCTCACTTATCTCACCTTTCACCAAAGACTCACGTCTTTATGTGGTTGTGCAATGATTAGATCAACCATCTCATCTTAGGAAACTATCTTCAATCCATGTTGTCACAACCCATACTCAGGATGAGTGGTATCAATAGATTGTTGATTATCTATCTCATTCGGTGCTTCCTCCAGATCTGACTTCCAATGGTAGAAGATCTTTTATCTAGCGTGCTAATCACTATACTATCCTAGGCGAGATTATTTACAAACGCAGCTTCGAGGGTATTTTGCTTCGGTGCCTCAAAACCCATGAATCATCTAAAGCCATCCAGGAGGTCCATGACGGTATCTGTGGTGGACATTTTAGTGGCTTAGCTGTAGCTAAGCGCATTTTACGTTTGGGATATTATTGGCCTTCTCTTAATCGAGATTGTTGTGAATACACTAAGAAATGCGTCAAGTGTCAACAACATTCCAATCTCACGCACATTCCTAGTCAGGCTTTATAGCCTGCAGCAAATTTGTGGCCTTTTTTGCAATGGGGTCTTGATCTTATTGGTCTCATCAATCCCCATTCTTCATAGCGTCATAATTCTATCATCACTGCCACTGAGTACTTTACTAAGTGGGTGGAGGCTATCCCTCTTTCTTCAACAAAAGCTAAACCCATAGTTGATTTCGTCTATCAACACATCATTTGTCGCTTTGGCGTTCCACACAAGCTCATCACAGATAATGGCAAGTCTTTCAAGAATGTTGATTTGCAGAACCTCTGCAACGCTTTCAATATCAAACTCATTTTTTCTTCTCCATACTATCCTCAAGCTAATGGTCAAGCCGAAGCTTCCAATAAAACTTTGCGTAATATCCTTGCAAAGGTAACTAGTCGAGCTGGTAGGGATTGGCATTTACATATCCCTTTTGCTCTCTGGGCTTATCGGACTAGCATTCGTACTCCTACTGGTGCTACTCCCTTCTCTCTCATCTATGGGTCTGAGGCTGTCCTTCCTTTGGAAATCCAAATTCCATCTCTCCGTGTTTCTCTTAGAGAATTTGTCTCCGATGAGGACTATCGTCAAAATCGTCTAGTACAACTTGAATTATTAGAATGAGCGGCGACTCAACGCTCTTAAACATCATCAAGTCTGTCTTGAGCGTGTCAAACGTGCTTATGACAAGCACTTGCAGCACCATGACTTCAAAATTGGGGATCTTGTTCTTACAGAAAATCAAAACGTCACTACACTCGAAAGGAGTCAACGTGGTAAGTTTGCTCCCAATTGGATGGGCCCCTACATTATCACTCATAAATATGGGTCTGGGGCTTATCGTTTATCTTCCATGGATGGTATACCTGAAGCGGAACCTCTTAATGCTTTGCATCTACGGCCCTTCTACTATTAAATTCTATCTTACACAAGTCTAGTCGCAACACAGATCTTTCATCCGTCTGAAACAACCAGTCATATACTTTTATGGTGATCTGAAACTATGTGGTTCTCCGCCTATTGCCTCTTTTACCTTAAAATATGAGTACCGCGGCTCTACTCATTGCATGTTTCTTTTGGATATGTTCCTCCTCATGGTAGGAATACCTTAATCACCACTTCATCTGTCCCAGAATCTACTCGGGGCATGAGTACATGTTCTTATATGTTCTCCTCCCCTCTGTCTGATCTACCTAGGTCTAAACTCAGCTTCTTCCAACAAGATTTTCAAAAAAAAAAAAAAAAGAAGAAGAAGAAGAAAAGATGCTATCCAAAAAAGATAGACCGATCCCTTGAAGGACAGCTATCCATACATTGTCAAATGAATCAAAAGGAAAAAATATAGACCATACCCTCGAAGGATGGCTATCATTAAAATTCAAAATACAGACCGCTCCCTTGAAGGACGGCTGTTTCGCAAAGAAATATTCAAGGCTTCTTGCAATTAATCAGCCTTTCAGTCAGTTTGTACACCTTTTAGCATCATTGAAAGACTTCCCGCATCGATCAGTCTTTCCATATCAAGAAAACTTCCCACATCGATCAGTTTACTTTTCTGTCAAAATCATGAAGCTGAGATTTAAGACCTTTTGTCGATCATATGGAGAATCCTATTTTCCCACTATGGACATGTATTCTGTCCCTTGTAAATTCTGACAAGATACTTACTTACTGCTCCTTTCGTTTCCCTCCTAGATCTGTTTTGCGGTTACTTAGTGTCAGGTTTATTTTAGCCTTACATAGGGCCTTACATGCATGATATTGTGATTTTCCTATCCAGATTCTATCTATGGTCGGTTGGGAGCCCAACTTATCATTTTCTTCCTTATCCGGGTATATCTTCTTTTTTTCCTAGTTAGGGTCGTTTTCATTACATCCTTGGCTCTCGCAAAGAGTATTCCCCATTATTCTTTGTTTTTCATCCAGTCAAATTGGCATTTTACATGTTAATTTAATCAAAATTTATCTTCTATCTAATTTCATCTCATCTATCAAAGCATCTATTATCATCACATGTGGATCTGGCTATCTATTTTTGTCAAAATTAAATTAACATCTCAGACAGGCCGAGTACATCAATCACATCTATCTATCTATCCATCAAAATATCTAAAAGCTAGTGCATCCAAGTTACACTATATCCATCTATATCCATTTTTCATCAAAATAAAATCACATCTATCCATCTATCCATCAAAATATCGAAAAATATGTACATCCAAGTTACATTACATCTATCTCTCTCTATTTTTCATCAAAATTATATCCACATATCAATCACATCAAATCACATCTATTTCTATCCTCTATCAGTCTATATCCATCAAATCACATCTATTTTTATCCATCAAATCACATCTATTTCTATCATCTATCATATCAATCACATCAGATCACATCTATTCATCATCTATCAGTCTATATCTATATCCATCACAATTACGCTACATCTATCCATGTATATCAAAATCAAAAGTGTGAGAACAATTATATGACAAATGAAATGATGAATCTATATATATACATGTGTGTCTATACAACAAAAAGGGGTGGCTTTCAATCAAGCCATCTATACAATGCCTTCCAATTGAGGCTACATCAATACATGGATACAAAATCCATCAATCTCTATATCGTAAAATCCGACGCATGGAGGACACTATCTCCTCCACCCTCCTCTGGACCAGGCTGTCTCTCCTGGCCACCGCCTATCAAGCTAGATGCACCTGCTACTAGAGGTCTCGGCCCACCTCGGTCCCTCCCGGTGCTCCCTTCGCCTGAGGCCCCGCTCGTTGTGGCTGTGGCTGATCTCCTCCTCGCCCCGTACCGAGGCACATCTGGGGCATGCTGCGCTAGTGCATCCTCATAGTATCTCACCTCAGCAAGGAGAGACTGATATGTGCTCAGGCTCACGGTACCTGGCGCTCATAATGGTGCTGCTGGGACTGCTGGCGCTGTTGGTGGTGCTCCTCCTAGGGTCGTACCCTGCGTACCGGACTCCGACATGGCACCTGTCTCCCCATATTTGGCCCTGAGGGCCTCCCTGTGTCGAAGGTAGCGATCCCTCTGCTGGATCGCTGTATCTCGCTCCTGGCGAGTGGTATCTCTCTCCAAAATTAGGGCATCCCTCTCCTCTGTCAAAGCCCTGATCTCCTCAAGAGCTACCTGATGTGTCTGTGTCAGGGTGGCATGCTCTCCCTCCAGTCTATCCAGCATAGCAGCTATATCATCCTCGTCGGCATCTATAGATGCCGGGAGATGCCGTGGTAGCTTTGTATCGTACCATGCTGCGTAGCCCTCGTCCACCCCTGTGTCATCGTCACTGTCTGTGGAGGGTGGGGCCTCTCTCAATGGGTCTACCGGGATCAAAATCGGTAGATCGGTCTCCCTGCTATCCTGCCTATAAGGCGTGTAGGTGGTCAGCACTGTTTGTACTAAGCCGAATTGTCTCAATACCCGCATAAACAGGACTCGCTCCCACATATCAGGCCTGCGGCCCCTAACCACCCTGCTCTGCCTCAATGCTACCAAGTGAGCATCCTGACCAGCCCATGTCAGAAATTCTCGATATGGCCTCCAGATGACCTGGTCTGGTGTCAGCATCCTGAAACGCTCGCTGTACCAATCAGCTGATCTCCCTGTATCCCCTGTAGCCACGTCTGCCCACCATCACCGGAATCCATAATCGATGCCTCCCACTGCTGCTGGCATCCAAGGAAGCCCGGATGGCCTGATCACTGCTATGTGCTCGTATGCCCAGAAATGGAGCACAAAACTGACATCTATACCCATCCTCTGACCTGTGGTGTACATCCATAGCTCATGGTATATCTGAGCTATCAGGGCATCAGCAAAGGCGAACACCTACCTGAACTGTAGAATGTCGCAAACAAAGTCTAATAGCAACAGTGGGAATCTCCCACCTCCTGAATCTGGCAGAGCAAAGTAGGATATAGTCATCTGAATCAGCACTATCTGTCTGCTCCGGGGGCTATCCTGTCTATACTGTGAGGCTATCCTCACTGCCCCGGACACTATCTCTGAGTCATCTTCCCTGTCTCTATATAATCGACCTAGGGCCCTCTGCTGCTGCTCCCGGGGTGTAATCTCGATCAGGTCCCCAGTGATAGGCAATCTCAGTATCCTGTATATGTCCTCATGGGTGATGGTCATCTCACCCGTCCTAAACCAAAAAGTGCACGTGTGGCTGTCCCACCGTCGCACTAGTGCCCGTATCAGCTCCACATCCCACGGCACTCGTCTATAATATCTGAAGCCCCCGAGCTTGGCTAACTCTAGATGCCGACAGTCTGCATCAGTCACATCTGGGAGAATAGTCTTTAGTAACTCGAGAATAGCATCCATTTACGTGGGACACTCGTACTTTTTGGCAGCCTAGAGTTAAACAGGTCTGTAGGCACTAACGTCGTTTGCTTTGCAGACCGTCTAGTTGTCCCTACCAATGTGTCTCTCTTTAGATGCTGACTATTTTGCAGTTCTCCTTACACTCGTGGGTCTGTAGGCACTAACGTCGTCTCATGAGGAGACCGGCTAGTTTGCGCTACCAATGTGAGTTCCTTAGGTTGCTGCCTTTTTATTTATTTTTATGCATCATCAATGATCAGATCTACTCCAGACATCCGACCGGGGCATCCTGCATTTTCATCTACCTCTTTCAAACTTGGGATCGTCTGTTCTATCACCTATCCCATCCCTAGTTTGAGGGGGATCACATCATCACTCATTCTTCCCTTCTTCCATCTCTTAGTTTTTGTCTCATAACCTTGCTTATCGCAAGTTACTTGACAAAAAGGGGCAAAATGTAGACACTTAAAATTGGTTACTCAATTCAGTGTCCCTCACATTTGTTTACCTGCTTAGGTAACCGGGGGCACGTTTACGACACCACTATCCCCTTGGGATATTATCCAATTTGTGATTTAAACACCTATCTTAAATTTAATTCATCTCATTGTATCTTACCCATGAGTAATTAAATATTAAACATTTAATTACACCTCTCCCCAGGTATCCTAATCACCTATCCACCCCAAATTTATTCTATCTATGTATCACCTCTTTTTTTTCCTCTTCCCCAAGCGGGATATTTTCCGTATTTGGGGTAATTCTCATATTTCTAGAAATCAATCATTTTGGCCATCTCGGGAGTCTATTCTGCGATCAGCGCCGACCTATATGGTCGGCGCCGATTTTCTAGGAGCGGCGCCGATTATAAAAGCAAGTCCAGAACTCAGTTCTGGGGACCGAAAAAAAAAAATAGACGAACGCACGCACGAACAGAGAGAGACAGATCGCAAAAGAGACGCAGGTTGTAAGAAAGATCTCTTAGCATCAAGTGTATCGAATGAGGGCACATCCTGTCTGAATCAATCCCTGAGAGGAGCACCGTTACTCTGCTTCTATCACATCAACATCGCACGCATCCATCAATCCTCTAGTGACTCTGTTCCAGTACCTTACCAACTTCAGCATATCCAGCAGATGTCGACTATCTGTCCATCACTTCCCAATTCCTGAATCTTCTTGCACTGTCCCAGATCAACTGGTCTACCTTCAGTCGACGCCGATCTTACACAGTTGATGCCGATCCTTCATCAGTCGATGCCGATCACATCAGTCGACGTCGATCGCATAAGTCGATGCCGATCATCCTGTAGATAGGTAAAAGGCCATAGGTAACACAAATCCAGCTTTATTTTCATAGTTTCCTATTTTCTGTAGCTGTCTGTCTGCTGTTTAGATTCTGTTTCATTACCATAATCAGAAAATCAAGTCTTTTTATACATCTTTTATCATGTATGCTTCTTTACTTAATTGAAAATGTGGACTGACATCCGCTGAGGAATCTTATCGCTTCCCGGACCCCCTTTTCGGGTAGTCCACCCAAATATCTTTTAACACCATCTTTTTCTGTCAAGCATCAGTGTTTTGCAGGTTACTCGGATTGTGCGAATTTCTCGTGTGCGCCTGTCTTATCTACATCGACCTCCTTATCCGTCTACATCTTCGGATCTTGTCCATCAGGTATTAATTTCATTGGAGTTTTTCAGGGTTTTTGTGTTTAGTTTGGTGCATTAACTTGGATAGGTAACAAGCAAAAAATTCTTGATCTACACCCACCTCTTCTTTCTATTTGCTCTAAAGGAAAATTTTCTTTCGGTGTAATTCAAAAGAATCATTTCTTCATGTTTTCTGCATTGTAGTGAAAGAGAATCCCGCTCCCTCTCAATCTTATTGTGTCATCCAATTTCACATTTCAATTTGGGCTTAAAAATAAGTGCATTCCATTATGATTTATTACATTAGCTCACATTAATTAAGGATAACACTGGAATTCATGCCCAGCTGATGGTTGACAAACAAATTATAGAAAAGCACTTCTATCCTTTTCTCTTTCTTTGAGTCTTACCAAACCACACAAAAATTACAAATACATACATTCTTAAACAACATCCTACCTAGAATAAGTTGTAGGTGATCACACGATCACGACACAATGGGCACCCATCTCGCTGCTCTGTTGAGTCATACTTCAAAGTGAATCCCACCCCCACCATAACATACCTAAAACCTCACCTTTTATATCTCCTTCTTTATAGGAAGTCATCCTCACCAAAAAATATATTTCACAATTCATGTGTCAGTCCCTAAATAGCATAAGCTAAACAAACATAATAGAAAGGGCACTCCTAGGATCACATTTTCTTAGTGTTTTTCCTTGGCTTACGTTTTGAGGTGAGAGATCACGTTCATAATTTTTTTTTGTTCATCCTTGCATGCTCCTCATCATAGTGGAGGTATCATCGAGGGATATTTTCATCTGTGTTGGGACAGGGATCAAGAGGAACCCCTATAATAAAGCACTATCCACATAATCCAAGTGATCAGAAAAACGTGAGAATGGCACGTTTGCGAGTGGAGTTGATGAGGACCTAATGGGAATTCCCATAAAATGCATCTTAGAGATGGGGAATCATCCAGCTTCAGCTTCCATGGATAAGATATCCAAAAGTAGGTTGGTGGGATTCTGGGTAGCTAATGGACACCTCCAGCTATGATGAGGAGCATGCAAGGAAACATATTACCACTTTAGGGGTCACCCCGACCTCCAGCCTTACTCATCCACCTATTAAGTTAGATTTAGCTACATCCTCCAATGTCAATACCACACCTACTCCAACACCCAAAACAAAGAATCAAATTCATCAACTTCATACCCCGAATGCACCAATCACACCCGCACTTGTACCGTTTGTCTTAAGACCTCAGCTGCCCAACATGATCAAGCAACCTTCACCCATCCAAAAAATAATAACACAACAACCCATTCCTTCCTCACAAAATTCTAACCTACCCAGACACACAACACGATTTAGACTCGCACCTCTATTCCTTTTACCACCAATACCTCCAATACCCTCATCTATTGCTTCACTACCCAATACACTTCAGTTATTGTCCCCCACACCCTAAGTACGACCTGTGTCATCTACTTTCATAGCACCCATGTTATCCCCATGGGTAACTCACCCTCTGCCTCCATCTACTTTTCCTTCTAGATCTCGTACACCCACATCAGCTTTACCCAAAAAGGTGTAACCCAAAAACAAAACCCCACTACCCCACAATAAGGTAGTCAAAACAACCATACAACCTCCTACCCATCCATCTACTGTAACCCTACCCAAACAAACACAGCCGATACTTAAAACCACACTGGCACCTAAAACTGTAACTTGACCCGTTCCTACTCTTCCAAAAATAGTTCCTTGACAATCAGCCACACCTACACCTAAACCCACATTCACTTCCTATTGTGATCCACTAGCAGGGTCCTATGCCAAAATTTTAACCAACCTCCTTGAGACTTCAGTTATCACATTACTGCCACTCCAACCTTACGACCCCCTCAAACCCAAGCCAAAAGGGTTTGATGATACTAAAATTTTTGCATACCATCATGTGCCAGGGCATGATGTGGAGAACTGCAAGGCCTTGAAAACTATCCTTATCCAATTGTGTCCACCAGAAACCAACTTTGATGATGATAACCTTCTTGACAGGGATCTTGTTTCATCAACATCCATTCCCACACTGCTCACTCAACAACCACAACCTCCACCCTCACAACTCCTACATCCACTCCCAATATTTAAAATTAACATGGTTCACATTAGAGAACTTTCCACACCACCACCCCAATGTCATTGTGCCCAGCTCATCTCACAAGGCCTTTCTCCTGCAGTAGGTTTTTGCCCTTCATATCATTATACCATTCATCCTACACCTTCTCCATTTGCCAACTCCCCTTAAATCAACATCATACATGTCACTACATGTGCACAGAAGGGAAAAGAAAAGGAAACTGACCTACCAACCAATCCTATACCCAACATGCCATCTACACCCATACCTAAAATAACTATCTGTGGCCCCACATACCCCATTTCTAATGGTGTCACACATCACACCATACTCAAACAACTACACCAATATCCCCTCAAAATGTCCTTATACGACCTCATCCAAACCTTGGAATCCCATCGTCAAGCTCTCATAGAGGTTCTTCAATCTATTGAGGTTTTATCCAATGACCCTACACTTGTAGCCTCCATTATCACACCCCATCATGTAGCCTCTCTCACCAAATTACCACCTTCATCTTCACCCCACCTTGTTCACCAAGTGGCCTCCCTTAGTTTCTCAGAGGAAGAAATCGTGCCACACAAAAATGATGACCCAAACCCATCCCTCTTCATCTTCATCCACATTAATGACATACAGGTATGTTGTGTGATGTTTGATGGACATCATTTCATCCCATGCATTTTCTCAAATGCACATACCTGACAATTGCATACATAAACATCCAGTCATGTTACGTTCATTCAACAACGCTATCACCTCCACACTAGGCACTGTCATCCTTCATGTTTGTGTGGGCCCCCACACTATTCTATAATTTTTTTACATTTTGGAGGGGGAATTCCAATATAACTTGTTGCTTGGTAGACCCTAGATCCGTGTCATCGATTGTGGTCCTTCCACTTTGCATCATTGTGTAACGTTTGAACATGAAGGACACACTTATACCATTCCATCACCTTTCAAAACATGTAACATGCTTTATTGACCTAATGATGTGCTCATACCTATCAATCCATCTACCTCCACAACCACTACCACTTCCCCTACACCCCCACCTACCAATACAGCCACTTCTTTCACCACACATACCTCCTCCATTCCTACCACTACTATAACTTCCACGGCTAACCCATTAGCTTCCCAATCCATTAATTCCACCTCTGCATTGACCTCTAACACATCATCCATTCCAAATACCTACATACCAACCAATGACCCCTTGGAAGGTGTTTTTCAACACCTCACTCTAGGGGAGTATGGCCTATATAGTGTTAACACATTCCTTACTCCACGCGAGCATGGAAGCCTTCACCAGCACCCTCACTATGATCACCGTATAGGAGAACACATCCTTTATGGTCTTCCTCATCTTCTTACTAGTCTCACCTATGGGGGACTTGATACTACCACTTAAACACCTGGACCAACATAAAAAACCTACCCATTTTCCGTTGACTTCCAATCTCTGTTTCGAACACACCTTCCTGTGCCGCTATGCATGGAATGGTTTTGGTTTTGGATTTTATGAGAAAGGCCACCATACTGTTATTCCATGTACCACTCACAAACATAACAACCGTAGTGGTATCAGCTTCCACGAACCTCCTACCAAACAGGCCTACATTGAACTCATTGAGGACCCTAGCCTTTCTCCACCTTCATCTTCATCACCATCTTCACCCACTCCATCTTCATCACCACCCTAACCGATAGAGTCGATGGATCCTGAATCTATCCCTCCTAACTTTTTTTTTCATAAACACCATTTCCTTGGGGCCTCTGACTTATCAACATGAGGGCGAGGCCCCTTCCATTCTTCCCTTCCTGAAATGATCGATGACAAAACACCTAAAATTAACGTCATTCAATGTTAGGATGATGAATCCATACTCATCTACCTTGGTTCAGAAGACTCATATATTCATCAATTTTTACCCTCTGAGAAGCAAACCATGTTGAATGAATCAACTATTGAGATCAACATTCATACTCAAGATGACCCGCACATCCTAAAGATTAGACAATCTTTAGATTCTGCTAAACAGGAAGCCATCACTTCTTTTCTCCAAGATCATAACCACACTTTCACTTGGTCTTACATAGACATGCCCGATATTGACCCCACCATAGTGGTCCACAATATCGTAACCATTTCTGATGTCAGACCTATCAAACAAAAGCTGAGGAAAATGCACACTTGATTGCTCTTCTCATTAAAGAAGAACTTCAACGCCTTCTTTCCATTTCCTTCATCTTACCCATTGATTATCCTCATTAGATTTCTAACATTTTCCTTGTTACTAAAGCAACAGGGGGACTCCGCATTTGCATAGAATTCCATGACCTCAACCTAGCTTACCCGAAAGATGACTTTCCCTTGCCCGGTATTGACCAACTGGTTGAACTCACTGCTGGTCATGAGATGTTCTCATTCATGGATGGCTTCTCGAGTTATAACCAAATTTTTTTTTCCCCAGAAGATCAACACAAGACAGCATTCATTACCCCTTGATGAACCTTTTACTATCGAGTCATGCCTTTTGGCATTAAAAACACTGGTGCTACATATCAACGTGTTATGACTTACATCTTCCAAGATATCATGTGTCACATATTAGAAGATTATGTGGATGATCTCTTGGCCAAATCTAAATTTTTCTCTATGCACCTTGTCGTCCTTGAAATCATCTTTGACCACCTCATCAAATATTGCATCTGCCTTTAGCCTAAAAAGTATGTCTTCGTGGTTCTCTTAGGAAAGATCCTGGGATTTATTGTTTCCCTCCATGGTTTAGAAGTTAACCCTACTAAATTCAAGGCCATCCTTGAAGTTCCTACACCTAATAACCTTTGCCAGCTCTGTAGCCTGTAAGGTAAATTGCAATCCATTCATTGTTTTATTTCACAATTATCTGATCGGTGTCAACCATTTCATCATCTGCTTAGGAAGGATGTCTCCTTTTAATGGGATGATGACTTTCACAAATCTTTTGAGACCCTGAAACAATACCTTCTCCAACCACCCATACTCATTCCACCTAAATATGATCAACCTTTTTACCTATACATATCAGCTACTGATCATTCCTTGGGAGCCATGCTCGCTCATCACAATGAACAACATAGGGAGCAGGCGGTTTATTACATAAGTTGTACTCTTTTGGACTATGAAACTTGATACAACCATCCAGAAAAACTTTTCTTATCCTTAGTTTTTTTTCCACCAAACTCCGCCATTACCTACTCAACCACAAAACCTATGTCGTGACCAACACTGATCCCTTACACTTCATGTATGCCAAACCTTGTCAAAATCAGCGTGCCATGTGATGGCTTATGATTTTAGCTGATCTTGACCTTGAATTAATTCATCAAAAATCCATCAAGGGCCAAGCTATCACCGACCAACTAGCTGATGCACCTATTTCTGGGAATCAACCCTCTAATTTTGACTTTCTTGATGAGTCAATTACTACTCTTTCCCTAGACAAACCCCCTTACCAAATGACATTGTTCTTTGATGATTCTAAGTGTCAGAGTGGGGATAGGGCTGGTATTATCCTCTTTCCTCTAGATGGATCACCCATGCCTTTGTATTTCAAACTAGACTTTGAATGCACCAACAATATTGCTGAGTACAAAGTGCTCGTACTAGGTCTCCAAGCCACATATGCCCTAGATGTCAAATCAATCCACATCTTTGGTAACTCATAATTGGTCATCAACCAAGTCAATTTTATGTACTAATGTCATAATGAGATACTTCAAAAGTATAAACATCATGTAGAAATACTTTTGACCACCTTTGATCATTACACCCTTCAAACCATCCCACATTCAAACAACAATTTTTTTGATACCATGGCCTGCTTAGCTTCCCAAATACCTACTTCCCTTGCCAATTCCAAAATATTTGTCACCGTACAATGCCTCCATTCAACATCTTATTTACCTCATGATGTTTACCCAATCAGAACTGACACCCCTGACTCGAGTGACCTTTGGTATAAATAGTACTCTGACTACCTTTCTCTCTCCATCTTACCTCCTAATCTCTCCCATAATGGATAATACACCTTCCTTAAAAAGGTCTCTCATTTTTTCATTCTAGGGGGAATCCTCTAAAAGTTGGGCTTTGATGGTATTCTCTTACGATGCCTCATAAGTTCTGAAATTCCCTATACCATTAAGGAGGTTTATGATGGCATATGTGGAGGTCACTTTAGTGGCCTTGCTATTGATAAGTGTATTCTTCACCTAGGTTATTACTGGCTGAACCTTAACCATGATTGTTGCAACTATGTCAAACATTGTGTAAAATGTCAACAACATTCCAACCTTCATCATACACCCAGTCATGCCTTACAGGTTGCTTGTGACCTTTGGCCCTTCTCTCAATGGGGTTTGGATCTTGTTAGAGAAATCAATCTTCATTCTTCCCAATGCCATCAATGGATCATAACTGCTACCGAATACTACAAAAAATGGGTGGAAGCCATACCACTCATCTCCAAGAAAGCTGAGAAGATATGTGAGTTCATTAACCATCACATCATTTGTCACTTTGGTGTTCCGTATCACCTCATCACTGACAATGGAAAACAATTCAAAAACAAAACATTATAAAAACTTTGCAACACCTTCGGCATTCAGCTTAGTTTCTCATCACCTTATTACCCAAAAACCAATGGCCAAACTGAATCCACTAACAAAACCCTCAAAAAAATTCTCATGAATGTGGTTGACGATACTTGGAAGGATTGGGATACGCACATTCCTTTTGCCCTATGGGCATACCGCACTAGTATTCACACTTCCACTATAGCCACACTTTTCTCTGGTCTATGGTACAGAGGCTGTTCTACCCCTCAAATTACAGATCCCCTCACTCCACATTTCTCTCCATGACATGCTTACTGATGATGAATTTCGTCAAGACCTCTTAGCACAACTAGAGTTATTAGACGAACGTCATATTAATGCTCTGGATCACCTTCAAGTTTACCGACAACACATCAAACGTGATTATGAAAAATGTGTTCATGAATGAACCTTCCAAGTCAATGACCTTGTCTTGAAATAAAATCAACACGTAACAAAAGCAGAAAAAAGTAAATGGGGGAAAATTCACTCCTAATTGGCTTGGACCATACATCATAACTCATACCTATGGATTAGGTGCCTGTGTTACCTCACCCTTTGTCTTTTTACAAGTTCATCCTTTGAGCACTATCCACTCCATACACCTCCCCAATGATTAAACAAGAATCATGTGAGTACTTGGCACTTGTTATCTCTTCTTGAATATGTGTACCACAGTGCTGCACATAACATGACTCTCATGGATACTTTTCATCTACCTTTAGATGAGATCCCATGGTCATTCCACCTTACCTTTTGAACAAGAGTCCTATCCTCCACTTTGGTCTTGTCCATGAATTCAATGACCTCACATGGGACAAAACTCCTTGAGTCAAACTTCTAATAAAATATGACTCCCTCAAAAGGACATATTCCTCTCGACAAACTTGTTGCTATAAATAGACTTCTCCCTTGAAGGACAACTATGTGTAGCTTTAAAAAAAACAGAGAGAAACCAAAGCTTCCCGCATCGATCAACTTCACAAAGACCTCAAGGAGTACCATATTCATTATCCCATATAGACTTCCCGCATCGATCATTCTATCAAAACCAGAAACTTTTTACTCATGGACTTGTCCAATGTGACCTAGGACCCCTTTCCCAAGGGCCCTGTCACTCAAAACATATAAAATTAGCTACCTTTCACCCACCTTACCATTTCCACTCTCATTTTCTCAATTACCTCAAGGTACATCTTGGAATTTCGACATTTGGTAATCCTGGGACTACCTTCATCGTAGAACAGTTAATTGTGTAATGCCTTTTGAGTCTTATGTTCATCACCCCCTCTAAGGTATGATCTACTTGGTATGATCCTACCCAATCAGGTGGATTTATTGCCCCCTCTTATCTTTTAACCATCTTTGTTTACATTTTGATTACCTTATACAAGACTTGGTCCTTTACGCTTACCTTTGAGGTAATCCTCCCCTTTCACCATAATCACCTTCCCCTACATCATTTTACCTATAATCTACCCACACATATTACACCTAAACCCATAACATGCCCAAAAACCTACCAACTCATTTTCATATTATTCTCTAGTTCATGGGAGAACTCCATCGGCCAGAGGTCCTTTTTCGTCAGGACTATGTAGGTAGCACTCCTAGGGCATGTGGCCCTTAGAGGTTAGCCCGACCATTCTCTACCCTAAAAAAATTCATCAACCATGCCTAACTCACCATTTACATCACATTTCACATAGTTCCCCTTTTATAACAAAATTGGAAACTAAGCCACATACATAACAAGTTACTTACCACAACATACATTTATTACACCTACCAGTCCTCTATCATCACTATGTAGATATTATACAAAATTTCACATATAACCCATATTATCATTCAGTACAAACAATAATGAATCATAACCAACCCTGACTCGATCCATGCCTATAACCTGACTCAACGATGCCTATAACCTAACTTGATCCACACCTATAACCTGACTCAATCCATGCCTATAACATGAATCAACCATGCCTATAACCTGAATTGATCCATGCCTAACCAAACTTGACTCAATCCATGCCTATAACCTGACTCAATCCATGCCTATAACCTTATTTGATCCATGCCTAACTCACCTAATTCAAACCACATTAAAGTAACAAATCCATATCTCATCTAACACAAACCATAAACCAATGTCATCAACAAATCAAGAAATAACATGAATCTCATCATACAAATCAATAAATGTGTATCTAAATATACATGTCTATCTCATCTTGTCCATCATCTCAAAAATGTTGGCATGCAAGCCGATACGTATATAATGCAAAATGTCATCAATACACAGGCCAATCTTATATATACAAAAAGAATGAATGAATCAATACAAAATATCTTCGGCACGCAGGCCGGTAAATGCTCAAAATATACAAAAAAATCACTCATACATCCTCACTATCTTCGGCACACAGGACGGTATGAAATAAAAAATACAACTACCTTCAGCATGCAGGCTGGCATATATATCCAAAAATCACTAGTATACACCAAAAATCAGGTGACCACATCTTAGCCATCACACTGGATGTCATCCACCTCTATGTCACCTGCACCCTCGGCCTCCTATGTCCTTACTGGCACATCACCTAGCTCTGGTCATTATGCACTAGTGGCCTCTCCCTCATCAGGCCTCAGAACTTTTTGACCTTCCATGCTCTCCACAGTATGTGTGTGGGATATCGTCCTCTCACTGGACACCTGTTGTGCTCTATAATCTCCGTAGGATAGGAAGTCTATCCTGGCCACCATGATCTGATCCTGATAATATCTCACCTCACCTAGGGCATCCCGTAACCTAGATATAGGCATGGTATGTGGTGGTCCCATAGGTCTAGGCCCCTGTACCTACCATGCAGTAGCTTACCCTATGCCAACCTGTGAACTGGGACTAGCACCCTGTGCCTGTGGTGGTGCCCCCTACCTCTATGCCTATATCTGGGCCTGTGAGGCCCCAATATGTGCCTGGGCTATGACCAACTAGCCTTGTAAACCTACCACTTGATCCAGTAAGGCTGTCACCTAACCATCTCTATCTTCATCTCCTCCATCTCCTGCCTCCACCATCTGGACCTGCGAACTAGCCACCTGTACTCGTAGCTCTTCTACCTCTACCTCTGACCCATCCAGTCGTGTCTGCAGTATACCTATTTGGGTAATTAGCATAGCTACCTACCCTTGTAGGGTGTCTCTTTGCACTATAATGATAGCTAGATCCGGTTACCCCGGTCTAGGTGGTATGGATCGTAACTAAGCCACCCACCACTACCTATACCTATCTATACATCCGACGTCATCTATCCGCTGATCCACTAGCTACAGGTAGAGGCCTCTCCACGTCATCTCTCCAATACTGTGGGAAGGATGGAGGAATATCTTTTACAAGCCCCAATTTTTGTCAGACCTTATCTACTAGAATCATCTCATCCTCCTTGGCACAGTGACCCTATATCCACCTCTCTAGCTAAAGCTCAGCTAGCTCCTCATGCATGTGCCTTTATGAGGGGAATCCGACATATGTCCTCTAGATAATGTCCACTCCAGACAACCTCTCCAACAACTACCAAAAATGGGCCACATCATATGTCATCCTATTTGATGTCCACTCTCCTATAACCAACACCCATCTCCTATATCCCACCCACACACATCTCACGGGAAATGCATCTACTGGGGGTATCCCTATAGGTTGAACAAAGAATATGTGCTCGTAGGCCCAACAGTGTAGTATAAATGTTTAACACAAGCTAAACCTACGCAATCGCCCATATGCCCACAGCTCTCGGTATAGCTACACCAAGAATGTTGGTGCCCAGGAAAAGTGTGTCTCATGCACCATCATATTGTGGAGCAGCCCCATTAGTGATCAGGGAAAGCATCCACCCTCTACATCTGGTAGTACATAGCAACACATTGGCTCCATCAATAAAACCACTAGCCTTGTCTCATCTAGACGGGCTTGGTACATCTCGCCATAGCTCAAATTGGTGTTATGGAATCTCAGATCCGCTGCCCCCTCACCAAAAACTATCCTGATCAGCTCCTCTGAGGCCTCGAAGGAGATAGAGTAAACCTGGGCACCCAATATGAGTAACTGTAAAATTTGGAACATGTCCTTTAGGGTGATAGTCATATCACCTGTCGGAAGGTGGAATGTGTTAGTCTTGGAGTCCCATCTATCGATGAATGTGACCATCAAGCTGGGCTACCAAACAACATGTTGGTAGTGCCGAATCCCACTCAAGTCCACTTCCTTCATGTGTTGCAGCTCTAAAGGGGTAGCTAAGCCACGCAATGTCACCAGTAAAGGTGAAACCCTGTCCCGCATGTGTAACTGCACTCTCCCTGCATCTAGTCCAAGAATAAAATTAATCCCTATTTACCATGACCATATTCACTAATTAACATTACACTCCACCCTATTTTTACCCTACCCATCTCAACCACCTAGCCTACATCACTTTTTTACCCTTGTGCCTAAAACCTTGACCGGTACTGGTTTATTCTAACCGACTTCGGTCACCTTTAAATCAACATCGGTCACCTGTTTGGTGACTGATACTAGTTCTACCCAACTGATGCTAGCCAAGCTTGATCGATGCTGGTCACTGTCATGGAAAATTCTGTGACTTCCCAAACCCCCCTTTTCTATAAACCTCCCCTACCCCTTCTACCCCACCTATAATGACCTAAACTCCCCTTAGACCCCTACCCACCCCACCTATAAAATTTACTACCCTCTCCCCCCCTCTTTTTTACCCGTTAGTCCCCCCATACCAAAAAATTTAACTTTGGCCCACCCACACAAAAAAAACACCCACAAAACCCTACAAATAGAAAATATCACATCCTCTACTCTATCTAATCACAAATCTAGAGTTAGGCACTTACCTTTTCATGCTACTATTGTCTCAGTGGTACGTCTGGCCACTGTTCCAGTGGTTTGCCCGATCCTTCTCCAACCTTTTTCATCACCAAATACCTACTCGCAACCTTCGACCAATCAACTCTCTCGCCTTGATCCAGTGGACCCGTTACTCACCCACCCAATCCTTGTCAAATCAGACTGCTAGCTCACTGTCCCATTTCTTCCCGACACTTTTCTCTCTTTTCTCTCTTTTTTGTCATTTCTTCACTTTGCAAATAACAAATGAATAATAAAAATGTGGATTTTTTTTATCACCCACCCAACCTAACCGACGTTAGTTAGCATTGACTGGCATCAGTCACATGCCCTACCTAACCATCACCATTTTTCCTATACTGACGTCAGTTATCCATGATGCCATCAGTCACCAAAACCTACACATTACCCTTACTTTTCCATTTTACCTCACCCTTTACCTTGCTCCTTTACCCCATCCAACCTTTACCCAACCCATTACCTTACCTTTCCTGACCTCATCACTTCCTACCTCCATTTTTCCTCCTTTGAGGACTTCTTATTCTTTTACCTCTACCTTGGCCTTACCCGTGTCATGACCTAGATATTTAGACCTAGACCATTGCTAGTGACCTTTGACCTCATGTTTTTGCTATACCTTACAACATTATTACATGTGTTGATTGACCTAATTACCTTACCTAGCCTATTGTCATGACCATTTATTCTGACCCTACCTTTGGTGTACTGGAACATACCTAAATGTTCCTGCACCTAACTTACATTGTGTTTCCTAACCATATCCTATACCTTGGATACCGGAGTCACTTCAACCTTGTTTGGATAAACCTATTAACCTTAGATGATTTAGAGTTTTCTTGATCTTCAACTCAGTAGTGTGCTATAATTTATACATGTGCGTGCATTTGACTGTTGCTACCTGTGGCCCTAACCCATTACCTAGATTTCCTGAGTAGACCTTTTACCCTTTTCCCCTGTACCCACTTGCCTTTTTCCTCACATTTACCTTTTATCAAGCCACTTACTGCTTTAGCCTACTACCTCGTCAGTTGCTCGTTTGAGGGGGATCACCTTCACCCACACATGGGGCAACGACATCTTATTTTTGTTAGTGTTGCTTACCAATACAAGCTATGTAACAAAAAGGGGAAAAATTTAGACACTAAAATGAGGTCACACTCCCCTTTGGTCCCTCGACATATAAGCACCCTTTATTATATTAACCAAGCCATGACCCCCCTTCACCCCACTAATATTAATTTAATTAAATTAATGCATTATACTCAGTATATTTATTATTTAAATATTTTATTTAAATAATATCCACACATACACTTCACTTAGACACCTCACCAAGCCAACTCAACCTAAGACTTATTCATAGTAAGTTTCCATAACTAACTAAGACTTACCCAAACCCTGAAAATCAATGCCTACATTCCCTCTAACCACATTCCCTCATGCTCACAAGAGACTCCGAGTCTAATCCATGGGATAATGGCACAAGATCCAAGGAAATTGGGAGGATCTCCCAATTTTAGTAAAGCTAGGAAATCCCTCCTTGACCAACGTCAGTTACCCCTAACCATCGCCGGTTAAGCCAGACTACCATCGAGTACCCCTTTTAACCCCTAAACTACCTTATTATCAAGGTTGGGAAATATTAGGAGAAATTTGATGAGCAAGAATGCATCTCAGAGAGATAACACATCTTCAGAGAGAAAATTCTAGTGAAAACTCACATCCAAGGAAGGAGATTGAGCATCTTATCCTGCACAGCCATCCCAGCCATGATCTGATCTATCCAAGCAAAGAGGAGTGTATGTGCAGCCCATGTAGAATCTTTTCTTCAGTTGGTGATCACTTGCAACCTTCAAACCCATGATTAGCACCTTCATCCCTCACATGCAGGAATTCAGGAATGGAATCCAAGTAAGTATAACATCATACTTTCCTGGTTTATTTCATTTCATCATGATTTTATCATCCATTGTTTATCTTGCACCCTATTGACCTTTTCTGACATTTTCACCTCCATATAATCATTAAAACCTCACAAAATCCTACTACATTAACCCAATATTTCACCCTGACTCACAAAATTCCTTTGTGCAATCACAAAGGAGACCACAGCTTATTTTGTGACATTTTTAGATCTCACAGTAACAAGCATTGGTTACACCTAACTGTCATCAGTCACTCCTTACCAACACTAGTCTTTGTATTTTCCCACATAGCCCAGAATAGAGACCTACCCACCAAATTTCATCTCACCCCCATTCACCTATGATCTTCCTGAGACCTTTATCAGACCTGTAGAGACCCAACACCAATCATTTGACCTTTGGATTCTATTCTAGCTTAGCATGTTAGATTAGATCTATTTCTTATTGTGTTTCAAGTGAGATACCTAAATCATTTTAAAATAACAATAATATTTACTTTGTTTACAACATTAAATTGTTTAAAATAGTGGACTAACATCCATCTAGGAAGTATCATACCTCCCGGATCTAGCATATGCTACGTCGTTCAGTACTCATATTGTTTAATTCCTTCTGGTGGCCTTGTTTTCATTACAAGTAGTTTCTCCTAGCCAAAAATAAGATCTCACGATCAGTTGTGGATCCAGAAGTCATATGCACACAACAACCCATCAACCAACATTTGAATAGGTATTCCTCCTACACCCGTTACCCTATCTATTTTTTCAACACTTCAAAGAAATGATCTAAGAATCAAGTGAAACAATCACACTTCTTGGATTTAGCATAAGCTAAATAGTCCACTGCCATATATTGTTTAAGTCTTTCCTATGGTATTGTGGTCTTGTGTTCTATTTCAGGTCATTCCTCCTAGCCAAAATGAATATCTTCAGAATCAGCTTGGTCAACATTAAACTTGTGCACAACTTATCTTTGATTATCACAGGTATTCCTCCTCATCCTTATGTCTTATTTATTTTATCTCTACTTTGCAGTGAAATATTTTGGCACACTCAGTGGGACCCCATCTTGTGGGTTATTTTCATTTTTCATATAGGGTGCATTTGTGTGTTTATTTCTTTCCTAAAAAATTCACACTAAATTTCTCCTTGGAAATATTCTTTTCTTCCTATTTTTCAAAAAGAAATTTGTCCTTTGGTGCATAAAAAGAACACTTCTTCTCCTCTTCTGTACTACATTTAGTGAAAGTTCATTCCTCTTCCTATTCTCCTTTCACTAAATCTAATATCCTTTTCAATTTGGGTATAAAATTTGTGCATTTCATCCTTTGAGTGTTGCATTAGATCACATATATTTAATTAACAATCACATGGTGGAGATCATGACCACTTGGTGATTGGATTTGGATTAAGTGTAGTTCACATTTTTCCACACAATCCCAAGCCAAACCACTTACACAATGTACACATTTCTTAAACATTTCCCTTCCAGGAAAAATTCATCAAGGATTTAACCACCCATTGATGATGGGCCCTACTTGGTGTTTTGGCCGATTTTTCATAACAGAGCATGGACCTCATGTACTGAAAGGTATATCAGGGAAACTTTAACCAAAACTAACCTAAGACCAACCATAGCTTACTTAAAGGGCACCTTTGTTATCCATAATATATATTTCATTCATAGTCAGTTTAAAAAGGCATAAGCTACTAAACACTAAAATCTGACACCTAGGATTTACATGTTTTGCTAGTTATTGCTTGGCGGAATTGAGTTTTGAGTTGTGAGGATGATTCGTCACTCTTTCTTTTATTTCACACTCCATAATCATAACTAGTGTGTTTTGGCTCTTTTTGAGTGTGATAGGACATCTTGTTTCCATACACAGCTTCTAGATTGGCTTTATTTTGACTTAAATCACTCCAAATAAAAAAAATCTTCATTTTCTCAAAAATATCAGTAACTAGTATCGATCTAGTAACCAGCATCGGTCTAGCAACTGTAATTGGTTCCTTCATCATACTGGCACTGGTTAACTGATTTCTATCGGTCTACCTAAGTTTTTGATATTCTTGTCAAAATTTTCATTTATTCACATTCACCTCTTTTTGTATTGTAATTTCTTTTGATAAATAATTTTTGAGTCTTGGTCCCTCTTAACAAAACCCAATTTCATCTTTTTTGGAATTTGATTCTCTAGATTTTCAAATTTCTTGGTTATCCACAGTAACTGGCATCTATCTAGTGACCAACATTAGTCTTCTTTCCTAATTGGAACTAGTTACCCAGCCATTATCAGTCTATGTGTTTTTATTCTTATAAAAAACAATAACCTATTTCTATCCTCTAGATTCTTCTTGTCTTATGTTTTTGTGTTCCCAAAGTATTTTCAAAGATCAAACCACCTATTTTTCTACCATTCACATGGTTTTAACTCACCAGAAAGCCAACACCCTAGGTTTTCAAACCAGTCATCATCCCCTACCTCTTAGCCCTTCACCACATTCCATTTCTTCACCCCCTTCCATTTCTTCACCCATGGACCCCAATTCTTCTACCATTATACCCAGAAGTGACGAGGAATTCATGAAACTCCTTGATCATAATACTAGAACCTTGCATTATTACATCACCCATTCTTCCACTCATAACTTGTCAATTCAAGCCATGTTTGTAATGCCTACCTCTATTTCTCCTTCTCTAGTCCCCACTTCTGTATAGGCCAACACTAGTGTAGCATTATCTACTCCCACCTCACAGCCTGATATTTCTCAGATCATCCCTACATCTTCGTTATCTCTCGCACCTATGACATCTAACACACCTTTGAAAAAAACTTCCCCTTCGAGGTCTACCTTGCCATCATCTATAAATCTTAGTGTAGGAATACCTACATCATTAGAATATAATATACCCATTTCTTCCTAGCCATCAGTCACTTTGACATCTCATACCCCCTTCAAGAACCTAGTCCTTTCCATACCCGAAACTTTGCCACCTATTACTATGAGGGTCTTCACACAAGTTCCTCCCACATATATGGTACCTCAATAACCACCTATTGCCTCTAATTCTTATTCAAGGTACATAACTTTGTAATCTATTCCCTCTTATATACCCCCATCATAGTTTATTTATTCAGCACCACCATACACTAGTGTTTCGTCTATGACTTATCTACCTCATCCACCCCCTTATATTGTGGGGGGGTTCCTCAATCAAATCCTTTAATGAATCTTATAAAGATGATGATTGATAAGATGTGGAACCTTGAAGCATCTATTTTTCAGTTCTCATAATGCCTTGACTTACGATGAAATATGTAACAATCCTATTCATCCACCTATACCCATTCATCTTTATCCTGCACATTGGAAAATGCCTAAGTTCAATCGATTTAATAGAAATGAAGAACCACAACAATATTTGTGGTCATTCAAACATGTTTTTTATTTTATCGTTCACAACAATGCCTTTCTCCTTAGGACCTTTCCCATGTCCTCGACAAGACCTACTTTAGATTAGTACAATTCTCTACCTAAGTACTCAATATTCCACTTCAATCAGTTAGATCAAGCCTTCCTTGACCACTTCTCCATCAATATCTCTAAAAATGTCTCCATGACTAATTTATACTCTATTCGTCAGTACAATGATGAGTCTATAATTTATATGCTGGTGAAGTCTCATTAATCAACTCACCTTTCTACTTCCACAAACCAAGTTGATAGAGTTGTTCACTAGGGAATGTGTCAAGAACATTTCCCCAACTCTTCAGGTACAAACATTCTAAAAATTTGACAAGGCATTCAACATGGCTTAGAATCTTGAGATCTATGCCCTTTAATATGAAAAGGTTAAGTTGCACAATAAGAATGCTTCGTTTAGGTTGAGTGACTCCTCTTATTTTTCTAAACCGTAAAAAAATCATTCCAATAATAATTCTAAGGAAAAATAATCTTCCAATGTGGCATTCCTGAAATCCATCCCTTCTCATCCATCAAACTAACCAAAAATTTTCTCCTAATTTGTCCCCTGTTCAGAATTTCCAGTAAAAGTATTAATAGAAATGTTATACCCCCATAGGAGAACCTTACTTCTCTATGTTGGAAAATTTGTTAAAAGTGGGAGCCATCACTCTTCCACTTGTCAAACCACATATTATTTTTGACCCTTCCCATTTTATACCTGTATGGTATAAAGAGAATTACTACAGTAACTATCACTGCGTTAGGGGGCATAGTGATGAAAATTGTAAAAATATTCAAGAATATTATCCAAGAAATATTAGATAATGGAGATCATTTCACACATCAATCACAAAAAGGAAAATGCATAATACATTTTCATAAACCTCAAAAAGTTTAACAACTATTCCCAAGAAAACTCTATATCCAAACCAAACCCACAACAAGATACAGTTCCAAGTCTGGTTAGACAACTCAAACTAAACATGTCTAATCCTTCCACAAGATGTCCATGTTTTCTCAGAGAAAAGGAGATGAATCCCTATCCTCTCAGTATTCACACACCATCTTATCAAGTTTGAAGAATTTGTGGTATGAGCTCTTCGAACAACATGGAAGTACCAAAACTAAACCAACTATTTTAGCTACCAAGGAGAACCTATCTCACCCAGAGATTCACCAATCAATGGAGCTTACCAACCAAAATTAATCTCTTCAAGCCTTTTCAAGTAGACAGATCATAACCCATGAGTTCTAATGCATTTCAAGATCCTATGAGTATCCAGTAAGTCTCAAACTCAGAACACAAGTACAAAACCAAACACCTCGACTCAAATACTTGTTCTGTAACACTCTGAACTATTGTTACTTCCTCCTGAGCATTCAAGTGTTGATATATGATTTCTTCTGTAAAAGGATGTGTTCCTTTGATTGTGAAGTCATGCTTGATATGGATTGTATCTTCTTTGTCTCTTGAAGATCTTTGACTGAGTCAGGATATGCTTGGACTCTTTTATTTCTTTCATTTTAGCACTTGAGTTCAATCTGATTTCACTATGAATTGTGGATTTATCCATCTTTATGACTCAGCCTTGGATCAGTGGCATTGATCCAAGAGATGTTTTAAGTTTATTCTGGATGAACAAAAATTATAGACCTTACAAAGGTTGCAAGGTCTGAATGTGTTGAATAAGCAATTCCGGAGTCTAACTCAGGCTGATCATGTTAAATGAATTGGTTCCCGATATTGTAATATCAGGAAGGTCTAGACATTGAGCCAGGTAATAAATTCTAGATACATGTATACTGCTAGCTTATTATCAATGCTGGATAGAATCCATTTCGGGAATGTATATTTGTTGGTTCTTATACTGAACGAATTCTATTTGTTAAGACCTAGACTAGATTTATTAAGGTTAATAACCTAAACCTAAACTATAACCTATGGGTTAGATTAGTGCTAATCTAACCTAGCCCTAAACTATAAGCTAAATGTTCTAAGGTTAGCGACCTAGCACTAAGGAAGTTACACTAAGTATCACCTTAAGATCTAACCTATGTTTCTAACCTAACTAATGATCATGGATGAAGGGGGACCTATAAAGGGGTGCGAGCCATGGGTGGTAGTTTCTATGGCATTAAATGAAGATGGATAAGTATGAAGGACAAGGGATTTGGTGGATAGTTTCAAATGGCTAGTTGAGACTGACGTGGCAGAGTCACCAAATCTAGAAATGGTCATTTGTTTGTAATTTTATCAATCACCAACTATGGCGGTCGGTGGCAATGGAGTTTGGGCGGGAATTTTGGAGTTAATGTCATTAATGAACTCGGTTCCTGAGCACGGATTGCTTGGGAAGGCATGCAAAATGGAAAACTAGCTGGTTGTTTGGTTTTCCATGCGCTCCAGTTTTCTCTTTGTTTGATCACTGGTTCTTTGAACTAGTCTACTTAGTGTTGCATGGCAACTATGAGAATAACTAGCTCTTTTCTCTGTTGAGGAAAGTTTATAAGGCATAAGGGTAACAAATTATTGTTGCTGAATCTAATGTGGAAGAAGAGGAGAAGGCTCGAGCTCATTCAAAGGTCTTCTTCGGATTTTTAAAGCGACATTACCAGGCATGATAGGCCCTGACTTTTAAAAATCTTGCTTTACTCTCAAGGCTTTCATTAAAACAAATCTGTTTAGGTGATTTCAGTTCAGTTGGTTTGAAGCAATGTTTTGGTTCTTCTTTTCCTATGGAATTATGAATCTCAGGTTTTTCGAAGACCTTGTTGGAATGGTTACTGTATTATTCTTCTTTTTGGTTTCATTTCGAGTACAGACCGGTTGTGCTTTTATTGTTGATGTGGAACCCTGTTGAATCTTGCTAGAATACTTTAAGTTCCTTCTGGTTGGAATGCTTACTGAGATTATTCTACTTGAATGCGACTATTGTCGAGGTCCTTACTGAGTTTGTGATTTTGGGTTAGAATCTGTTGAAAGTAGCAAGGATTAAATACGAAAATGACTCAGTGAGAGTCTTTGTAATGTTTCATATGTCTCGACTTCTGTTGAAGTTTTGTAGAGGATACTTTTAGCATGTTATGGTTGGAACTCTTGAAATTGATAGTATGTTACAACTTCTGTAGAAGTTTAGTTGAGAATGCTATTTGGTTTCGACTCCTTTTGAATCCTTGAAACATAACTTATGTTTTTAAATTTTGTAGTAGTTTCCTTGTGCATACTGTTGGAATCCTTGAAATGGGTGGTATGTTATTGACTTCTGCGGAAGCTTGTTGTGGATACTCATTGGTTTTGAGTCTGTTGAAGTCCTTGAAATGTAACTGGTGTTTCTACTTCTGTGTAAGCTTAGTTTTGAATACGGTTGGTATTGACTTAGTGAGAGTCCTTGAAATGTATCTTGTATTTCAAACTTCTGTCTAAGCTTGGTTATGAATGTTGTTGTTTTGTTAAGAATACTAAATGTTATTGACTTCGATGGAGTCCTTGAAACGTAATTTATGTTTTAACTTCTGTAGAAGTTTTGTTGTGAGTACTTTTAGGATTCTTGAATCGTTTTCGTATGAATTCAACTTCAATCAAAACCTTGGTTATAAGTACTAGTTGGATCTGACACTGTTGGAGTCCATGATATGCTGCATGTTGGCTCGTTTCTTGATTTGAGTCCTCGTTGAGCATGCATATCATTTTGACTCTTTCTTAATATTGTTGTGTTATGTTCAGTTCGATTCTGAGGAATTAAGGGATGGGGTTTCTTTATCAACTCGACTTTGTTTGATACCCTGTTATATTTTATAGTAGCTCGACTTCAGATGAAACTTTGAGGAAATTTATTGATATGGAATTTGGCTTCTGTGAAGACCTTGTGATTATTCTTCTTGAAAACGGATTCTAATTTACATCCTTGTTGTATAATCGTAGGGATTTGATTAGTTGAATGAAGCTATGCATGTTGTGTTTCGACTCTGAGTGAATGTCACTCTATTTGCAAATGGAAACATTATTGTTTTAATGTTATCTTGTCTCAAGTTTGATTGAAACAAAGAGCTCTTAGCTGTACCATGTTAGGTGATGGTGTTGTGTATTTTCATGTTGATAAATGATAAGGAAAAGATTTTTTGAGTCTTTCATGGTTGGATTATTTTCTGTTGCTTGGTGCGAAAGCTCTTGAATCGCTTAGTAGCTACAGGTGACTTTTATATTTGGATTTAGATGGAACTGTAGTTCTTCTTGTAATCACGACTGTTTAGTTGCATGTGTAAATGTATATGTATTAATCTAAAGGAGTTGGAATAGTCCAGAATGTTATTGATTTAGGATTCTGATGGACTCTGTTCTTTCTTCTAGACTATAACTTATATATTGATCTATATAATAAGTTGAATAGGAAAATTTTCTCTCTCCTAGACAGAAAAACTTGTGTGCTTTCTTCTTGCATCCTTTTGCGATCTCTACGGTATGGGCATAACAAGAATAAAATGTGGTATTGTATGGAGAGACTGGTATAAAATGTGTGTTGTTGTATAAATGGGTATACTTGTCAATACCATTGAAATGTGTTATGATGATAAAAGAATTAAGACAGTGAGCTTGTTGAATGTGTTAACTACCTTTGATAAATTGTTAGAAACAATCTTGTAGGAGTTATGTTGTCTTTAGAATGGTTGTATTCATATGTTCTTAGTATCTAACATATAGGATGATTAGCTTGATTTAAGTTTGGAATGTGAAGAAATGATTTCATAAAAATAGGTTGTTTAATGAGAACAATTGGTGGATTGCAATTGTTTTAAGAATTAGTGCTTATCATGCTCTGTTCACCGAACTGACCCGTGTTGATAATTTTTGTAGATGATTGCCGTAAGTGGTAAAGACACGCAGATCTGATATGATGTTCAAATTGTTTAATTTGGTTTTACGATGAAAATTCCAATTTGATTCTCTAAATGTACTACTTGAAGAAAGATGTTCTTTTGCTATTGAGTATTATATCAAATATGCTGAATGCATAAAATGTATTTGATTAGCTTAGAAATGAATGAAATGAGGTATTTTTTATGTATGTGTTGAATTCGTATCTTAATGGATTGAACTTCTTTGGTTCAAAAGATTTTAAGAGAATTGTTATTATTGTATACCTTGGAGACATTTGGGATCCTCTAAGTAAGCTTTGCAAAGATTATGTGACTGAATACTTGTGTATGTTTAGTAGTTCTGTTATGATCTATCTAAAGCTAAATTGGAATTTAGATCACTATCTTTTGAGAAGTTAAGGTTAAAATAAACCTCAACAGGAAGCTAAACGGGCTGAATAAATTATTACTGCTTAGTCTTGATCTAAGTCAAGACAACGTTTAATGGGATTTTTAATCACTATATCTCAATACTAATAAGTAAGATATATTTCAGTTATGAGAACTGATATAAACCAAAAAGGGTATGGTTAGCAACCTTATGTGAAGATTAAGGGCTATTGCCTAGTTTTGTTGATTTAGATTTCTATTTTTCAATGAACTCCTTGATGGGACCTCAAGTCTTAATAACTTCTCTTTGTGTAATGGGTTTTATTAAGAAAGGTAATTATAAGGTGTGGAACCCAGGGGTTGGGAAAAGACTACCCTAAAAGGAGCGTCTTAAGTATAACTTTAACTCAATTAAAGTAACACCTTAAAATGAGTAGATCTTTTCAAGGTGGATTTGAAGGTTGAGGGCACAAGTCAACTGCAGGGTTGTACCTTCGAGAATATTAGGATCTTCTCAAAGATACAACAATGCAGGTGACTCATGGCAACACACTTTGCATTGATCGTTAAGATTTACATCTTAACTCACACAAGTTTTACTCTGGGACTGATTAGGAATGTGGTCATGTTATAAGGTTGCCCCAGGAGACTCGGGGTATCTTGACACACTGGGTTAACTAGGGTTGACCCAGTATGTCAGCGTATCCCTAGTCCTCGGGAGCATCCCTTTAACGTTGTCATAATACTAATCCATTCCTGAGTGAATAACTTGGGGCAAGAGAGACTGACAGAAGTTAGTATAAGACATTCTACATAACATAGGAATGGGGTGAAGGACGTATTCCAGATTGACGAGTATGCCGTCAAGGGATACGAGACATAAGCAGTATGTTTCAAATCTTTGGCCAAAGTATCGCAAGCTGCTAATTGCGTTGTCCTATGTCACCTAGTCTAAGGGACGAGATGCCAATGAATAATGGTAACAATTATTCAGATAGGTTCCTTGGACAGAGCATTCTGAATCCCAGATTAGGGAAGAGAACTGCAAGAGTGATGTGTTAAAATAAAAATTCCAACTCTTTGATACTCATGAATAGATCAGTAGATTACCCAGTCATGGAATGAATAGATTGGAGGTACTCCGAGTCATTACAACATCATATGGTTATCTGTTATAAGAATGGTTGTTTTGATTTGTGAGTTCTAAATTATGTATTTAGAACTAGGAAGTATTTATCAAAAGAAAAAAAAAATCTTGTTCTATTGTTCTAAAATGGAGATGTTACATCTTGGTATCAGAGCTGAAGGTTGCAGCTCTTGGACCTATTGTGTCCATAATCTAATAAAAACCTGAATTTTCTTGTAACAGAAAATGGTTAGAACAAGGGGGAATGTTGCGAATAATGCTCCACCAGAAGGAGGGGCAGCACCAACCCAAAAGCTTGATGAGATCCTTTCTGCCCTATTAGACACAAGAGATCATTTAGCTGTACTTGAATAGCAAGTAATGGGAAATGAGGAGGAAGATGAAGCTGGTAATAACAATCAGCAACCTCCTGAGGACAACCCCGATATGGGTGTTGATATTAATGCTGGAAATGCACCTGTCCAACCAGAAAACAAAAAGGCCAGGTTGGCAGCAAAACTCACTAATGATATAAAAAGGATAAGCCCACCTAAATATGATGGCACCACATTAGGAGATGGAGCTGAGAACTGGCTCAGCGAAATGGAGAAGTACTTTGCAATAAGAAACTTCTCAGAGGAAACCAAAGCTATTTGGGGAGCCTATCAGCTTTCCCACGAAGCATCTTCATGGTGGGATAGCCATAAAGTTGAGCTAAATATTGATGAGACCAATATTACTTGGGATCAATTTAAGGGCTATTTTAGGCAACATTGGCTGCCATAACTTTTCTATGATCAGAAAATGACTGAATTCTAGAATTCAGCTCAAGGGAAGCTAACGGTAACTGAATACTGGGAGTGGTTTACAAAAATCCTCAAGTATGTAGCGCAGTATCAAACTGATGAGAAGTTCAGAATAAAAAAATTCATCATGGGACTGAATCCCGTGATAGGGGGAGAGGTTGATGTTCACAGTCTAACCACTATGGAAGGAGTTGTTGAAAAGGTCATAAGAGAAGAACAGAAATTAAAGGCTATTTCTGCTCATAAAGAGGAAGTGCGGAAGAAGATTCCAAACCCTTCTTCAACTTCACTTGCACCCAAAAAGGGACCATGGAAAATTTTTGGAAACAGAAGTAAGTTTCTAGGGGATAATAGTAAGAAAGCAGTAGCAAATAAGCCTGCTCGAAATGTAAGGGATAATTTTGCCAAAAATTATAACAATGGGCAGAAGCCCTATGGAGGACAACGTGATAATTACAAGGTTGGAGGTAATTTTGAGCCTAAAAAGGGACCTGTAGGAGGCTGGTACAATTGTGGCAAAGACCACTACGTGAGTCAGTGCCCTTTGAAGAAGGATGATCATAATCAACAGCATAAGATACATGTTGCAGTAGCAGACAAGCAAGCTGAAAAGCAGGTGACACCTATAGAAGTTCCGGGTAAGTTATTTGTCATACATATCACTATTATTTTTGATACAGGAGCTACTGAATGTTTTATTTCTAGTAAACTTTCTTCTAAATTTAAAAGAAAGGTAGGAAAAATGGATAAATCTTGGACTGTACTGTATGGTAATAATTCTATTTATATAGTGAGTATGTGTCTTTTTGGGGCAGTCCTTGACTTACCTAACTCTTCCACTGAAGTTGACCTCTATGTTACACCTTTGGGATCGTATGACATTGTCATCGGTGTCAATTGGTTAGCTGACCATAAAGAAAAAGTAGATTGCTATGAAAAGAATATAAAATGTTTAGATGATCGGTTGAATGTAGCAGAGATTCAAGGTGTGAAACAGGAGATTTCAGTTAGAAAACTATCAACTATGCAGCTTAAGAAGGATAAAAACAAAGGATGTACCCTTTATGCAGTAAAGATATCTGAATTTTCAGAATAAGATGGTGATTCCATGAAATGATTTCCACTTTTGCAAAGTTTCAAGGATGTTTTTCAGGAGGAATTACCAGGTTTACCACCCAAGAGGGAAATTGACTTCACCATCGAAATCAAACCAAGAACAAAACCTATTTCCAAAGCACCTTATTGGATGACTACTACATAGTTAGTTGAGCTTAAGGCACAATTGCAACAGTTTTTGTCTAAAGGTTTGATTAGACCAAGTGTTTCACCTTGGGGAGCACCAGTAATATTTGTGAAAAAGAAGGATGGAACACTTAGGCTGTGTATTGATTATCAGATGTTGAACAAAGAAACAATAAAGAACAGATACCCACTTTCAAGGATCGACAATCTATTTGATCAGATGCGTGGGGCAGTGGTTTATTCTAAGATAGATCTTCGATCTGGTTATCATCTGTAACACTCTAAACAGTTGTTACTTCCTCCTGAGCATTCAAGTTTTGATATATGATTTCTTCTGTAAAAGGATATATTCCTTTGATTGTGAAGTCATGCTTGTTATGGACTATATCTTCTTTGTAATTGAAGATCTTTGACTGAGTCAGAATATGATTGGACTCTTTTATTTCTTTCATTTTGCACCTGAGTTTAATCTGATCTCAGAATGAATTGTGGATTTATCCATCTATAAGACCCAGCCTTGGATCAGTGGCATTGATCCAAGAGATGCTTTAATTTTATTCGGGATGAACAAAAAATTATAGACCTTATGCAGGTTGCAAGGTCTGAATGCATTGAATAAGCTATTCTGGAGTCTAACTCAGGCTGATCATGTTAAATGAATTGGTTCCCGATATCGTAATATCAGGAAGGTCTTGATCATGGGCTAGGTAACAAATTCAGATACATTTATTCAACTAGCCTATTGGCAGTGCTGGAGTGAATCCTTTTTGTGAATGTATGTCTGTAGGTTCTTATTCTGAACATTTTAAATGTTAGACCTAAACTAGACTTATTAAGGTTAATAACCTAAACCTAAACTATAACCTATGGGTTAGGTTAGTGCTAACCTAGGCCTAAGCTATAAAATAATGTTCTAAAGTTAGTGACCTAGTGCTAAGGAGGTTAGACTAAGTATCATCTTAAATCCTAACCTATGCTTCTAACCTAACAAATGTTAGTGGAGGAAGGGGACCTATGAAGGGGTGCGAGCCATGGGCGGTAGTTTCTATGGCATTAAATGGGATGGATAAGTATGATGGACAGGGATTTAGTGGAAGTTTCAAACGGCTAGTGAGACCGACGTGGCAGAGTCGCCAAAGTTAGAAATGTTCTTTGACTTGCATTTGTCCATCGCCAACTATGGCGGTCGGTGGAAATGGAGATTGAACGGGAATTTTAGAGTTAATATAATTAATGAACTCAGTCTTCGAGCTCGGATTTCTCAGGAAGACATGCAAACTGGAAAACTGGTAGTTTGTTTGGTTTTTCATGTGCTTCGGTTTTCTCTCTGTTTGATCACTGGTTCTTTGCACCAGTCTACTTGGTGCTGCATGGAAAATATGAGTGTAACTTGCTCTTTTCTCTGTCAAGGAAATTTTATAAGGCATGGAAATAACAAATTATTGTTGTTGAATCTAACGTGGAAAAAGAGGAGAAGGCTCGAGCTCTTTCAGTGGTCTTCTTCAGATTTTTTAAGAGGCATTACCAGCCATGTGAGGTCCTAACTTTTAAAAAACTTGCTTTCTTTCAAATGATTTCATTAGAACAACTCTATTCAGATGATTTTTGGGTTCAGTTGGTTTTTATGATAGCTTTGTGTGATTTAGTTGCTGTATCTTCTTACTGGCTCGATTTTTCAAGTGAACCCTTGATGGGTGTGTATTGTGTTTTGAACTGTCGCACTATCTTGCTATGTTTTGCATTTCAGTTAGATTTTGTAGAAATGCTTGCAAGGAAAATACATGAATTCGGTTCTGTGGGAGTCCATGAATTGTTTTCTTGTTTGACTCAGACTTCATTCGATACCTTGTTGTTTTCACTTGTTGAAAAGGATACTGTTGGAATTCTTGAATGTGCATGATATTTCGACTTCTGTATAAGTTATGTCGTGATTAATATATGTTATTGATGTTGTTTAACTTCTTGAATTGAAATTATGTGTTGGCTTCTGAAGAAGTACAGTCATGAATACATTATGTTATTGAATTCTGTTGGAATCCTTGAGTGGATAGTATTTGAATTCTGAAGGAGTTTTAGATGGAGAATATTACTTGGGCTCGACTCCTTTTGAACTATTGAAGCATATATTATGTTTTCCTCTTCTAAATAAGCTTAGAGTGAATATTGTTGTATTGGACTCAGTTGGAGTCCCTGTTATGAAACCAATATTCTGCTTCTGTATAAGCCTGTTTGTGAATTATTATTATTATTGGCACTGTTGGAATCCTTAATATATATATCTTGTATCTAGACTTCTGTAGAAATTTAGTTGTGAAAACTGTTGGTGTTGAATTAGTGGAAAACCTTGAATGCTTTCGTAGAAAATTTGGCTACTGACCTTGTCCACGCTATGTTTTCTTTTTTAAACTCAACTCTGTATGAGTCCTTGCTATATTCGCACTATCACAGCTCAGATGAAACTTTGTTCAAAATAATGAATTGATGATGACCTTTATGAAGACCTTGTTGAGGTTATTATTTCCGGTAAGTGTTTTTTAATTCACACCCATGTTGTATAAACGTGGAGATTTGTTTCAGTTGAATGAAGATGTGCTGGTTTGTGTTGGATTCAGTGTGAATGTCACTAGGTATGCATATGGAAATGTCATTTGTTTTAATGCTATCTAGCCTCTTGTTTGACTGTGACAAAAAGGTTATTCTTTTGATTTCGGCCTTGGATTTTAGTCCTTGCTGTGTTAGTAAGGATTAGATTGAGCTATATGTTGCTGAGTGTTTCGACTCAGTGGGATTGCTCTTGTGTTTGTGCATGATTACGTCTTCTATTATCATGACTATCTAGTTGTCTGCTTGACTGAAGTAAAGAGCTATTAACTATACCTTGATAAGCGACGGCATTGGATATTTTCTCATTTGTTGATTAATATGGAAGGTTATGTGGAATCTATTTGATGGATTATTCATCATTGCCTTGTCACGAGAGCTACTGTGTTGTTAAGTAAGTTATAGGCAATTTCTATTTGTGTATTTTGACGAAGTGTAGATCTTCTTGTGGTCTCAACTGGCTTAGTCGCAAGTGTATAATGTGATTGCATTACTCTTAAGTGGAAAGTATAGTCATGAGCATGTTGGGAAGGGAAATCTGAATGTCTTGGTTTCTTTCTCTTCTGCTGTAAAGTATATGTTGATATATTTTTATCTAACTGTTGGAATTGTTTTAACATACTGATGGATTCATGAATTATTATGATATTCATTTTATTATGTTAAATGTAATGGTCTATCTGATGTTTGTTGTCCTTGGGATTCAGATGGATAGTTGTTTTGGATACATTTGTTCTCCTTGGTCACTTACATTTATGAAGAAATATCTAAAAAGTATCTAGGACTATTTAGTAACTATAATATGAGTTACGCATTTATAGTCATGTTTGAATTACAAAAGAGCATAGTCTAAATTTGTTTACATGTTTGGTGAAACGATTTCATTTAAACAGGTTGTTTAATGAAAATAATTGGTGGATTGCGATTGTTTTAAGAATTAGTGCTTATCATGCTTAGTTCATCGAACTGACCCGTGTTGATAATTTTTGCAGATGGTTGTCGTAAGTGGTAAAAGCACGCAGATATGATAGGATGTTCAGATTGTTTAATTTGGTTTTATGATGAATTACAGCATGATTCTTTGAATGTACTACTTAAAGAAAGATGTTCTTTTGCTATTGAGTATTGTATCAAGTGCTGAATGCATAAAATGTATTTGATTAGCTTGAAAGGAATGAAAAAAGATATTTGTTACTTATGTGTTATATTCGTATCTTGATGGTTTGATCTTCTTCGGTTCGAATGATCTTGAGAGCATTATTATTATTGTATAATTTGGAGACTTTTGTGATTATCTAAGTATACTTGCAAGATTATGTAACTGAGTACTTATGATTGTTAGTAGTTCTAGTATGTTCTATCTAAAGCTAAATTGGAATTTAGATCACTGTCTTTCTGGAAGCTAGGGTTAAAATAAACCTGAGCAGGAAGCTAAACGAGATGAATAAATTATTACTTTCTAGTCTTGATCTAAATCAAGACAACGTTTAATTGGATTCTTAAATCACTATATCTCGATACTAATAAGTAAGATATAAATTTAGTTATGAGAACTGATATAAACCTAAAAAGGGTTTGGTTAGCAATCTCATGTGAAGGTTGATGGTTATTGTCCAATTTCGCTGATTTAGAATTATGTATATTCTATGAACACCTTGAAGGGACCGCTAGTCTTAATAACTTCTCTTGTGTAAAGGGTTTTACTAAGAAAGGTAATTCTAAGGTGAGGAACCCAGGGATTGGGAAAGACTAACCTTAAGGGAGCGTCTTTTAGTATAATTTTAACTCAATGTGTGTAACACTTATCAATAAGTAGATATTTTCGAGGTGGATTTAAAGGTTGACGACACAAGTCAACTGCAGGGTTGTACCTTCGAGAAGATTAGGATCTTCTCGAAGATACAACAATGCAGGTGACTTATGACGACACCCTTTGCATTGATCGTTAAGATTTACACCTTATACTCGAACAAGTTACTCTGGGACTGATTAGGAATGTGGTCACCTTATAAGGCTGCCCTAGGAGACTTGGGGTATCTTGACACACTGGATTAACTAGGGTTGACCCAGTATGTCAGCGTATCCCTAGTCCTCGGGAGCATCCCTATAACATTTTCATCTTACTAATCCATTCCTGAGTGAATAACCTAGGACAGGAGAGTCTGACAAAAGTCAGTATAAGACATTCTACATAACATAGGAATGGGGTGAAGGACGTATTCTAGATTGATGAGTATGCCATCAAGGAATACGAGACATAAGCAGTATGTTTCAAATCTTTGGCCAAAGTATCGCAAGCTGCTGATTACGTTGTCCTAAGTCACCTAGTCTAAGGGATGAGATGCCGATGAATAATGGTAACAATTATTCAGATAGGTTCCTTGGACAGAGCATTCTAAATCCCAGATTAGGGAAGAGAACTACAAAAGTATTGTGTTAAAATAAAAACGCCAACTCTTTGATACTCATGAATAGATCGGTAGATTACCGAGTCATGGAATGAATGGATCGGAAGTACTCCGAGTCATTACAACTCCATATGGTTATCTGATATAAGAATGGTTGTTTTTGATTTTCGAGTTCTAAATTATGTATTTAGAACCAGGAAGCATTTGTCAAAAAAAAGTTTACTTGTTCTAATGTATAAAAACTAAGGATGTTACATCTTGGTATCAGAGCTGAAGGTTGCAGCTCTTGGACCTATTATGTCCATAATCAGATAAAAACCTGAATTTTCTTATAACAGAAAATGGTTAGAACAAGGGGGAACGTTGCCAATAATGCTCCACCTGAAGAAGGGGCGGTAACAACCCAAAAAATTGATGAGATCCTTGCTGACCTGTTGGACACAAGAGATTGTTTCGTTGTACTTGAACAATAGGTGATGGGAAATGAGGAGGATGAAGAAGCTGGTAATAACAATCAGCAACCTCTTGAGGACAACCCTGATTTGGGTGTTGATATTAATGCTGGGAATGCACCTGTTCAACCAGAAAACAAAAAGGCTAGGTTGGTAGTAGAACTCACTAATGATATAAAGAGGATAAGCCCACCTAAGTATGATGGAACCACATTAGGAGATGGAGCTAAGAACTGGCTCACTGAAATGGAGAAGTACTTTGTAATAGGAAACTTCTCAGAGGAAACCAAAGCTATTTGGGGAGCCTATCAGCTTTCCCACGAAGCATCTTCATGGTGGGATAGCTGTAAAGCTGAGCTAAATATTGATGAGACCAATGTTACTTGGGATCAATTTAAGGGCTATTTTAGGCAACGATGGCTGCCAAAACTTTTCTATGATCAGAAAATGACAGAATTCCAGAACTTAGCTCAAGGGAAGCTAACGGTAAATGAATACTGGGAGCAGTTTACAAAACTCCTCAAGTATGTACCATAGTATCAAACTGACGAGAAGTTCAGAATACGGAAATTCATCATGGGATTGAATCCCGTTATAGGGGGAGAGGTCGATGTTCACATTCCAACCACTATGGAAGGAGTTGTTGAAAAGGCCATAAGACAAGAACAGAAATTAAAGGCTATTTCTGCTCATAAGGAGGAAGTGCGGAAGAATATTGCAAACCCTTCTTCAACCTCTCTTGCACCCAAAAAGGGACCATGGAAAAAGTTTGGAAACAAAAGTAAGTTTCCAGGGGATAATAGTAAGAAAGCTATAGCAAATAAGCCTGCTCGAAATGTAATGGATAATTTTTCCAAAAATTATAACAATGGGTAGAAGCCCTATGGAGGACAACGTGATAATTACAAGACTGGAGGCATGAGCCTAAAAAGGGACCTGTAGGAGGCTGCTACAATTGTGGCAAAGACCACTACGCAAATAGGTGCCCTTTTGAAGAAGGATGATCGTAATCTGCAGCATAAGATACATGCTACAGTAGCAGACAAGCAAGATGAAAAGCAAGTGACACCTATAGAAGTTCCGGGTAAGTTATTTGGCATACCTGTCACTATTCTTTTTGATACAGGAGCTACTGAATGTTTCATTTCTAATAAACTTGCTTCTAAACTTAAGAGAAAAGCTAGAAAAATGGATAAATCTTGGACTGTACAGTATGGTAATAACTCTGTTCATACAGTGAGTATGTGTCTTTTTGGGGCAGTCCTTGAATTACCTAATTTCTCCACGAAAGTTGACCTCTATGTTACACCTTTGGGGTCTTACGACATTGTCATTGGTGTCAGTTGGTTAGCTGACCATAAAGCAAAAGTAGACTACTATGAAAAGAATATAAGATGTTTAGATCATTAGCTGGAAACAACAGAGATTCAAGGGGTTAAATGGGAAATTTCAGTTAGAAAACTGTCAGCTATGCAGCTTAAAAAGGCTAAAAACAATGGATGTACCCTTTATGCAGTAAAGATATCTAAATTTTTGGAAGAAGATGGTGATTTCATGAAATGATTTCCTCTACTACAAAGTTTCAGGGATGTTTTTCCGGTGGAATTACCAGGGTTACCACCTAAGAGGGAATTTGACTTCACCATCGAAATCAAACCAGGAACGGAACCTATTTCCAAAGCACCTTATCGGATGACTACTACAGAGTTAGTCGAGCTTAAGGCACAATTACAAGAACTTTTGTCTAAAGGTTTGATTAGACCAAGTGTTTCACCTTGGGGAGCACCTGTAATATTTGTGAAAAAGAAGGATGGAACACTTACGCTATGTATTGATTATCGGATGTTGAATAAAGAAACAATCAAGAATAGATACCCACTTCCAAGGATCGACGATCTATTTGATCAGATGCATGGGGCAACGGTCTATTCTAAAATAAATCTTCGATCTGGTTATCATCAGTTAAGGATTAGAGAAGAAGATATTCATAAAACAACTTTCCGTACAAGGTATGGACATTATGAATTCACTGTTCTACCCTTTGGATTAACTAATGCACCCGCAACTTTTATGAACTTAATGAATAATATTTTTCAAGAATATTTGGACAATTTTGTACTTGTATTCTTGGACGATATTCTCATTTATTCTAAAAGTGTTGAGGAGCATAATGAGCATTTGAAGATAGTTTTGGGGATTTTGAGAAAAAGAAAGTTATATGGTAAGTTATCCAAATGTTCTTTCTTTGATTCAGAAGTTCACTATTTGGTTTATGTCATTAGTAAAGAAGGAATTGTTGTATATCCTTCAAAAATAGTGGCAATAACTGAGTGGCCTGCACCAAAGAATGTGCACGAAGTAAGAAGCTTCATGGGTCTTGCTGGTTATTATATAAAATTTGTTAAGGATTTTTCTAAATTAGCTGCACCGATAACTTCATTGCAGAAGAAGGATAAGAAATTTATTTGGAATGATAAGTGTGAAGCGGCTTTCAAAAGTCTGAAAAGCTAGTTGACTTCCGCACCTATATTAGTTGTACCAGACCCAAATGGGAGGTTTACTATTGTAACGGATGCTTCTAGGGAAGGCCTTGGAGGTTTTTTGTTACAAAATGATCAATTCATAGCATATGAAAGTAGAAAACTTAAGTTACATGAGCTGAATTATGCTCCTCATAATTTGGAGCTTGCTGCCATTGTTCATGCGCTTTAAGTCTGGAGACACTATTTACTTGGGAAACCTTTTGGGTTGAAAACTGATCACTTAGGACTGAAATATATTTTCACTCAGCCTAATCTAAATGCCAGACAGAGAAGGTGGTTAGAATTTTTATCACAATATGATTTTGATATTAGCTACATCAAAGGGAAGGAGAATAGAGTAGCAGATGCTCTAAGTCGTAGGAGGCACATTTCTGCTCTTATAACATTAAGAACTCAGTTTAAGGATGAGGTAAAAAGTGCCTCAGAATCTGATATTTACTTTCAGCAAGTAAAAGTAGCACTTGCTGCAGAACCTAATGATGAAAGGTATAAAGGTTTTCATTTTGATAATGAAGGAATCTTGCGTTATGAAAACAGGGTATACGTACCTATACTGAATGATTTGAGGAAGAAGTTGTTAGTTGAATTTCATAATTCACCTTTCTCTGGACACCCGGGTATTACAAAAATGCTTGCTGATCTGAAACAACAATACTTTTGGAAAGGTATGAAAAAGGATGTCAGTGAATTTGTAACTCATTGTCTAGAATGTCAGCGGGTTAAGGCAGAACATATGCACCCTGCTGGACTGTTATATCCTCATAGCATACCGTAGTACAAATGGCAAGTAATAAGCATGGACTTTGTACAAGGGTTACCTATGTCCAGGAATAAACATGATGTTATCCTGGTAGTTGTAGATAAACTAACTAAGGTAGCTCATTTCATCGCTGAAAATCTAAAGGATGATTTACCAGTGCTGGCCAAAAGATTCGTACACGAAATTTTCAGATTACATGGTGTACCAGAATTGATTATATCTGACAGGGATCCAAGAATGACGTCAAGGTTTTGGCAAACGCTTAATACAGCTCTTGGAATGAAACTAAACTTCAGTTCTGCATATCATCCAGAAACGGATGGACAAACTGAGAGGGTAAATCAAGTGTTGGAGGACATGTTGTGAATGTATTGTATGGATCAACAGTATAAATGGGAAGAGTATCTTCCATTAGTTGAATTCGCATACAACAACACTTATCACTCATCTCTTAAAATGGCACCATTTGAAGAACTTTATGGAAGAAAGTGCAGAACCCCTATTAGCTGGGATAGTGTTGAGGATAGAGTGGTAATTGGACCAGAGATCCTCACTGAAATGGAACAGCAAGTTAAGCTGATTCGTGAATGATTAAAGGAAGCAGCGGATAGGCAGAAGAGCTATGCTAACCTTAAGCAGGTTGATCGAAGGTTTGAGCTTGGTGAGAAGGTTTTTCTTTGTGTTAAACCCAGAAAGAGTTCTATAACTTTTGGCAAGGCTGCCAAGTTGTCACCTTGTTTCGTGGGACCTTTCGAAATTGTCAAAATAATCAATCCTGTAGCTTATCGATTAGCATTACCACCTGCTTTATCTCACATGCATGATGTTTTCCATATTTCTTTGCTTAAGAAATACGTTTCAGATTTGTCACATGTCTTAAATTGGAATTCCTTACAGGTCCAAGACCCAGGAATAATCGTGGTTAAACCCACACGAGTGCTGGAAACTCACCAATTGCATTTGAGAAATCATGAAATACAGCAATGTAAGGTCCAGTGGGACCAGTTTAACGAAGAAAGTGCAACTTGGGAAAATCTGGAAGAGATGAAAATTGCTTTTCCTTTTCTTTTTCAACAGAATGAAATCTGTTGACAAAACATTTCTTTTATGAACTTATCTTTTTCAAGTTTATATAAAATCCAGATGGAGGCAAACATTATTCAGGCTGAATAAAATGTGTTGTGACATTGATTTCTGGAACTATGCAAGTTGGAAATAGTCGCATTGTTTTGTGAACTAATAAATTGGTTGACCTGAAGGTTAATCGAATATGTAATCATCGGGATGATGAATCTTTTAGGAGGGAAGCATGTAACACTCTGAACTGTTGTTACTTCCTCCTGAGCATTCAAGTGTTGATATATGATTTCTTCTGTAAAAGGATATGTTCCTTTGATTGTGAAGTCATGCTTGATATGGACTGTATCTTCTTTGCAATTGAAGATCTTTGACTGAGTCAGAATATGATTGGACTCTTTTATTTCTTTCATTTTGCACCTGAGTTTAATCTGATCTCGGAATGAATTGTGGATTTATCCATCTATAAGACCCAGCCTTGGATCAGTGGCATTGATCCAAGAGATGCTTTAAGTTTATTCGGGATGAACAAAAAATTATAGACCTTATGCAGGTTGCAAGGTCTGAATGCGTTGAATAAGCTATTCCGGAGTCTAACTCAGGCTGATCGTGTTAAATGAATTGGTTCCCGATATCGTAATATCAGGAAGGTCTTGATCGTGGGCCAGGTAATAAATTCAGATACATTTATTCAACTAGCCTATTGGCAGTGCTGGAGTGAATCCTTTTCGTGAATGTATGTCTGTAGGTTCTTATTCTGAACATTTTAAATGTTAGACCTAAACTGGATTTATTAAGGTTAATAACCTAAACCTAAACTATAACCTATGGGTTAGGTTAGTGCTAACCTAGGCCTAAGCTATAAACTAATGTTCTAAAGTTAGTGACCTAGCGCTAAGGAGGTTAGACTAAGTATCATCTTAAATCCTAACCTATGCTTCTAACCTAACAAATGTTAGTGGAGGAAGGGGACCTATGAAGGGGTGCGAGCCATGGGTGGTAGTTTCTATGGCATTAAATGGGATGGATAAGTATGAAGGACAGGGATTTAGTGGAAGTTTCAAACGGCTAGTGAGGCCGACGTGGCAGAGTCGCCAAAGTTAGAAATGGTCTTTGACTTGCATTTGTCCATCGCCAACTATGGCGGTCGGTGGCAATGGAGATTGAGTGGGAATTTTGGAGTTAATACAATTAATGAACTCGGTCTTCGAGCTCGGATTTCTCGGGAAGACATGCAAAATGGAAAACTGGTAGTTTGTTTGGTTTTTCATGCGCTCCGGTTTTCTCTCTGTTTGATCACTGGTTCTTCGCACCAGTCTACTTGGTGTTGCATGGAAAATATGAGTGTAACTCGCTCTTTTCTTTGTCAAGGAAAGTTTATAAGGCATGGAAATAACAAATTATTGTTGTTGAATCTAACGTGGAAAAAGAGGAGAAGGCTCAAGCTCTTTCAGTGGTCTTCTTCGGATTTTTAAGCGGCATTACCAGGCATGTTAGGCCCTAACTTTTAAAAATCTTGCTTTCTTTCAAATGATTTCATTAGAACAACTCTGTTCAGATGATTTTTGGGTTCAGTTGGTTTTTATGGTAGCTTTGTGTGATTTAGTTGCTGTATCTTCTTATTGGCTCGATTTTTCAAGTGAACCCTTGATGGGTGTGTATTTTGTTTCGAACTGTTGCACTATCTTGCTGTGTTTTGCATTTCAGTTAGATTTTGTAGAAATGCTTGCAAGGAAAATACATGAATTCGGTTCTGTGGGAGTCCATGAATTGTTTTCTTGTTTGATTCAGACTTCAGTCGATACCTTGTTGTTTTCACTTGTTGAAAAGGATACTGTTGGAATTCTTGAATGTACATGATATTTCGACTTCTGTATAAGTTATGTCGTGATTAATATATGTTATTGATGCTGTTGAACTTCTTGAAATGAAATTATGTCTTGGCTTCTGAAGAAGTACAGTCGTGAATACATTATGTTATTGAATTCCGTTGGAATCCTTGAGTAGATAGTATTTGACTTCTGAAGGAGTTTTAGATGGAGAATATTACTTGGGCTCGACTCCTTTTGAACTATTGAAGCATATATTATGTTTTCCTCTTCTGAATAAGCTTAGAGTGAATATTGTTGTATTGGACTCAGTTGGAGTCCTTGTTATGAAACCAAACCTTCTGTATAAGCCTGTTTGTGAATAATTATTATTATTGGCACTATTGGAATCCTTATATATATATATATATATATCTTGTATTTAAGCTTCTGTGTTTTCGTGAATGCCATACGTTTCTACTCCTGAAGGATTAGTTGTGATTACGGTATGTTATTGTTTTGGTTGGAATCCTTAATATGTATATATATCTTGTATCTTAGACTTCTATAGAAATTTAGTTGTGAATATCTTGTACTCTTGGTAGTTGAATGTATTTTGTACTACTACTTTTGGTGATTTGTGAAACTGTGCTTAATTATTGATATTGGCTCTGTTTGGAAAACCTTGAATGCTTTCATAGGAATTCGTAGGAAGCTACTGACCTTGTCCACGCTGTGTTTTCTTTTTTAAACTCGACTCTGTATGAGTCCTTGCTATATTCGCACTATCACGGCTTGGATGAAACTTTGTTGAAAATAATGAATTGATGATGACCTTTATGAAGACCTTGTTGAGGTTATTATTTCTGGTAAGCGTCTTCTAATTCACACCCATGTTGTATAAATGTGGAGATTTGTTTCAGTTGAATGAAGCTGTGCAGGTTTGTGTTGGATTCAGTGTGAATGTCACTAGGTATGCATATGGAAATGTCATTTGTTTTAATGCTATCTAGCCTCTTGTTTGACTGTGATAAAAAGGTTATTCTTTTGATTTCGGCCTTGGATTTTAGTCCTTGCTGTGTTAGTAGGGATTAGATTGAGCTGTATGTTGCTGAGTGTTTCGACTAAGTGGGATTGCTCTTGTGTTTGTGCATGATTACGTCTTCTGTTATCATGACTATCTAGTCGTGTGCTTGACTGAAGTAAAGAGCTATTAACTGTACCTTGATAAGCGATGGCGTTGGATATTTTCTCATTTGTTGATTAATATGGAAGGTTATGTGGAGTCTATTTGATGGATTATTCATCACTGCCTTGTCACGAGAGCTACTGTGTTGTTCAGTAAGTTACAGGCAATTTCTATTTGTGTATTTTGATGAACTGTAGATCTTCTTGTGGTCTCGACTGGCTTAGTTGCAGGTGTATAATGTGATTGCATTACTCTTAAGTGGACAGTACAGTCATGAGCATGTTGGGAAGGGACATCTGAATGTCTCGGTTTCTTTCTCTTCTGCTGTAAAGTATATGTTGATATATTTTTATCTAACTGTTGGAATTGTTTTAACATACTGATGGATTCATGAATTATTATGATATTCATTTTATTATGTTGAATGTAATGGTCTGTCTGATGTTTGTTGTCCTTGGGATTCAGATGGATAGTTGTTTTGGATACATTTGTTCTCCTTGGTCACTTACATTTATGAAGAAATATCTGAAAAGTATCTAGGACTATTTAGTAACTATAATATGAGTTACGCGTTTATAGTCATGTTTGAATTACAAAAGAGCATAGTCTGAATATGTTTACATGTTTGGTGAAATGATTTCATTTAAACAGGTTGTTTAATGAAAACAATTGGTGGATTGCGATTGTTTTAAGAATTAGTGCTTATCATGCTCAGTTCATCGAACTGACCCGTGTTGACAATTTTTGCAGATGGTTGCCGTAAGTGGTAAAAGCACGCAGATCTGATAGGATGTTCAGATTGTTTAATTTGGTTTTATGATGAATTACAGCATGATTCTCTGAATGTACTACTTGAAGAAAGATGTTCTTTTGCTGTTGAGTATTGTATCAAGTATGCTGAATGCATAAAATGTATTTGATTAGCTTGAAAGGAATGAAAAAAGATATTTGTTACTTATGTGTTGTATTCGTATCTTGATGGTTTGATCTTCTTTGGTTCGAATGATCATGAGAGAATTATTATTATTATTGTATAATTTGGAGACTTTTGTGATTATCTAAGTATACTTGCAAGATTATGTAAATGAGTACTTATGATTGTTAGTAGTTCTAGTATGTTCTATCTAAAGCTAAATTGGAATTTAGATCACTGTCTTTCTGGAAGCTAGGGTTAAAATAAACCTGAGCAGGAAGCTAAACGAGCTGAATAAATTATTACTTCCTAGTCTTGATCTAAATCAAGACAACGTTTAATTGGATTCTTAAATCACTATATCTCGATACTAATAAGTAAGATATAAATTCAGTTATGAGAACTGATATAAACCTAAAAAGGGTTTGGTTAGCAATCTCATGTGAAGGTTGATGGTTATTGTCCAATTTCATTGATTTAGAATTATGTATATTCTATGAACACCTTGAAGGGACCGCTAGTCTTAATAACTTCTCTTGTGTAAAGGGTTTTACTAAGAAAGGTAATTCTAAGGTGAGGAACCCAGGGATTGGGAAAGACTAACCTTAAGGGAGCGTCTTTTTGTATAATTTTAACTCAATGTGGGTAACACTTATCAATAAGTAGATCTTTTCGAGGTAGATTTAAAGGTTGACGGCACAAGTCAACTGCAGGGTTGTACCTTCGAGAAGATTAGGATCTTCTCAAAGATACAACAATGCAGGTGACTTATGACGACACCCTTTGCATTGATCGTTAAGATTTACACCTTAAACTTGAACAAGTTACTCTGGGACTGATTAGGAATGTGGTCACGTTATAAGGCTGCCCTAGGAGACTCGGGGTATCTTGACACACTGGATTAACTAGGGTTGACCCAGTATGTCAGCGTATCCCTAGTCCTCGGGAGCATCCCTATAACGTTGTCATCTTACTAATCCATTCCTGAGTGAATAACTTGGGACAGGAGAGTCTGACAGAAGTCAGTATAAGACATTCTACATAACATAGGAATGGGGTGAAGGACGTATTCCAGATTGACGAGTATGCCGTCAAGGAATACGAGACATAAGCAGTATGTTTCAAATCTTTGGCCAAAGTATCACAAGCTGCTGATTGCGTTGTCCTAAGTCACCTAGTCTAAGGGATGAGATGCCGATGAATAATGGTAACAATTATTCAGATAGGTTCCTTGGACAGAGCATTCTAAATCCCAGATTAGGGAAGAGAACCGCAAGAGTATTGTGTTAAAATAAAAACGCCAACTCTTTGATACTCATGAATAGATCGGTAGATTACCGAGTCATGGAATGAATAGATCGGAAGTACTCCGAGTCATTACAGCTGCATATGGTTATCTGTTATAAGAATGGTTGTTTTTTATTTGTGAGTTCTAAATTATGTATTTAGAACCAGGAAGCATTTGTCAAAAAAAAAATTTACTTGTTCTAATGTATAAAAATGAGGATGTTACATCTTGGTATCAGAGCTGAAGGTTGCAGCTCTTGGACCTATTGTGTCCATAATCTGATAAAAACCTGAATTTTCTTGTAACAGAAAATGGTTAGAACAAGGGGGAACGTTGCGAATAATGCTCCACCTGAAGGAGGGGCGGCAACAACCCAAAAAGCTTGATGAGATCCTTGCTGCCCTGTTGGACACAAGAGATCGGTTAGCTGTAATTGAACAACAGGTGATGGGAAATGAGGAGGATGAAGAAGCTGGTAATAACAATCAGCAACCTCCTGAGGACAACCCTGATTTGGGTGTTGATATTAATGCTGGGAATGCACCTGTTCAACTAGAAAACAAAAAGGCCAGGTTGGCAGCAGAACTCACTAATGATATAAAGAGGATAAGCCCACCTAAGTATGATGGCACCACATTAGGAGATGGAGCTGAGAACTGGCTCAGTGAAATGGAGAAGTACTTTGCAATAAGAAACTTCTCAGAGGAAACCAAAGCTATTTGGGGAGCCTATCAGCTTTCCCATGAAGCATCTTCATGGTGGGATAGCCGTAAAGTTGAGCTAAATATTGATGAGACCAATATTACTTGGGATCAATTTAAGGGCTATTTTAGGCAACGATGGCTGCCATAACTTTTCTATGATCAGAAAATGACAGAATTCTAGAACTTAGCTCAAGGGAAGCTAACGGTAACTGAATACTGGGAGCGGTTTACAAAAATCCTCAAGTATGTACCGCAGTATCAAACTGACGAGAAGTTCAGAATACAAAAATTCATCATGGGATTGAATCCCGTGATAGGGGGAGAGGTCGATGTTCACAGTCCAACCACTATGGAAGGAGTTGTTGAAAAGGCCATAAGACAAGAACAGAAATTAAAGGCTATTTCTGCTCATAAGGAGGAAGTGCAGAAGAAGATTGCAAACCCTTCTTCAACCTCTCTTACACCCAAAAAGGGACCATGGAAAAAGTTTGGAAACAAAAGTAAGTTTCCAGGGGATAATAGTAAGAAAGCAGTAGCAAATAAGCCTGCTGGAAATGTAAGGGATAATTTTTCCAAAAATTATAACAATGGGCAGAAGCCCTATGGAGGACAACGTGATAATTACAAGACTGGAGGAAATTTTGAGCCTAAAAAGGGACCTGTAGGAGGCTGCTACAATTGTGGCAAAGACCACTACAAAAATCAGGTGCCCTTTGAAGAAGGATGATCGTAATCAGCAGCATAAGATACATGCTGCAGTAGTAGACAAGCAAGCTGAAAAGCAAGTGACACCTATAGAAGTTCCGGGTAAGTTATTTGGCATACCTGTCACTATTCTTTTTGATACAGGAGCTACTGAATGTTTCATTTCTAATAAACTTGCTTCTAAACTTAAGAGAAAAGCTGGAAAAATGGATAAATCTTAGACTGTACAGTATGGTAATAACTCTGTTCATACAGTGAGTATGTGTCTTTTTGGGGCAGTCCTTGACTTACCTAATTTCTCCACGGAAGTTGACCTCTATGTTACACCTTTGGGGTCTTACGACATTGTCATCAGTGTCAATTGGTTAGCTGACCATAAAGCAAAAGTAGACTGCTATGAAAAGAATATAAGATGTTTAGATGATCAGCTGGAAACAACAGAGATTCAAGGGGTTAAACGGGAAATTTTAGTTAGAAAACTATCAGCTATGCAGCTTAAAAAGGCTAAAAACAAAGGATGTACCCTTTATGCAGTAAAGATATCTGAATTTTCTGAAGAAGATGGTGATTCCATGAAATGATTTCCTCTGCTACAAAGTTTCAGGGATGCTTTTCCTGAGGAACTACCAGGGTTACCACCTAAGAGGGAATTTGACTTCACCATCGAAATCAAACCAGGAACGGAACCTATTTCCAAAGCACCTTATCGAATGACTACTACAGAGTTAGTCAAGCTTAAGGCACAATTGCAAGAACTTTTGTTTAAAGGTTTGATTAGACTAAGTGTTTCAGCTTGGGGAGCGCATGTAATATTTGTGAAAAAGAAGGATGGAACACGTAGGCTGTGTATTGATTATTAGATGTTGAATAAAGCAACAATCAAGAATAGATACCCACTTCCAAGGATTGACGATCTATTTGATCAGATGTGTGGGGCAGTGGTCTATTCTAAGATAGATCTTCGATATGGTTATCATCAGTTAAGGATTAGAGAAGAAGATATTCATAAAACAACTTTCTGAACAAGGTACGGACATTATGAATTCACAGTTCTTCCCTTTGGATTAACTAATGCACCCGCAGCTTTTATGAACTTAATGAATAATATTTTTCAAGAATATTTGGACAATTTTGTACTTGTATTCGTGGATGATATTCTCATTTATTCTAAAAGTGTTGAGGAGCATAATGAGCATTTGACGATAGTTTTGGGGATTTTGAGAAAAAGAAAGTTGTATGGTAAGTTATCCAAATGTTCTTTCTTTGATTTAGAAGTTCACTATTTGGGTCATGTCATTAGTAAAGAAGGAATTGCTGTAGATCCTTCAAAAATAGTGGCAATAACTGAGTGGCCTGCACCAAAGAATGTGCACGAAGTAAGAAGCTTCATGTGTCGGTCTTGCTGGTTATTATAGAAAATTTGTTAAGGATTTTTTTAAAGTAGCTACACCGATAAATTTATTGCAGAAGAAGGATAAGAAATTTATTCAGAATTATAAGTGCGAAACTACTTTCAAAAGTCTAAAAAGTCAGTTGACTTCCGCACCTATTTTTGCTGTACCAGACCCTAATGGGAGCTTTACTATTGTAATGGATGCTTCTAGGGAAGGCCTTGGAGGTGTTTTGTTACAAAATGATCAAGTCATAGCTTATGAAAGTAGAAAACTTAAGTTACATGAGCTGAATTATGCTCCTCATGATTTGGAGCTTGTTGCCATTGTTCATGGGCTTCAAGTCTGGAGACACTATTTAATTGGGAGACCTTTTGGGTTGAAAACTGATCACTTAGGACTGAAATATATTTTCACTCAGCCTAATCTAAATGTCAGATAGAGAAGGTGGTTAGAATTTTTATCTCAATATGATTTTGATATTAGCTACATCAAAGGGAAAGAGAATAGGGTAGCAAATGCTCTAAGTCGTAGGAAGCACATTTTTGCTCTTATAAACATTAAGAACTCAGTTTAAGGATGAGGTAAAAAGTGCCTCAGAATCTTATATATACTTTCAGCAAGTAAAAGCAGCACTTGCTGCAGAACCAAATGATGAAAATTATAAGGGTTTACATTTTGATAATGAAGGAATCTTACGTTATGAAAATAGGGTATACATACCTATGTTGAAAGATTTGAGAAGGAAGTTGTTAGTTGAATTTCATAATTCGCCCTTCTCTGGACAGCCAGGTATCACAAAAATGCTTACTGGATCTAAAACAACAATACTTTTGGAAAGGTATGAAAAAGGATGTTATTGATTTTGTGACTCATTGTTTGGAATGTCAGCGGGTTAAGGTAGAACACATGCACCCTGCTAGACTATTATATCCCCATAGCATACCACAGTACAAATGGTAAGTAATAAGCATGGACTTTGTACAAGGGTTACCTATGCCCAGGAATAAACATGATGTTATCCTGGTAGTTGTAGATAAACTAACTATGGTAGCTCATTTCATCACTGGAAATCTAAAGGATGATTCACTAGTGTTGGCCAAAAGATTCGTGCACAAAATTTTCAGGTTACATGGTGTACCGGAATTGATTATATCTAACAGGGATCCTAGAATGACGTCAATATTTTGGCAAATGCTTAATACAGCTCTGGGAACAAAACTAGACTTCAGTTCTGCATATCATCCGGAAACGGATGGAAAAACAGAGAGAGTAAATCAAGTGTTGGAAGATATGTTGCGAATGTATTGCATCGATCAACAGTATAAATGGGAAGAGTATCTTCCACTAGTTGAATTCACATACAACAACACTTATCACTCATCTCTTAAAATGGCACCTTTTGAAGCACTTTATGGAAGGAAGTGTAGAACCCCTGTTAGTTGGGATAGTGTTGAGGATAGAGTGGTAATTGGACCACATATCCTCACTGAAATGGAACAGCAAGTAAAGTTGATTCGTGAATGATTAAAGGAAGCAGCAGATAAGTAGAAGAGCTATGCTGACCTTAAGTGGGTTGATCGAAGGTTTGATCTTGGTGAGAAGGTTTTTCTTCGTGTTAAACCTAGAAAGAGTTCTATAACTTTTGGCAAGGCTGTCAAGTTGTCACCTCGTTACGTGGGACCTTTCGAAATTTTCGAAATAATCAATCCTGTAGCTTACCAATTAGCATTACCACCTGCTTTGTCTCACATGCATGATGTTTTCCATATTTCTTTGCTTAAGAAATACGTTTCAGATTTGTCACATGTCTTAAATTAGAATTCCTTATAGGTCCAAGACCCAGGAATAATTTTGGTTAAACCCACACGAGTGCTGGAAACTCACCAATTGCATTTGAGAAATCGTGAAATACAGCAATGTAAGGTCCAGTGGGACTAGTTTAATGAAGAAAGCGCAACTTGGGAAAATCTGGAAGAGATGAAAATTGCTTTTCCTTTTCTTTTTCAATAGAATGAAATCTGTTGACAAAACAATTTTTTTATGAACTCATCTTTTTCATGTCTATATGAAAGCCAGATTGAGGCAATACATTATTCAGGCTGAATAAAATGTATCGTGACATTGATTTCTGGAACTATTCAAGTTGGAAATAGTCACATTGTATTGTGAACTAATAAATTGGTTGACCTAAAGGTAAATCAAATATGTAATCATCGGGGACGATGAATCTTCTAGGAGGGAAGCATGTAACACTCTGAACTATTGTTACTTCCTCCTGTGCATTCAAGTGTTGATATATGATTTCTTCTGTATAAGGATGTGTTCCTTTGATTGTGAAGTCATGCTTGATATTGATTGTATCTTCTTTTCTCTTAAAGATATTTGATTGAGTCAGGATATGCTTGGACTCTTTTATTTCTTTCATTTTTAGCACCTGAGTTCAATCTGATTTCGGGATGAATTGTGGATTTACCCATCTTTATGACTCAGCCTTGGATCAGTGGCATTGATCCAAGAGATGTTTTAAGTTTATTCTGGATGAACAAAAATTATAGACCTTACGAAGGGTGCAAGGTCTGAATGTGTTGGATAAGCAATTCTAGAGTCTAACTCAGGTTGATCGTGTTAAATGAATTGGTTCCCGATATCGTAATATCAGGAAGGTCTAGACCTTGAGCCAGGTAATAAATTATGGTATATATACTGCTAGCTTATTATCAATGCTGGATAGAATCCATTTCGGGAATGTATATCTGTTGGTTCTTATACTAAACGATTCTATTTGTTAGACCTAGACTAGATTTATTAAGGTTAATAACCTAAACCTAAACTATAACCTATGGGTTGGATTAGTGCTAATCTAACCTAGCCCTAAACTATAAGCTAAATGTTCTAAGGTTAGCGACCTAGCACTAAGGAAGTTAGACTAAGTATCACCTTAAGATCTAACCTATGTTTCTAACCTAACTAATGACCATGGATGAAGGGGGACCTATGAAGGGGTGCGAGCCATGAGCAGTAGTTTCTATGGCATTTATGAGATGGATAAGTATGAAGGACTTGGGATTTGGTGGAGGTTGTAAATATCTGTTGGGACTGATGTGGCAAAGTCGCCAAATCTAGAAATGGTCTTTTGTTTGCATTTATCAATCGCCAACTATGGCAGTCGGTGGCAATGGAGTTTGGGCGGGGAATTTTGGAGTTAATGTCATTAATGAACTTGGTTCCCGAGCACGGATTACTCGGGAAGGCATGTAAAATGGAAAACTAGTTGGTTTTTTTGTTTTCCATGCACTCCAGTTTTCTCTCTGTTTGATCACTGGTTCTTCGAACCAGTCTACTTGGTGTTGCATGGCAACTATGAGAATAACTAGCTCTTTTCTCTATCGAGGAAAGTTTATAAGGCATGAGGGTAACAAATTATTGTTGCTGAATCTAACGTGGAAGAAGAGGAGAAGGCTCGAGCTCATTCAGAGGTCTTCTTCGGATTTTTTAAAGCGACATTACCAGGCATGATAAGCCCTGACTTTTAAAAATCTTTCTTTACTCTAAATGCTTTCATTAAAACAACTCTGTTCAGGTGATTTCAGTTCAGTTGGTTTGAGGCAATGTTTTTGGTTCTTCTTTTCCTGTGTAATTATGAATCTCGGGTTTTTCGAAGACCTTGTTGGAATGGTTACTGTATTATTCTTCTTTTTGGTTTCATTTTGAGTACAGATCGACTGTGCTTTTATTGTTGATGTGGAACCATGTTGAATCTTGCTAGAATACTTTAAGTTCCTTCTTGTTGGAATGCTTGTTGAGATTATTCTACTTGAATGCGACTATTGTCAAGGTCCTTACTGAGTTTGTGATTTTTGGTTAGAATTTGTTGAAAGTAGCAAGGATTAAATACGAAAAATGACTCAGTGAGAGTCTTTGTAATGTTTCGTATGTCTCGACTTCTGTTGAAGTTTTGTAGAGGATACTTTTAGCATGTTATGGTTGGAACTCTTGAAATTGATAGTATGTTACGAATTCTGTAGAAGTTTAGTTGAGAATGCTCTTTGGATTCGACTCCTTTTTAATCCTTGAAACGTAACTTATGTTTTTAACTTCTGTAGTAGTTTCCTTGTGCATACTATTGGAATCCTTGAAATGGGTGGTATGTTATTGACTTCTGCTGAAGCTTGTTGTGGATACTCATTGGTTTTGAGTCTGTTGAAGTCCTTGAAATGTAACTGGTGTTTTTACTTCTGTGTAAGCTCAGTTGTGAATACGGTTGGTATTGACTCAGTGAGAGTCCTTGAAATGTATCTTGTATTTCAAACTTCTATCTAAGCTTGGTTATGAATGTTATTGTTTTGTTAAGAATACTAAATGTTATTGACTTCGATGGAGTCCTTGAAACATAATTTGTATTTTAACTTCTGTAGAATTTTCGCTGTGAGTACTTTTAGGATTCTTGAATTGTTTTCGTATGAATTCATCTTCAATCGAAACCTTGGTTATAAGTACTAGTTGGATTTGACATTGTTGGAGTCCATGATATGCTGCGTGTTGGCTCGTTTCTCGATTTGAGTCCTCGCTGAGCATGCATATCATTTTGAATCTTTCTTAATATTGTTGTGTTATGTTCAGTTCGATTCTGAGGAATTAAGGGATGGGGTTTCTTTATCAACTCAACTTTGTTTGATACCCTGTTATATTTTGTAGTAGCTCGACTTCAGATGAAACTTTGAGGAAATTTATTGATATGGAATTTGGCTTCTGTGAAGACCTTGTTGTGATTATTCTTATTGAAAATGGCTTCTAATTTACATCCTTGCTGTATAATTGTAGGGATTTGATTAGTTGAATGAAGCTGTGCATGTTGTGTTTCGACTCAGTATGAATGTCACTGTATTTACATATAGAAACATTATTGTTTTAATGTTATCTTGTCTCAAGTTTGACTGAAACAAAGAGCTCTTAGCTGTACCATGTCAGGCGATGGCGTTGGGTATTTTCATGTTGATAAATGATAGGGAAAATATTTGTTGAGTCTTTCATGGTTGGATTATTTTCTGTTGCTTGGCGCGAAAGCTCTTGAATCACTTAGTAGCTACAGGTGACTTTTATATTTGGATTTAGATGGAACTATAGTTCTTCAGGTAATCACGACTGTTTAGTCACATGTGTAAATGTATATGTATTAATCTAAAGGAGTTGGTACAGTCCAGAATGTTATTGATTTACGATTCTGATGGACTCTGTTCCTTCTTCTAGACTGTAATTTATATGTTGATGTATATAATAAGTTGAATAGGAAAATTCTCTGTCTCCTAGACAGAAAAACTTGTGTGCTTTCTTCTTGCATCCTTTTGCGATCTCTACGGTATGGGCATAACAAGAATAAATTGTGGTATTGTATGGAGAGACTGGTAAAAAAATGTGTGTTGCTGTATAAATGGGTATACTTGTCAAACCATTGAAATGTGTTATGATGATAAAATAATTAAGGTAGTGAGCTTGTTGAATGTTTTAACTGCCTTTGATAAATTGTTAGAAACAATCTTGTAGGAGTTTTGCTGTCTTTAGAATGGTTGTATTCATATGTTCTTAGTGTCTAACATATAGGATGATTAGCCTGATTTAAGTTTGGAAGGTGAAGAAATGATTTCATATAAACAGGTTGTTTAATGAGAACAATTGGTGGATTACAATTGTTTTAAGAATTAGTGCTTATCATGCTCAGTTCATCGAAATGACCTGTGTTGACAATTTTTGCAGATGGTTGCCGTAAGTGGTAAAGAAACGCATATCTGATATGATGTTCAGATTGTTTAATTTTGTTTTACGATGAAGATTTGAATTTGATTCTCTAAATGTACTACTTGAAGAAAGATGTTCTTTTGCTATTGAGTATTTTATCAAATATGTTGAATGCATAAAATGTATTTTATTAGCTTAGAAATGAATGAAATGAGGTATTTGTTACGTATGTGTTGCATTCGTATCCTGATGGATTGAACTTCTCTTCGGTTCGAATGATTTTAAGAGCATTGTTATTATTGTATACCTTGAAGACATTTGGGATCCTCTAAGTAAGCTTTGCAAAGATTATGTGACTGAATACTTGTGTATGTTTAGTAGTTCTGTTATTATCTATCTAAAGCTAAATTGGAATTTAGATCACTGTCTTTCGAGAAGTTAAGGTTAAAATAAACCTCAACAGGAAGCTAAACGGGTTGAATAAATTATTACTCCTTAGTCTTGATCTAAGTCAAGACAACGTTTAATTGGATTTTTAATCACTATATCTCAATACTAATAAGTAATATATATTTCAGTTATGAGAACTGATATAAACCAAAAAGGGTATGGTTAGCAACCTTATGTGAAGATTAAGGGATATTGTCCAGTTTCGTTGATTTAGATTTCTGTTTTTCAATGAACTCCTTGATGGTACCTCAAGTCTTAATAACTTCTCTTTGTGTAATGGGTTTTATTAAGAAAGGTAATTCTAAGGTGTGGAACCTAGGGGTTGGGAAAAGACTACCCTAAAAGGAGCATCTTAAGTATAACTTTAACTCAATGAAAGTAACACCTTAAAATGAGTAGATCTTTTCGAGGCAGATTTGAAGGTTGATGGCACAAGTCAACTACAGGGTTGTACCTTCGAGAAGATTAGGATCTTCTCGAAGATACAACAATGCAGGTGACTCATGGCAACACCCTTTGCATTGATCGTTAAGATTTACACCTTAAAATCGAACAAGTTTTACTCTGGGAATGATTAGGAACGTGGTCATGTTATAAGGCTGCCCCAGGAGACTCGAGGTATCTTGACACACTGGGTTAACTAGGGTTGACCCAGTATGTCAGCGTATCCCTAGTCCTCGGGAGCATCCCTATAATGTTGTCATATTACTAATTCGTTCCTGAGTGAATAACTTGGGGTAGGAGAGACTGACAGAAGTCAGTATAAGACATTCTACATAACATAGGAATGGGGTGAAGGACGTATTCTAGATTGACGAGTATGCCGTCAAGGGATACGAGACATAAGCAGTATGTTTCAAATCTTTGGCCAAAGTATCGCAAGCTGCTGATTGCGTTGTCCTATGTCACCTAGTCTAAGAGATGAGATGCCGATGAATAATGGTAGCAATTATTCAGATAGGTTCCTTGGACAGAGCATTCCGAATCCTAGATTAGGGAAGAGAACTGTAAGAGTGATGTGTTAAAATAAAAACGCCAACTCTTGATACTCATGAATAAATCAGTAGATTACCGAGTCATGGAATGAATAGATCGGAGGTACTTCGAGTCATTATAGTAGCATATGGTTATCTGTTATAAGAATGGTTGTTTTGATTTGTGAGTTATAAATTATGTATTTAGAACTAGGAAGCATTTATCAAAAAAAATAAAAATTCTTGTTCTATTGTTCTAAAATGGAGATGTTACATGCCTCCTCCTAGACCCATAAAGGATCTAGTTTTATAACCTCTTACTGTAAGTGATGCTTCTCCCAGGATCTTCCAAGATCTTGTCGACCTTCTTATGCCACTTCTACCAATAGAGTAAGAAGCCAAAAAATTCCCTATCTCACAGACCTAAAAATTCTTCATAGGGATTACAACCAAGTTATCATCATCTTCCTCTACTTCTATGGCATTCTCTTGTTTGGAAGATCACTTAGAGTATGTTGATTACTCCACACTTTGGGGGCATGTTTGACTCCCTATATCCACCCAAATGTAGATTTTTTCCTTGGATACTTCAACTATTTATCCTAAAGTATTTAAGGAAACCAAATCTATCACATCTAAATCTGTCATACTATCCTTTCCTTCATCATCCTCACCTTTGCCTCAAATTTCACCTATACCATAACCTTCATCCACACCCAGAATTTCACCTAAACATGCCACTACATTGGGGTTCTTTCCAATGACTAGCTTAGTCCATCCCCCTATAAAGATAGATTCGACCACCTCTTCACAAATTGCCACCAAGTCTATTCCGACACCTAAAAGGAACATCCAACCTCTTAGACCTCATACCCAAGTTTCTCCCACACCTTATTAGTCACCTTTGCCTCTTCTATCAATATTAGTCCCACATCTATTGACCTTTTTCAAGAAACCTTTCCCCCAAGGAAAACTTAAAGTGAAGCAAACCACACCCTTTCCTTGATCTTCTATTCTACCCACATCTTCTTCATCACCCATGCCTCTACTTCCTCATTTACCTACACCATCCACATTACCCTTGACCATGATCTTACCCACACCTCCATTGTCACCTTGATTGAGTCACATGCCCACACCTTTTGCATCCCCTTGAAGGTCATGTACTACCCCAGCACCTTAACCTAAGAAGGTGCAACCTAAACAAAAAACCACACTACCTATAAAAATTTAGTTAAACCATTTAAACCCCCAAATCCACCTCTTTCATGAAAAATCATCCACACCTTCATCCAAACCCACTCTAACTTCCCATTGTGATCTATTGGTAGGGTTCTATTCTACCATGCTTGTTTAGTTTTTAGAAACCTCCATTATCACACTTCCACCCATTAAGCCTTACGACCCACTCAAACCCAAACAACTAGGGTTTGATGAAACCAAAATTTGTGAATGTCATCATTCTCCTGGACATGATGTCAAAGGGTGAAAGTACCCAAAAAAATTCTCCTTCAACTCTGCACTTTAGATGGTCTCTTTGACGAAGATAACCTATTATAGGAGACTTACATTCTGCCTTCTCCAGCCACCACACAACCTTGTCCTATATCTATTAAGCATCCTTCATCTCCAGTGTCACAACCCTCTTTCCTCCTACGATATTTAAAATCAGCATGGTCTGAGTAGCCACTCGATCACAGAAAGATCAAGGAAAAGAGAATAACCCATCTAGTATACCTCTACCCACAATTTCTTCTACACCTTCCCCGAAGGTAACCATCCGTAGGCCAACATATCCTGTTTCTGATAGATTTTCACATTGTACTATGATTAAAAAACTTCATCAATCTCCTTTGAAGATGTCTTTGTATGACTTGATTCAAACCTATGAATCTCATTGTCATGTCCTCATTAAGGTCCTATAATCTATTGAGGTTCCACCAAATGATTTTACACATGTAGTTGTAACCTTTACCCCTCATTGTATGGTTTTCCTAACTACTCCACCTAAAAATTCTGCACCCATTTCCTCTCCTCAGGTTTCCACTGTCAGTTTCAATGATTCTGATATTTCCCCTCTACAATCATATGATACTTATACCACTCTTAATCACCGCCTATATCAATTACACTCACATTCAACGCATTATGATTAATGGGGGTGCTAACATCAATATCATTTCTTCACGTGCATATGAACAATTGTGCATACCCACCCATTGCATCCATAAAAACCTCGTTATAGTATGTTATTTCAATTATTCCTTGACTTCTACCCTTAGCACCATCATCTTCCACATCCATGTGGATCCTTCACCATTTAAAACCTACAACATGAATTATCAACAAAATTATGTCCTTGTTCTACTCAAGGTATCTACCACCCCTACCACTTCATCTTATTTTGTTGCCTCATTTACCACTTCTGCCACTACATATTCTACTGCCTCATATACTAATTTTGCTACTACATCTTCCAAATTCAACCCATCTAACCCCTTGTCTTCCACAACTTCCATGGCTATCCCATCGAAAAACACACCTATTTCACCATTAATTGATACCCCACTTTCCTAGGCTTCAAGTAGCTCATCTATTCCCACTACTAAATTAGGTGTTTCTCAATGCATTTCCTTGGGGTAATACCACTTATACAATGTAAAAATATTCTTTACTCCTCATAAATATGGAATCCTTCACTAACATCCACATTACGACCATTGTGTAGGAGATATTTTTCTATATGGTCCTCCCCACCTTCACACTAATCTAACATATGGGGGAATAAACACTTCTTGTTATTCCCCTACACCACCAACCCAAACATGACCTTTCTCATCTGACTTCCAATACCTCACCAACCGTTGTTTTTCCCACACTTTTATTCATCAATGTTCCTAGAAGGTCTTTGACTTTTGTATTTATGAGCAAGGTCGTCACACAATCATACCTTGTGCTACCTAAAAAAATAATGACAGTTGTGGAATTGGTTTTTCTTCCTAGCCTCCTCCTAAGAAGGCTCAATTTACACTCTTCAAAGATGAAAATCCATCTTCACCTTTCCCCACCTTCCTCGCTTATTACACCACCTTCACCAACAGAGTCCATGGTTCCATAATCCATACTTCATAACTTTTTTTTTATGAACAACATTTCCTTGGGACCACTGACCTATCACTATGATGGTGAGGTGACATATTCCCTTCATCTTCTTTATCCTAACATGCTAGATGATGACACACCTTCTATCAATATCATTCAATGTCAGGATGATGATTATGTTCTCACCTATTTAGGTGTAGAATATTCTTACATTCAATAGTCATTACCTACTGAGACATAAACTATGCTAAATGAATCAACCATAGAGATCAACATTCACACTCAGGATGACCCTCGAAATATAAAGATATTTCAATCTTTACATTATGCCTAACAAGAAGCCTTCACCTCTTTCCTTCGATATCATAGTAATGCCCTTGCTTGGTCTTATGCCGATATTCCTAGAAAAGACACAAATATCATCGTCTAAAATATTGTTACCATCCCCGACACTAAACCTGTCAAATACAAGTTGAAAAAAATGCATCTACACATTTCCTTTCTTGTGAAAGAACTCCAGTGTCTTCTTTATGTTTGCTTCATTCTACCCATTGACTATCCACAATGGATTTCTAACATCGTTCTTGTCACCAATGCAATAGGGGGACTCTGCATCTATACATATCTCCATGACCTTAACCTTTTTTGCCATAAATATGGCTTTCCTCTACCTAGTATTGACAAAATCGTTGATCTTACATCTGGCCATGAGATGTTATCTCTTATGGACAGGTTCTCGAGTTATAATAAAATATTACTCGGATCGAAAGATCAATACAAAATAGCCTTCATCATCCCTTGGGGGACCTTCTATTATCATGTCATGCCCTTTGGCTTGAAAAATGTTGGTTCCACTTATTAGCATGCTATGACCTATATCTTCCATGACATCATGTATGACATAATGGAAGACTACATTGATGACCTTCTCGGTAAGTCAAAAAGTAGTGCCAAACACCTCCCAGTTCTCAAAATCATCTTTGACCATCTCATCAAATGTTGCATTCATCTTTAACCAAAGAAGTGTGTCTTTTCCGTTCTCTATAGAAAACTCCCTAGTTTCATCATTTATTTGTGGGGCATCAAATTTAATCCCACCAAAATCAAGGTTATTCTTGAGATGCCTCCACCTCCTAACCTTCAACACCTTCATAGTTTTCAAGGAAAATTTCAATCCATTCAATGTTTTAGTTACCAACTTTCTAACCGATGTCACCCCTTTCATCATCTTCTTTAAAAGGATGTTTCCTTTAATTTGAGTGACGAGTTCCACAAATTGTTTCAAGCGCTAAATAAATAACTTCTTTAGCCACCCATACTCATCCCACCTTAAGATGACAAACCTTTTTACCTCTACATTTCTGCCACTGACCATTCCTTGCATGCCATGCTCGCTCATTGTAATGAGAAACATAGGGTGAAAGTGTTTTATTACATAAGTCATATTCTTTTAGATTATGAGCCTAGGTACACTGATGCTGAAAAGATTTTCCTAGCCTTGTTCTTTGTGGCTACTAAACTTCACCACTACCTACTTAACCACAAAACCTTCATCATCACCAACACTAACCCCCTGTGTTACATGTATGATAAACCTTACTAACACTAATGCACCTCACATTGGCTCATTATCATCACAAACCTAGACCTAGAATTTATTCATCAAATGTATTTCAAGGGAAAAACCATTGCACATCATCTTGCAGACACTCTGCTTCCTAGACATCAATCTTTTAATTTTGATTTTCCAGAAAAATCCATTACCACCCTCTCGCTTGCTGACACCATTTACCAGATGACCTTATTATTCAAATAATATAAATGTCAATGTGGGGGAGGTGTGGGGATCATCATCAATCCTCTTGATGAAAACCATATGCCTTTATCCTTCAAACTTGACTTCAACTGCACCAATAACATCATCAATTATGAAGAACTTTTCTTGGGTCTTAAAAATTTCATAGCCTTAGATGTTAAAACCATTAATATTTTTGGTGATTTAAACTGGTTGTGAACCAAGTCAATGGTTTGTACCAGTTTCATAATGAGGTTATTAAAAAATATAAACATCATGTTCACATTCTTTTTACCACATTTGACACCTACCTCATTAAAACCACTCTGTAATCCACTAACAAATTTGTGGATACCATGGCTTACCTTGCCTCAAAAATACATGCCTCACCTTCAGAATCTAAAATATTTGTCATAGTATAACAGTTGTAGTCACCCTCTTACCTATTCTGCGACTTTAATTTTGTGGGAAGAATTGAAACTGACCCACATGACATATGGTATAAGCAGTTCAATGACTACCTCTCCCTTTAAATTTTTCCTCCAGATCTCATTCGAAATGGGCAGTGAGCCTTCCTCCAAAATTTCTCTCATTATGTCATCATGGGGGATATTCTCTATAAATGTGGCTTTGAAGGTATCCTCCTACGGTGCCTCACTAGTTACGAAATTTTGTACACCATTAAATATATCCATGATGGTATTTTTGGTGGACATTTCAGTGGTCTCTCTATTTCCAAATGTATCCTTTACCTCAGCTATTACTAGCCAACCCTTAACCAATAATTTTTTGACTATGTCAAACATTGTGTGAAGTATCAGCAACATGCTAACCTTCACCACACCCTTAGTCACACCTTACAATTCACCAGAGAATTTTGGCCTTTCTCTCAATGGGGTTTCGATCTCATTAGAGAGATTAACCCTCATTCTTCTCAACATCATCAATGGATCATCACAACAACCAAATACTACACAAAATGGGTGGAGGTCATTCCTCTCATCTCTACAAAAGCTGAAAAAGATCATTGAATTCATCAATCATCATATCATTTGTCGTTTTGGTGTTCCTCATCACCTTATCAATGACAATGTAAAATAGTTCAAAAACAAAACCCTATGAAATTTATGTGATAAATTTCACATTCAACTCAGTTTATCTTAACTCTATTACCCATAGATAAATGGCCAAGCCAAATCTTCCAACAAAACCCTAAATAAAATTCTAATGAAATTCATCGACGATATCGTTAAGGATTGGCACACACACATTCCCTTCTCCTTATGGGCTTACCGTACTAGCATTCACACATCTACTATTGTTACACCATTTTCCTTGGTCTACAGTACAAAGGTTATCCTACCTCTCAAAGTCCAAATTCCATCTCTTCATATATCACTCAAATATATACTCTATGACGATGATTTTTGCCAATAATTTTTGGCCCAACTTGATCTATTGGACGAATTTCGTATAAATTTTGTAGACCATATTCAAATCTACCAAAATCACATAAAGTAGACCTATGACAAACATGTTCATGAGATAAATTTCAAAATTAGTGACTTTGTCCTGAGGGAAAACCAACATGTAACTAAAGAAGAGAAAAACAAACAAGGCAAATTTTCTACCAATTGGCTTGGACCTTACATTATCACCCATACCTATGGATCAGGTTCTTATCATTTATCTTCTCCTGAGGGTAAACCCAAACCTAAGCCCCTTAATTCCTTGCATCTTCGACCATTCTACTATTGAATAAAGTACTACATCACTTTATGTCACTTATATTCCTGTCCCTTGAGTGAATATTTTATTCCACCTACCTCTTTTAAAGACTAATGAATAAACTAGAATTGTGTAATTATCTATCACCATTCATCCTTGTCTTCAATATGAGTACCATGACTCTACTCATGGAATTATTCTCATGGATAATTTTTATCCTTTTCAGGATGAAATCCCATGTTTGTTCATCACTTAAAACCCATATTTCATATCTAACCTTATTGTGCTTTGGTATTTCCATCATAAAAGATGCCTATAATCCTTTATAGTCTTGTTCATAACTTCAAGTACAAAAACAATAAAACCAAAAAATATATGGGATACAAAAACTCTAATACTTTAGTAAAACCTCTTGTAAATAGATGAATCCCTCAAAGGGAAATCTATGTCTCTCTCTTTCTACTATAAGTAGACTTCTCCATTGAAGGACAACTATAAAAATCTAGCCACTTATTGTGATTAGTCTATAAAAAAGAAGAATAATCTATATCTCTCAAATAAAATTATCCTGAAGCTTCCTGCATTGATTAGCTTTGTGAAGACCTCAAGGAGAACCTACTTATCTCAACATAGACTTCCTGCATTGATCAGTCTATAACAGCAAAAAGAAAAGAAAAAATCAAGAAAAATACAAACTTTTGGTCATATAATTTCCTATTCTTGTTTTGGGTATCTTGTATAATTGGCATGTTGTCTCACAACAAGGTTACACTTAAAAAAATCCTCCAACTTACCTTCTATTTACTATCTTCTAAATCAACTCAAGGGGCGTAGCGTGTATACTACACATTGTGATCATGCAACTTCTTTCAACTCTAGACCCATCACTTATGTAATGTATCTAGGGAATTTTGTTCAATAATTCTTGGGGTATGACCATTTTGGTTCTTACTAACTATGGAGTATTTCACTTCTCTTCAATTCACCTTTTTCCTACTTGTTTCTTCTTCACACAAGACAAGACCATCAAAATTAAAACCACCTTAATAATTTCATCTATGCATATACCTAATTCACCTTCCCTATTACCTATTCATTATTTGACCTTTCCTATTTTCAAAAAATTCCTTACCCAACCCACTTACCTATTCATCTTACCGAACCCAATCTCATTCTTCCCTAGTTTATGGGAGAACTACATCTTGATGCCCCTTTCGTAGGGGCTATGTAGGAAACACTCTTAGGGCTTGGGGACCTTTAAGGATAGCTCAACCACTCTATTACCCATCATAATTTCCCCCATCAAACAAAAATTTACTTGGTTAATTTCCATAAAAACGATAATTTGGAAGTTAACTCAAAACAGAACCATACATCACCTATATACATCATCATTAACTCAAAACAAGTCAAACTCAACCATGCCTATTATCTAGTTTCCATAACATCAGTATATTGGAAATCAAGTCATTCAACACAAAATCATTTCATGTCACAAATAACATCCAACCAAACCATGTCCAATCATATCATTTCCATGACATCAATATAATGGAAATGTAGTCACATTCTACCAACATTAACTCAACCATGCCTAATAATATACTTTCTATGACATGTATATAAAAGAAATAAAAACAATCATTCAACACATACATCAGTTAACAATTCTTAATCATTTAATTCCCATAACATCTTTAATAGTGGAAATTATACCATTCAATCATATAACCTTTACCAAACCATGCCTACATCTACTTTACATGACATCAATACAATGGATATTAAATAAACCAAACACAACACATATAAATATCATTATCGATCTATATACTGGAATGTATGTGTATCAATATAGTATACATAGATATAAAATATAAGTATATAAAAAATCTCATATACATCTCTCATCTTTGACACGTATAACAGTATCTATAAAGTCAAAAATCAAAATATAATCAAAAACTATCTCCATATCATCGTCGGGAGGGCCCGACACCTATGCTACTCTCTCATGTACCCTCATCTAGGCCACTTTTCACAAAAATTGAAAATTAATTACAAGATCTAAATTATTCATTTTTCTACCTTAGTTTTAACCAAAACCACTAAGGGAGCTTGATTCCTACCTTTATGTGATGTTGCCTCAAAGGTGGGATCTCTTGAATGGGAATATGACCTCCACTGATGCCCTCTCCTACCTATGCTATGTCTTAATCCACCTTCACACTCTTAACTAATCAAAACTTTCGGATAGATCTCGTGGCCCTATACTCTCCATTCCTCTTAGTCAATAACAACTCACCAACACAACCTCCTACCTCTCCTTGTCATTTTTCACACAAAATTTCTCTTTCATGTCATTTTCAAAATTTAGAAATGATCAAATGAAACATTTTTCATGTGTATTTTCCATTTTAAACCCATATTTTCTTGACCAATGTCATTCAAGTTGTGCCCTAGGTGACCGGATTCGGTTACCCTGCCTAACCCAATTATACCTAATTTTCAAAAAATTTTGATGTAAGAGGCTATTTTCTTGTTGCTACTAGACTTAGCCTAGCCCAACAAGCTCACCTAAAATCATTATCACCTACCCCCAATCTTAGTGAATTTGGGGCATATTTTTCCTAAACCTTATCCTTACCCATGACCTTACCTATACACCCACCCCAACCTCACCCATTTGACACTCAAATTTTCTTACTTGTTGTTTAGCACACCAAACTTTCCTTTCTTGAAGCCATGATGTTTATGTTAACCAGACCAAAAAATTTGGTGCTTTGTAACCCACCTATAGCCCATTCCTGCACCTTTCCTCATTGTATTCCCAAAACAGTATCTTATACCTTGGATACCTACACCACATCACCCTTATTTGGATAAACAATCGACCTTTGACGATGTAAAGTTTGTGATCTCTTCAGCCTAGTTCCTTGTTTCATTATACACATGTGTGTGCATTTTAATTCCTCCACCTATTACCTCCACTGATATTATCATCACCTACACTTACACCTTATCTCATTTTCCTCACTTACCATGTTATCAAACCCATCACTGATTCTACCTGCTACCTCATCACTTCCTAGTTTGAGGGGGATCACTCCCACCCATACCTAGGGCAACCTAATCCCTATGTGTACCTGCAGAAACCACATCCTGTATTTTTCATCAGTGTTTATCAATGCAAACTATTTGAAAAGGGGGAAAAATGTAGACACCTAAAATTAGGTCGAAACCCTCTAAACCCCATTCGGTTAATTGATTCAGTATTACCCCCCACCATTCCCACTTGTACACATTTTAACTAATTTAATTACCAAAATTAAGTTAATTATCTACCTCATTAACCACCTCACCTATCCACCTCACCTATCCTTCTCATCTCTCCACCTCACTTTACACCCATTCCAATCTCATTAATTAACCAAGACTAAGTCCCCATTCTCCTTAACTAACTAGGAATTAGTATAACCCTAATTTTAATGGCCTATTATCCCTCTAACTACTCTCCCACTCCATTTAGTGTCATTCCAAACTTGTGACCCAGAACCAAAATCTCAATCATGCCAAATTTAGGAAGAATGGGGCTATTTTTAATAGGTAAGAACTTTTCTCCCTAACCGGTACCAGTTATTTCTCAACCGACACCAGTCACCTTACCATCGTCAGATTCCTTAAATAAGATATCCTAACTCTTTATTCAGGTTTTGAATTTAGTTTTCCTAGCTTTTATGACCTTGCATCCTCACTTCTTAGTTTTCTAGCAATATTGCTACATATCAGAGGACCTTACAGCATTCAGACACCACACCATTCATTAACAGATCAATCCAAAACTCCATTTCACTCACAGGGAAGCATCATACCCTCCTGCTACTAATGCATTCGTTTGAGACCACATTTTTCTACAACCATCATCACCTCCTATTATTCATCTCAATTTTATAAGAAAGTAAATTTATTATTTTTCATTAGTTTGAATATATTAGTTTTTTATTAGTTATCTATTTCATTTCATCCTATAGTGTACCCATATCTCTCCCACATCACTTCCATCCAACCATGTGTTAAAATAACCTTCATACCTTTCCTAAAAACCCATCTTATCACCTCAGAGTCTCTTTAAAAATCCTATGACCTCACCTAAGTCTCCCTCACCCTATTTACAATCACAGAGAGGGCCAAATCTTGTATTTTTAGTTCTTTTACCCAATTTCCCCTACTGACAATGATCACCCAACTGGCATCGATCATTTACCAGTACTGTCATCGGTCGCCTAACTGATACTGGTCTCCAGGACTAGTTATTTAATTCAAACCAAAAATCTAATAAATCACTCCAAAACAACCCAGAACCTCACCACATCTATCCCAACCCTCATTTATATCCTTTTTTATACTTGTAGGCCCAAACCAACCTATCAACCTTCCAAATTTAGTCACAACTTTCCTGTTAGATGAGATTTGCTTATTGTGTTTTATATGAGATGACCCAATCACATTAACTACAATAGAATTCATTTGATTATGCTCTTTCCTTGCATTAATTTGTTAAAAATAGTGGATTGACAACCTTTGTAGGAAGTATCACACTTCCTGGATCTAGCATGTGCTAGGAAGTCCATTGCCATATACTGTTTAACTCTTTCTTATGGTCTTGTGTTTTATTTAAGGTCCTTCCTCCTAGCCAGAGGGAAGCTCTTCACAATCAACTTGCTCACCATTTAACATGCGCATAACCTATCTTTGATTATCACAAGTACTCCTCCTCATCTTTACCTCTTATCTATTTTATATCTACTTTGTGGTGAAACACTAGCCTACCTTTTAGTGCCTATTAGATCTGAAACACCAAGTGCAAGGGCTAGGTTATTATGTGGGATCAGATGCACACATATGGTCCTCAATCTCTCTTGTGATGTACTCTCATCTAAAACAAAAGAGGTTTTTCTACTACGTTTACCCAATGTTTGGACAACCCGATACTATGGATCCTTGTTTTCTGAAAGAGATTCAAATCCTTTATGATCCATATATCTCCTAAACTCCAGAGATTCATCAATCTCCCTCTGTTTTTTAATTTCCCTCTCTCACACTTCATTATATCTGATCCAAATTTCCTCTCTTTCCATTACTACCACTAGGTCTTCCATCTTCACCACACTTTCTCTTGCGCATGCATGCAGTTGTATTTTAGATACCCATAGGGAGACAATCTAAATCTAGTTCTATCATCAATATATTGATCGATAAAGGTATAGTGCATAGGTAAGATCCTATGGGTTATTACAAGAACTAGAATTTAGCTTCTTGAGGACACAAATACATGGAAATAGTGTACTCCAAAATATAACTGTGAAATAATCCAACCCACAAACGATCTAAAACTCTGTGATAATCTACATAAGCATAAATAAGAGTTTGATAATCCTTTTTTTTGCAAGGTCTTGGACTATATCTCTAACACTTCCCTACTACATACACTTTCAGTCACTCATATAATTGTACTTGAAAGAAGATGAATAATGTTTCTTAGATTGCATCATAAATGTTATTTTCCACCCACTGACGTGTATTGAAGTCAGATCCAATATTGTATTTATGCGTAAAAAAAAATTTTGTCATTCAATATATCCTTCAATACTCTCTAGATTCAATCCACACTCCATATTCATGCAACATCCTGGCAAACGGTTTGAAAATAGGTGTCATAAATGAAACCAAAAATGTAGTCTTCTTTTCTATACTCAATGTCTAGGCGCACCGACACTTCATTCAGACAAATACGAATGCTCACCCTAAGTGCACGAAGCTTACTAGGTCCTTCCTTTATTCTATATTATCAAGATGTTAGCATGCATTTTCATGATTACAATTATAAATCATACATTCAGTTGTAGACCATTACAAACATCATACGGAAACATAACAAAGAAAATCATTACTAGGATCAATTACACCAATAGATCACCATACTTAGATACATTAATTATCATAATCCAACCAAATTGATCCAGTAATAACCAAAGATTACATAATAGAATATGAATACATTACCAGTCTCCACATAGTTATGTATGCTAGAACATCAGACCAATATAACAATAGATACAATCTTTATTACATGATCATGAACCCCAAAAAAATGAAGTAAAAATAATGTAAATAGGGGTGGGGACTTTCCCTTCACCACCCATGTATCTCAAAATATCCTGCATGCTCCAAAGATATCCATGTGTATATAAAAAAGCACCTAAAATGCACGCATGCATTCCTACAAGCCTAATAATAGATTGAATCTAAAAATTGAATCTTCTTTAATCATATTAATAGCTCAAACTATACATGACATTTTATATTTATCTCGCATGTTCTTTTTTCCAAGAAATATATTTCTTGGCCACCATTCCTCCATGCTTTTCTTTAGATTTGGAACTTTATTTGATCGGCACTGAAACTCAACGTCATCTATTTTTATCATGTCGCTCTAAAATTGGCTAAGTCCTAAATATTTCTTTCTCAGTTGCAAGCCTTCATGCACTTTTTATTATTTCCCATGTGTACCCCTTCATGTCTTCCTTTCGTGCATCTAAAATATTCATGCTCTGCATGTACTTAGTCAAAATGGGTTACAATAAATCTCACAATAATATGACCTAGATTCAAATAATAACCCCATAAACCATGCAGACCAGTCCTTAAATATTTTTGATTCCTCCATCTAAATTCCACAATTATCTCAACAATTGATATCTCTAATATTTCATGCATAGTCCAATGGAGGTTCGAATGGAAATAGGAAAGGATCTCACAAAAAAACAATAATAATAGGTTACCAATTTTGAATGAAGGTATCTTCTAGAGGAAACTTCTTGATTCTTTCAAGACATTAAATTCCTTCCAGTATAATAGGTGTCACATAGTGGTTGGATTAATGAATTACCTCCACCATATCCAATTCCCTCCATTTTTCATGTAGTGTAAAATTAAACAATACTTAAACCTTTATCATGGGTTGAATATAGTCCAATCTATAATTCAATGCCTTACAAGTTTGGTTGAATACCCACTCAATTTCCAATGATCAAAATCCATGAATATGGTTGAAGACCATATTGCTTATCAAAAGAAAAATAAGATTCAATAGTATAGGGTCAAAGACAATAATACCAACTTTTTAATAAAAAACAATTCTACCTTTCACCACCTCACTTACAAATAGAATGGAGTATGAACAAATCATCATAATCATTAAATTCCAATCACATAACCATTATTCATATCAATTATAAAATTAAATGCAATATACCAAGTTATTTTAAATAATTAAAATGCCCAGTAAAATGGTATAAGGCTTACTTGATCCTTAAAATTCAATAATCACTCAACATGGAGCATGATCAGTTAAATATAAGATTCAAGCCAACGAATTTTGATCCATCACCTAGTATAATCAGTAAGTTAATCATCAAAATAAAATTATATATGCTACGATCAATATTTCTGAATAGTCAAATAGATAATTAAGATCAAATAAACTAAAATAATATTTGATTGTCAAAGAATACTTGTATATGCTCATAGATATAAATATCATGAAGCCAAAATTAAAATTTTAACTTGATGATCCTAAAATTTATCTATCCTTGGTATAATCCATCATATTTCTTTGTGATCAAATTATAATGCCAAAATATTTAGTAAATTTTAAAACATTCATCATTATTTCCAAACAACAAAATTATACATTACAGCTATGTATAGATTCAACCTACTTAGTTATTCATTATACCCAACAACAAGATGAATCAAATTATCCACAATAGGTAAAACAGTAAAATAGTATTCCCAAGTATCAAAATCATCATTTACTCACAAAAAGGTAAAGTAAATTCATATAACTAAGAAAGTAAAAAAAGTCACTAATGTAAAGTATTTCTCGAGTTCTCGAAGGAGTTGTTAGGAAGTTGGATTTACAACTATGCATAATTATATATATACTTTCCAAGGTATAAGTATGTACACTTATCTGCAATACTAGCCATATAAAACTTCCTATCCCTAATCCCTCATGATCCACTTCACGTTAAATAAAAAAAAAATTGTGACAACATGAAATGAAAAAGTGGAATGTGACATTGTTCTTCACATCATTGAAAATATTCTTAGACAAAATGATTTTCTCATTTTTTAAGCTCATGATTCCAATGTCTTGCATGAAAATTTCCCAAATTTTGATTTCCCTGTCAATGGTATCATTTCCTAAATTTATTTGTTCCTGGGATGAGGTGATATTATCATATGTTTTACATGCTTTATCAATGAATTGTAAAACCTGAAAATAGAATTCCTTCAACCCAAGCCTCAAAAGAATTACCAAATGAATTATGCATGTGAACCTCTATGATTGATTTGACATCAATCATGGAAGTAGAAACAATGGGTGGAATTGTAGAGAGGGGAGTATGATAAAGAGGGGTCTTATCTAATGAGAGAAAATACTTGATGAAATTAGCAACAACTTGTACCTGCTTCTTAAGCTACTCTTGAGTCTACTTCCATTTCTCTAATATCTAAACGACCTTAGAGAAAATCTCTCTAAGGTTATGAATTTCACCCTCAGGAGTGGATTCCCCTAGGTGAGATCCTAGTAAGCTCAATATCAAGGATAGATATATCTTTTTCACTCTTATGCTATTTTGGCCTTACAATTTCAAATAATTTTTGTGCTTTTAAATAAGAAACTAGATGGGAAGTTGTCTTGGATTTATTTGGGGGATGAAGAGATATGCCAAGAATAGAATCCACTGCATCAAATAGAGGAACCTTGATATGAGATTATGTGTTTCTATTATTGTTGTCAATTATGGGTTAAACCCACGTGAAGGAATCTCAAGACGAAGTGGTCGGAGGAGGAAATTCAAGGTAAATTTGGGAACTTGGAGGCTAAGAAACAGGAGCCTCAATAGTGGAAGTCACAATGGAAGAAGAGAAATGCATTCTAACCTCCAACTTATGCCTTAAAACATCTACTTTTCTTGAATTTGGTTCAATTATTTCAACTTCTTCTTCTTCATCATCATCTTCTTCTTCTCTTTCATCTTGTTTCTCCTCATATACCTTTTCTTTAGTAGACTGTAATATTTATTCAGGAGCAGTGATATCTTTACTAGATGATTATTTTGTTTTCTCTTGCTCCAATCCTTGTTTAGGTGTTTCTACTTTCCTTTTAGCGTCTTTTTCCTTATCTTTCTTCATATAAACCTTGGTTCCTAAATCCAAGGGAGAGGATGAAGGATTTTATTGAGATAAGTCCTCCTTTTATGAAGTAGAGGACTCTTGGGAAGAATATTATTATCTTATGAGATTCTCTAAATTCCTTCATTTACCTATTGAACAAGTATCATGTTTTTAGGAGCATAAGATTATTCAAATCATCAGGGTTGTGTTTTTCCTTCTGATATAAATCAATGGTAGGAAAATAATTGTACTGAATGGATCTCATATATTCTACCAAAAGGATATCGTAATCATCATTAACCATACCTTCAAAAACTATGTATAATTTGATGTCTTTGATTTATTGTAATGACAACCTACCAAATAATATTTTTCTAACTTCATATTCATCTACATAGTCATCTTAATAGTCTTCAAATGTTGGAAAATGGTAGTAAGTCATCCTCATATTTTTTAAATGAATCCCTTTCTGTAAAACAAATCCCTTTTCTAACATGTATGGAAATTAAATTGTGAAATATTTCACTCAAAATTTTGAGCATCTAGGGTTGAAATGCAAGTGTAGTTTCCTAATGAGATGGTGAATTAGATCCCCAATACTTTATTATCCCTACAAGTTATATGAAGCACATCTACTTGTCTACAAATTTAAACCAATATTATGTTATCATTGAAATAAATTGGCATCTTGTATATTTCCCCCTTAAACCTAGTTTTCTAGATGCATGAAAACTTCCCAAACTAAATGAATATGTTGCCATATGTAGAAATAAATTATCTATCCTCTAGAGAAACTATCTCGGTCATGTTTCCTTTGAGAGACCTAACCAAGAACATGGTGAAATCATCGTTTGCTTTCTTGTGATTATTATTACTATTCTTATAGGTGAGTTGAGTATAGAATTCATATATAGGTGCATTCTTCTTGTTCCCTTTCCCTGTTATCCCCGTATATATCCTGTATGCTGCTATAGCATACACCAAGTAATAAATCATGTGAAATGTTTTGCTTTGATGAACATTGATAAGCTAGTGAGTCAATTTTTCACAGATTATTCCTTCTGAGTCAAAATTTTGTTTTCCTTCATAGATTATGTTAATGTATACATACTTCCAATTCTAAAACTCATTAGTGGAGGCATACTCATTAATCTGACCAATAGTTTGATTATTTATGAAAGTTATTCCAATAAATCAATTCTATAGAGAGTCTTGTGAAATTTGGAAGGCCCTTTTCTTTTTTATTTTTACTTAGGATTTAGTAATCGTGATTTTTTACTAATATTGAATAAGGTCAAATTGTCTATGAGATTTTATCCTGGCTAAAATCTTGGAATCTTCAAAAGTAGGGATTCTGAAGGACACATTTATATAGTGAGCATCTAGTAGATAAATTTTTGATATTTAGTAGAAGGAGGGTTTTAGCAAGGTTCCAACCCTGTTATAACAAGGATCTACAATCCATATATAACCATAAGCATTTTATGAATTAAAATAAGACCAAACATAAAAATACTTGGTTCTTATAGCATAAAACCATCCCAAAACTAGTAAAAAAAACAATTCAAAACCCACCCAAAACTTGTAAATAACAAAACAAAGAGCCTAAAAAAAGACAGAGAAAACAACAACACATTATCAACTATGATTGAATAGATGGTTGAAGAGCTACGCAAGATCTTTTATGTATGTGTCCCTCTTATTTATTTCATTCTTCCTCTCAATATTCAATCCTTTTCCATTACGATCTCTATTCTTTAGATCATTGAAAATGAATTTGAGAAGTCCATTTTGTAGGGTAAATCCATCCATCGTGAGAAAAAATTGTAGTTAAACATTTTTTATATACTAGAGTTATGAACTAGAGTGGTTGGAGGAGAAATTTATTTAAGTGGGACATGAGGGTGAGATTAGATCCTTAATATCTGCCTAAAAATCCACATTCAAAGAACCACGTTAGGTTTCACTTGATCCATATGTTGAAGTTTGAACTTTGCATCAAGGTGTCCCCATGAGTACCTATTAAAATATTCCAATGAACTCATTGGGAATGGAAATTGGGTTAATGATTACAAACTACTTGTAACTCACCAATATACCAAGACCTTAAGATCAGAAACTTGATAAAAACTACACAATAATATTAGAAATAAACACTAAATAATAATATATAGAAATTAAGAATTCATTTGGGATATCAATTGCAATGATAGAGGTTACATTTTATAATGTTTGATATCCTACAAAGGTGGAGTCAAACTTCATCTTCAATCCCTCATATCACTCTCCATGAATCACTCAAACCTATCTCCTAATATCTCTCAAACCAAAATAGCTACGTGAGTTTTTTATTCAACAACTTCACTCACACACAACTATTAACTACATTATTAATATGAGTTGTATTAACTCATTATTAATAATATTACACAATATATTTGTAACATTCACTCCCATATTGTTAACATTATTAATGCCCATATACACTCCCCTAATGTTTACAAGGTATAAAAAATAATCACACTTCCTTTTACAGCTTGTCACCTATGCGTGCTCATGATCTGGATGGTTTTTTAGGACAACCAACAACCTGTAAGGATGGTTTTACAAGGACAGCCAATAACCTCAACAAGGATGGTTTTACAAGACAACCAACAACCCAAAAATCATGTTTTTTCTTTTCCTTTGTGCTTTCGTCTATCCACTATGTATTTCCTTAAGGGAATATGTAGGAACCACTGCACACTAAATACAAACTGAATAGAGGAAAAATTGAACATTGAGACCATGTTCCAGTTCCCCCCCTCAATGTGAACATTTCACTTATACAAATAGTAACTTTGAAATCATATTGCACACAACTAAAATAAACTACAAATCTGAAATAAAACACACACACACACACACTGCCACCACAACTTCGTTTGGCCCCGTCGTTGGTGACTGATGAGAGGTCACTGATTGACCTCCATCCTCCGTTGCCTCTGTCCTCCAATGAATGCACTCTTTAATTAATACAAGAAGTCTTCATCACTTTACTAAGCATTTATTTCCTCATTATCAGAGTGGGGAGAATTCATATCCCAATCACTTTATTCATCTTTGTTTTCATAAATGAAGGCTTTATCCTTCAAATTACCATCAATTAAATCTTGTGCTCTTTTCTTACAATACATAATACCATGTCCAGGAACATTACAATAGTGAAAAAGAAATTTTTGTGGACCTTAGGAGGTTGATTTTTGTTTAAAAGAAGGCTCGAATTTTCCTTTAGCATATGATTTGTTTCTACCATACATTGTAGTTTCTTCTAGATCAATATTTTTGGTTCTGTTATCTTCTTCTATCAAAGATGAAATTAAATCCTCTAGACTTAGATTTATTTTTCTCAAAGTGAATACCATATTAGAATAGCTATAAGGCATGCTATTAAGTAATACCACTTTTGCATCATCATCAAGAACATCAACTTTGATTCTAGCTAATTGATTTGAAATAGAACGAAACTTACTGATATGTTCCACCATACTTTCTCCTTCCTCCATTTTGATTTTGAACAAATTTTTCTTGAGTGCCACTGTTGTGTTCTCTACTTGTGACCCAAAAAGTTTACTCAATGTTTTCTATATCAAATGTGATGTCTTTGTTAGATCTATGTGATGCAGGTAGGCATCAGATAAACCTAGGCCAATAATTGATGTTGCTTTCTGATCCTTTCTTTCCCATTTTGTTGTTTCATCTACGTCGTGTGGTTTATTGATTTTTCATTCTACAATCTCCCATAGATCATTGTTAATAAGCAACAATTGAGTTCTAACCTACCATGTATGGAAATATTTTCTTTCAAATTTTTCAATTCGAATCAACTTATCCATAGTAAACAATGGACATCGATTTCCACTGAAAATGCATCCGTGAGTCAATTTTTTATTATTATTTTACAATTTTTAATATTAGCAATGCAAAGAGTTCAAAAAACACACATTTTTATAAAAAAACTATCATCTCAATATGAGTTACCAGCTGAAAGTTATGGTAACTACAAATTTTAAATCCAACATCTTTCTGGACCCCTTTCCAAAAATGGTAAAAACAAAGATTTCCTTGTGTTGTTTTTTACTACATCCAAAAATAGCAAAAAATAGAACAAAACATTTTTAACTCGTGATTTCATGATTTTTGTGACTGCGTCAAAACAAATATGAACAAAAAGGTGACACCGAAGGAGCAAATCATGATGGATGGCGAGTGTGCACTAAACGCATCAAAAAATGTCATGTAGTAGAATGAGCACTACAGAATCCGCAAACCAAAATCAATTGTCCACCATTTCCTTGTGATCAATTTGAATATGGGCTTCAATGGTAGATGTTTGAAATGATTTGACTACATGGAATATGGATCAGAAGCTACTCTGACACCACTGATAAAAACTACACAATAATATGAGAAATAAACACCGAATAATAATATATAGAAATTAAGAATTCATTCAGGATATCAATTACAATGATAGAGGTTACATTTTATAATGTTTGATCTCCTACAAAGGTGGATTCCAACTTCATCTTCAATCCCTCATATCACTCTCCATGAATCTCTCAAACCTATCTCCTAATATCTCTCAAACCAAAATAGCTACGTGAGTTGTTTATTCAACAACTTCACTCACACACAACTATTAACTATATTATTAATATGAGTTGTATTAACTCATTATTAATAATATTACACAATATATTTGTAACAAAACTCTGGTGTTAAATGATTTTAATATACCATAGATATGAAATAGAGTGGTTGGAGGAGGAATTTCTCTAAGTGGGACATGGGGGTTGGCTAGGATCCTTAATGTCCACCAAACAATCCACATTTGGAGTGCCCCGTTATGTTCCGCTTGGTCCATATGGAGAAGTTTGACCCCTACCTCAAGGTGTCCCCATGACCACCTATTGAAATCATCCAATGAAATCAATGGGAATGGAACTTGTGTAGATGATTAAAAACTACTTATAACTCAAAAATAGCCCAAGACATTGAGTTCTTGCTCCTAGTAATATTAGCACTTTGATGACTAAATTATTAATCTAGATGTAAGTTCCATTTATTGAGGAAGTTAGCATCTGAATCAGATAATATGTTATTTTTTATTTTTATGGATAATTTAAAATTTCAATTATCAAAAGAATCAAATGTTTGAAAACCATGCTGACCTAAATAACTTTCCCTTCAAATATTATTTTATTCCTTTTTTCCATATTTCTGAAATAATGTGTTGAAGGATAAAATCCCATAAGAGTCTGAATGAAACATTCTTGGTTTAGTAAGACCATTGAGCCTTTATATCATTCAATGTTTAAGGGAGAACCCATTTCAAGCCAATTTTATCCATAATTAGGCCCCATTAGGAGAAAAAAAACTTTTAATGAATGAAGAAATGGTCAATAGTTTCTTCTTCAGATTTACATAGGACACATATATTAATAAGGTTATGACCATCCTTCTTAACTTCCTTCTTAACTTATCCACTCTAAGGATCTTTTTTTGTATAGTGAGCCATGAGAAAAAATTAATTTTTAGGGTCAGCTCTTTGTACCATAATTTTTTCCAATAAATATGAGACTCGAGAAATTGATTTTGGTTGTTATAACATGAGAGAACATTTTAGTTTCCATCTCCTAAATCCTCCCAAATTATCTTGTCTTAAAAATTGGTGTTGGGAATAGAAATTATCTCAATCTTATCCTGGATATATTTCATATTTTTTCTCTCCGTTTCATTCTTGTCTTCAATATAAAATATTCTCCAAGTATTTTTAACATTTATGCTTTTGAGGTATACACTTTTTTTCTCCCCATATTTCTGTCTTAAATGATTGAGCTGATATTGAAGATTTATTATCTATTGCTAATCTAGATCTAAGTTCCATTTTCCTCCTAAAATATGATTTTGTTTCTGTTTCCAATCTCCCATCTAGTACCTTTTTAAATGACATATTTGCTTTTAACAAGAGCATTCTAAAAATGAGATCCAATGGGAAGATCCTCATATTTTGTTAAGTCCTTTATATAATATTATTTTAAGTATGTGTTCTTTATGATGATGCACCAAGGTAAGTATTATTATCCAAAATGTGCCCCAGCTCATTTTTTGTGGCTAACTTCTTGTGTTCTTGCCTCTCTTGTGCCTCAGTCCACATTTTTTGATTTTAAGGCACTCAATGCTTTCTAGAAATGGTACCATCAGATAGAGCTCTCTCTCAGCTTTCCAGAAAGGTAAAGTTTTCCTCCTAACTCCTTATATTTTTCAAGTTATGGCTCGACGGAGTTTTTGTGGAAAATTTTCCCATTTGAGGCCTGCAGCCAATAGGAAGCTGCCATGTAGCATCTGACCAGTGGAGCGCGGTGAATTTTTGAAAAATTTTCCAAAGACAAAAACGAGGTAAAATTTGAAAATTTTTCCCGCCGATCCGTTTTTGGGCCGTTTTTTCCCTAAATGTTCAAACGATCATATCTTTTGATCCAGAGCTTAGATTTTAGTGTTCTTTATATCATTGGAAAGATGTTAAAATTATCTACATGATTCCATGGTCAATTTATAATTTTGGTTCAGTTTGGAGAGAGAAAATTTGAAAACAGTTCTGGTACGTGTCCATGGCTAGAAATGACATTTCAACAACCAAATTTAATACAAAATGGGTCGCATTCTTCTCCAATATGGTCAAAAATGACAGGGTATGGGTTTGTAAGGTCTTCCATGCTGTTTTAATACATTTTCCATCAATGAGGAATGGGCTCCCATGATTTTTACGTTTTCTCTCTCCTGGGCTTGACCCATGCACTGTAAAAGCCAGATTTGGCTCATTTCTTCATGGTTGAACACTTTTTGGCATTGAAAACTTCTTCTTTCACCTCCAGCAAGTGATAGTTGTAAGAATCAGACCTTTTTCAAAGTTTGTAACAGGTTTATACCTCTTTGATGGTGGAATGCAAGAGAATTTTACATGGAATTGACAGTGTAAACTCTATGAATGCTTTCAGTCCTCTGTTTGTATTGTTTTACTTCATTTTAAGACCTCTAATTACATCTATCAGCGTGTGTATGATTTCCCTTGTTGCATTTCATGAATTTGTGTCTATTTAAATGGCAAAAAATGTTTCACCACTCCTTTTGGTGCATCACCATCTTTAGTTTAGTTTCATTTTTGCATTTTTATCCCTGTCTCCTTGCAATCTAGGGTAGAATTAGGATTAGAAACTCTGTAGTTGTGCAAAATATAGATCTAAATCAGAGGATTTAGAGGAACCAGCCTCTATTCTAGAGATTCCTCTCTCATTTTCACAAGTCCCACACTTGGAGAGAGGTTTCCATGTTGTGCAATCACACTGGATGCTCTAAACATCATTTAAAACCTTGATTTACATCCAGGGGTGCTGCTGATTTGCAACAACAGTTTTGGCACACCCGGTGGGACCTTAGAGGTCTCATTTTTATTATAGCAAAGTTGATGTGCATCTACTGCAATTTTCTTGCTTGAAAAGAGCTATAATTTGCATATCTAGCAACTCCAAAGGGGAAGAATCAATTGGTTTCAGCAGTGTAGGCCTGAAAACTCATGAGAAGAATCACTACAAGGTCAAGAGCTAGAGAAGAAGAGGTGTTGTTTGAATATTTGTAGTTATCTCCAAGAGTAAGGCAAAGTGGAAGAAGGATTCAAAGGTCTCCATCTCCACCAAACAGAACTCTCTCAACTCCTCCACCTGGTAGGCCTTTCATTCAGTCAACAAAGGTTTTAAGACCAATTAGAATGGCGCAAAACAACCCCTATGTCAACTTCATAGGCAGCAGCCCACTTGCCCTCAATGCACAACATCCAATTCCTATTGCAGCCTTGAAGAACATTCCATACTTCACTGGAGAAAATCAGACTACTCCAGGTGATCATGTTAAGGATATTGCTAACCTTTGTGCAATTCATGAAATCAATGAGATGCAAGTGGCTGTCAAGTTACTGGCATCTTCATTCAAGGGAAAAGCATTGCAATGGTTTAGAAGCCTTGGAGTTGGTTCTATCACAAATTGGAATCAACTGTGTATAGCACTTCATGAGCAATTTGGAGAGAAGGGAGACAACTTGTCTCTGTTGGAGCAACTGACAACCATCAAGAGAGCTCCCAATGAACAGCTGACCGATTTCAACTTCAGATTTCAAAAGACTTGGGAGAGAATTCCAGTGGCAGTTAGGCCAACAGTATAAGGTGCTTTTCTCTATAATCTCAAAGCTCTAAATTCTGATATTTCTATATTGATTCAGTCCATGGGAGGCATAACTATCCCTATGGCTTATAGCATTGCCATTAGGGCTACAAATTGTTTGATCCAAGCTGGCAAACTAGCCCCTAGACCTCCCATGCCATTGTTTCCAACTTTAGAGAGTCCAAATACCAATCAAGCACCTAATTTGGCTCCTTCACCCACTCCTAGAAATCAGAGTTCAAATGAAGCTTCTACATCATCTCCAAGTACCCCAAATGAGCTTCAAGAAGTCATGAAGCAATTGCAAAACCTAGGCAATGAGCTGGTTACTCTCAAAAGGCAACAAGCCCAAGGTTTTAGACCTTCTTACCAGCGCCAAGCTCAGCCTAACAGGTAGCCATACCAACTACAAAGACCTCCTAATCCAGCTGCAAATGTAAATCAAACAAGGCCTCCTGCCAATAGACCATTTCAGCCCTATAATCCAAATGCCATATCTGCCTCTAAGGCATTAGTGCCAACACAAAACAACATTGCTCAGGAGTATGATTGGTGCTTTCCATGCAATGAACCTCATAACCAATCCATGTGCTTTAATGGTGCTTTGAATCAAGCATTAATGGTGACAACTACTGGCGTGGAGGGTGAGGGCAGTCAAGGAAACAACCAACAACAAGAAACATTCCAACAACAATCAGCTCCAAATGACACTGTTGATGCAAAATCACAGCACCCCTGGATGTTGATCAGATTTCTAGGTTGATCACTTATGTATCCAGTGTGATTGCATAACATTGAATCCTTCCTCCAAGCGTGGGACTTGAAAATGAGAAAAGGATTCTCCAGAGAGAGGCTGGTTCCTATTCCTCTGTTCAGATGCACCAATAAAATGCAGAGGTTCACCCAAAAACTAACCTAACTACCAAGGAGACAGGGAGAGAGAAATGCGTACAATAAAACCTAAACTATGGAGGTGATGCACCGAGGAATGAAGAACATAAGCTTTGCAACATAAACACAGACCATATAGATGCAATACCACATCATACACAGGTAACCGAAATGCAATGGGAGATCAGAATGACAACAATGAATACATGTCAGAGGATTTAAATTCAATCACAGACATATATATTGCTCAAAGGATTGATTCAAATACATTGCAATGGCCAAGAGGCACAATGACATTACAGTCCATGTGGGAGGCTTGGAAAGGTCTATTGACAGGAGGCCTTGTTTGATTCACATTTGCAGCTGGATTAGGTGGTCTTTGAGGCTGATATGGCTGCCTATTAGGTTGAGCTTGAGGCTGATACGAAGGTCTAAAACCTTGAGCTTGCTGTCTCTTGAGTGTGACCAGCTCATTACCTAAATTTTGCAGTTGCTTCATGACTTCTTGAAGCTCATTTGGGGCACTTGGAGATGAAGTGGAAGCTTCATTTGAACTCTGATTCCTAGGAGTGGGAATAGGGGCTAAGACAGGTGCTTGACTAGTACTTGGGCTCTCTATACTTGGATATAATGGCATTGGGGGCCTAGGAGCTAGCTTTCCAGCTTGAATCAGACAATTTTCAGCTCTAATGGCAATACTATAAAGCAGCAGGGATAGTTGTGCCTCCCATAGATTGAATCAACATAGAAATATCAGAATTTAAAGCTTTAAGGTAATACAGAAAAGCACCTTCTGCTGTTGGTCTGACTGCTACTGGAATTCTATCCCAAGACCTTTGAAATCTGAAGTTGAAGTCAGTCAGCTGCTCATTGGAAGCTCTCTTGATGGTTGTCAGCTGCTCCAAAAGAGACAAGTTGTCTCCCTTCTCTCCAAATTGATCATGAAGTGCAATACATAGCTGATTCCAGTTTGTGATAGAGCCAGCTCCAAGGCTCCTAAACCATTGCAATGCTTTCCCCTTGAATGAAGAAGCCAGCAATTTGACAGCTACTTGCATCTCATCGATCTCATGAATTGCACAAATGTTAGCAATGTCCTTGACATGGTCACCAGGAGTGGTCTGATTTTCTCCAGTAAAGTATGGAATGTTCTTCAATGCTGCAACTGGGATTGGGTTTTCGTGCATTGAGAGCAAGTGGGCTGCTGCCTGTGAAGTTGACATAGGGGTTCACTGGTTGCGCCATTCTGATTGGTCTTAAAACCCTTGTATACTGAAAGAAAGGCCGCTCAGGTGGAGGAGTTGAAAGAGTTCTGTTTGGTGGAGATGGAGACCTTTGAATCCTTCTTCCTCTTTGCCTTCTTCTTGGAGATAATTGCAGGTATTCGAACAACACTTCTTCTTCTCCAACTCTTGACCTTGTGATTCTTCTCATAAGCTTTTAGGCCTGACTGCTGGAACCAGTTGATTCCTCCCCTTGGAGTCGCCAGATATGCAAATAATAGCTCTTTTCAAGCAAGAAAATTGCAGCAGATGCACATCAACCTTGCTGCAATAAAAAAATGTTTAGACCTCTGGTCCCACCGGGCGTGCCAAAACTGTTGATGCAAAATCACAGCACCCCTGGATGTTGATCAGATTTCTAGGTTGATCACTTATGTATCCAGTGTGATTGCATAACATTGAATCCTTCCTCCAAGCGTGGGACTTGAAAATGAGAAAAGGATTCTCCAGAGAGAGGCTGGTTCCTATTCCTCTGTTCAGATGCACCAATAAAATGCAGAGGTTCACCCCAAAAACTAACCTAACTACCAAGGAGACAGGGAGAGAGAAATGCGTACAATAAAACCTAAACTATGGAGGTGATGCACCGAGGAATGAAGAACATAAGCTTTGCAACATAAACACAGACCATATAGATGCAATACCACATCATACACAGGTAACCGAAATGCAATGGGAGATCAGAATGACAACAATGAATACATGAGAGGATTTAAATTCAATCACAGACATATATATTGCTCAAAGGATTGATTCAAATACATTGCAATGGCCAAGAGGCACAATGACATTACAGTCCATGTGGGAGGCTTGGAAACTCCACGAATTCTCTTGCAAGCAGGAGAGAAGGGAGGGGTCGCAAAACAGAAATGTCCAACATTAGAAAGAAGCCCCTCCTTACAATTTATAGGAAGAATGAGAGAGAAAAGAGAGAGGAATTCGAAATCTGCCCCAACCACCTCCTGAATGCATTTAACTCATCTCATCATGGCAGAAGCGGCGGATCCTGGCGAAAACGGCGGGCTGCCTACAGGAGCGGGCGAACTGTCTGCTGCATTAAAATTGTTTGTTGACGCATCACTTCTGTTTGTTATTCGCGCCAGAGGTGTTTCTTGATTTTCATCCTCCAAACTGAACCAAAATACAAGATTGGCCTTGGAAACGTGTAGAGAATATTTACCAGCTTTCCATTGGTATAAAAGAACGTGCAAATCCGAGCTCTGGATCAAAAGTTATGGCAATCTGAAGATTTAGAGCACGGAACAGGTGAAAACACCTTTTTGAATTCTTTCCCGCGTTCTTCCGCCTGGATGACACGTGGCGTACTCTGATTGGTTGAATAATTCTCTCTCCTCTGCCTTTTGGCGGGCTTTCCTTTTAAATTTCCTCGTGGGCCCCTAAATGAAACACGTGGCAAGATCCTATTGATTCGGCTCGGTGCTCGAAATCTCGCCCTTTGACTTTTCTGACCTGATACTCTATGAGGACACTTGGCAGTTTCTGATTTGTCCTCGGCTCATTCGGCTCCTTCGCGCATTTCGCCTCCATTTGTCCCGGATGTCCCATTTGATTTTGGACCCTCTGGATTTCGGTCGGTTCGGCATTTCGCGTCCATTTGTCCCGGATGTCATTTGGCACTTTGGCTCCATTTGTCACCCGGATGTCCTAGAAATTTGACTTTGAAGCCCTTCTGGACTCATTTCGGCCGGTTCGGGCGGTTCGGGTATTTTTTGTTCCACTTGGCCCACTTCGCTTCGAACTGCTTGTGCTGATTTCGCCCGGTTCGGGCGGTTCGCGCCTTTTTGTCCCAGATGTCCCAAAGGCGACCCTCTCAGCAGTTGGCCAATTTTTCCTCTCGGTCGAACCGGCATTTCGCGCCCGCCGCGTACTTTTGTCCCGCTTGTCCCAAATACTTAGTGGGCTGTTTGTGCTTACTTCGGCCGAGCCGGCCGGTTCGGCCCTTTTTGTCCCAAATGTCCCGAATGCTCCTAGGACTAGGACTTAGCCGATTTTCACCATTTTTTCTGGATCGACCTATTTGCCTTTCTGCAACTTTGATGCATGTTATCGATATTTACCCTGGGGGGGGGGGAAATTTTGACAACAGCCCAACATGACACCACGTTGGTAAATTGGCAAGCAGAGGATTTTTGTGGCATGAATCAAATGGTCTCTCAAGGTGTGGTAGCCAACACAAGGTCAAAAAGAAGGAATTTGGGTGAAGAACATCCATTAGCTCCAACCAATCCACAACCTTCCATGGCTCCACAAATGGTTGGCAAGAAAAATCCAATTTCAAATGCACAAGGGCAGCCAAGAATAGCTTCTAGACCAACTCAACTACCAATTATTGCTGCCCACGTGTAAGGAGTGAATGTACAAGCAAAGGGACAGCAAAGAGATCCTTCATCACCATTCAGTATCATTGATAAGATGAAGAAGACAAATGTTAATATATCAATGTGGGAATCCCTATCTATCCCAAGCCAAAGAGACTTGTTACAAGCTGCCATGAAGGACTGGCCAACTTCGAATCAGCAAGTTCAGATGCAAGAGAAAGTGCTCACAAATGCTGCCCAGCCTGAGGGAAATCATGGAGGATAGCAAGGTAAAATTTTGAAGCCCCCTCCTTTCTATGTTTCATTAATCATTGGAAATTAGTTAGTGCACAATTGCATGATAGATTCCGAGGAAAGTAGCTCAGTGATGCCTAAACAAATAGCTGATCAGCTAGGGCTCCAGTATGAAACCATATCCAAAGGGCTAGTGCAACTGGATGGGACAGCAGTAACAACAATTGGGGTGATTAGAAACTTGAGTCTTACCTTGCATGCATGTCCAAATGTTGTTTTTTTATAAGATGTATCAGTCATAGACCTTCCACCACTCTTTGCCCTATGCTTTTCAAGGGACTTCACAGCCAAGATTGGGGGATATTTGTCTGCTGATTGGTCACACATGCTGTTTAGAATGAGGTATGGAACTAAGGCTACAATCAGGTCTGAACCTATTGCAAACTTCCACATTGAGCCTTACACTCCAAGTCAGATCAACGCCAATTGTTCAGCATTTGATCAAGAAGACCACCCAAGCACCAATGAAGCTGACACCAAGGTTAGAAGCATCCCGGATCTAACTCTTGATGAATGGGAAAACAAGGTACATGCTTTTGATCCTTATCAATAAGTGGAAGAATTTGAGCTAGGGGTCTATTGCATACACGAAGAAAATCAGCCTATTCCTAGCATCACCAAGCCAAACCATGAAGATGACAATGAGGTATGACAGCTATTTTTTGATGGATCAAGGAGTAGACAAGGTACATGAGGTGGAGCCATGCTTGTTTCACCTCAAGCAGTAAATTACTATTTAGATTTTAGATTTCAGTTTGCATGCTCCAATAACACTGCTGAATATGAAGCCTTGGTGCAAGGGATGCATTGGGAAATCAAGAAGAAAATAAAGAACTTGCAAGTCTTTGGTGACAGTGAATTGATTGTAAATCAGGTCAAGGGACAACATGCTACCAAGAATGATCTACTCAGGTGCTATAAGAACAGGGTGTGGGACCTCATGGAAGATTTTGAGGGTTTTGGCATCAAATCCATTCCTAGGAAAGAGAATCAAGCTACTGACAGGCTTGCAGCAGTAGGGGCAGCCTTTGACATTGTGGAAAGCATTCAAAAAGACAAGGTATAGCCAAACATCCACATGATTGTGAGGCCTTCAGTACCAGATAACAATGTTAGTTGGCAAGTGTTTGAGAATGACCAGCAAATCATCCATTTCTTGCAAGAAGAAGCTGAGTTCTCAGCTAAGAATCAAGAAAAGTTGGAACAGCAGTATGGTGACTAGGTGGTACAACTGAGAACTAACAAGTTTCCCAAGGGACTTATCACTTTGGAGTCCATTTTTAATCCCAATGATCAGTTTAGAAAGGAGAAAGCAAACATTCAGGTCAAGAGAGAGGATTCAGTATCCATCTTGGTAGAAGAGAACAAACCATTGCAAATTGGAAAGATGACAACTGAACAAGAAAGGTATGAATTCATGCAGCTGTGTCAAGAATTCCCAGATGTGTTTTCTTGGAGCTATGAAGATTTGAAAGGTTTCAATCCCAACTTAGCTCAGCATACCATTGAATTGGATCCAAATACTAAGCCTATCAGGCAGAAACAAGACCAGTCAATCCACACATGGAGCCTCTCATGAGGAAAGAATTGGACAAGCTGATTGAGTCAAGAATCATATTCCCAATCAAGCATTCTAGTTGGGTTGTCAACTTGGTTCCAGTCAGAAAGAAGAGTGGGGGAGATCAGATTGTGTGTTGATTTCAGAGACTTAAATAGAGCATCTCTCAAGGACCATTACCCACTCCCTTCCATGGAGAAAAATCTTGCAAGTTGTGGCTGGCTCCGAGAGGTTTTCACTACTTGATGGCTACTTAGGCTACAATCAGATTATGGTGAAGGAGGAAGACCAGTTCAGGACAACCTTCACAACCAAATGGGGAACTTTTGCATAAAGGAAAATTCCATTTGGGCTATCCAACACTGGTGCTACCTTCCAAAGGGCAATGGACATGGCATTCAAAGGTTTGATTAACAACATGGTGCTAATTTACCTTGATGATATCACTATTTTTTCCAAAAATGCAGCAGACCACCTCTCTCATTTGAGACAAGTTTTCACGAGGTGCAGGAGATTTGGAGTGTCTTTAAATCCTAGAAAGTGTATCTTTCTTGCACATGAAGGAAATCTCCTTGGCCATATTGTCTCCGAAGAAGGATTAGCAATTGATCCAAAGAGAGTCAAAGCCATAAGAGCACTACCATTGCCAAGCCACAAGAAAGCCCTTCAGAGTTTCTTGGGGAGGATAAACTTTGTTCGAAGGTTTGTCCCAGATTTTGCTAGCCCGTTGTCAAGCCCATCACCAAAATGTTAAAGAAGAGCATGGCTTTCAAGTGGACAGCAGAAGGCAAAGGAGAGTTTTGAAAGCAATCAAAGAAGCCATTTCTCAAGCACCAATCTCTCATCAACACGGACTTCTCCAAGGATTTCATCCTCTATGCATTTGGAGGTAATGACACTATTTCTGCCATTTTGGTACAGCAGAACAAGGATAATGATGAGCAGCCAATTGCCTTCTTCAGCCAGAGCCTAGATGACTATGAGGTGAAGTACTCTTTTATTGAGAAGCATGTGCTGGCAGTAATCAGAAGCTTGAATAAATTCAAGCATTAGTCTCAAACAACAAGGTCCAGTTGCTGGTCTCACATGAAGGGGTTAAGGAATTCCTCCTCAACAAAGATTTGAACAAGAAAAGGGCAGGTTGGATCACCCGTGTCATGGAGTATGACATTGAGATCAAGATCACCAAGCTAGTAAGAGGGAAAGGATTGTGTGAGAAGCTAGTTTTGGGGAAGCAAAAAGAAGTATGTAATGAAGAAGAGGCTGTTTTGATAGTCCAGGATAGCCATGAGCAAGTGGCAATCAAGAAGAAGACAATGCTGCCCCACTCCGTGTTGGACCCAAGGTATTATACACTTCCTAGCACAAACCTATGCCCCCTAGAGATGAAAAAGACCCAAAGAAGACACTTCAGATGGCAGGTGTCCCATATGCCATTGTTGAGGAGTTTTGTTCAAGAAAGATGTGAATGGAGTGCTACTGAGGATGACAGTTAGCACAAATCAGATTCATAGGGGTCGTTGTTGGAAGAGTTCCATGGTGGACCAGCAGTGGTCATTTGAACCAAGAGTAATAGCTCTAAAATCATGAAGGCTTGGTTATTATGCAAATTGTTCCGTGATTGCTATGCATGGATTAAGAGGTTCGTATAAGAATGTGTGCTTTCTTCATAGGAAAAGAAAGTCTTGTTGCCATTCCATGCTCCAATCTCAAGTTGACCAGCCATTGCAATGGGGTTTGGACTTCTTGGAGTCATTAATCCCATGAAAGTCAAGAGCACAAGGATTTGACAGCCATGGACTACTTCACCAAATGGACGAAGCGTAGCCACTCAAAGAAGCAAATGAGTCCAGCATTCTTAGAATTTATGAGGGGATAGCGACCAAATTTGGTATACTGCTACAATAATCTAGAAATGCATTGGCATTCATTGGATCCAAGGTGACTGAGTGGGCTGTCAAGAACAGGATCTACTAAGGCACTCATTCAAAACGTACCTAACAGGTAGCCATACCAACTACAAAGACCTCCTAATCCAGCTGCAAATGTAAATCAAACAAGGCCTACTACCAATAGACCATTTCAGCCCTATAATCCTAATGCCATATCTGCCTCTAAGGCATTGGTGACAACACAAAACAACGTTGCTCAAGAGTATGATTGGTGTTTTCCATGCAATGAACCTCATAACCAATCTATGTGCTTTAATGGTGCTTTGAATCAAGCATTAATGGTGACAACTACTGGTGTGGAGGGTGAAGGCAGTCAAGGAAACAACCAACAACAAGAAACATTCCAACAGCAATCAGCCCCAAATGACACCACATTGGTAAACTGGTAAGCAGAAGATTTCTGTGGCATGAATCAAGTAGTTTCTCAAGGGGTTGCAGCCAACACAAGGTCAAAAAGAAGGAATTTGGGTGAAGAACAGCCATTAGCTCCAACCAATCCACAACCTTCCATGGCTCCACAAATGGTTGGCAAGCAAAATCCAATTTCAAATGTACAAGGGCAGCCAAGAACAGCTCCTAGACCAACTCAAATACCAATTATTGCTGCCCATGTGCAAGGAGTGAATGTACAAGAAAAGGGATAGCAAAGAGATCCTTCATCACCATTCAGTATCATTGATCAGATGAAGAAGAAAAATGTTAATATATCAATGTGGGAATCCCTATCTATCCCAGGCCAAAGAGACTTGTTACAAGCTGCCATGAAGGACTGGCCAACTTCGAATCAACAAGTTCAGATGCAAGATAAAGTGCTCACAAATGCTGCCCAGCCTGAGGGAAATCATGGAGGACAGCAAGGTAAAATGTTGAATCCCCCTCCTTTATATGTTTCATTAATCATTGGAAATTAGTTAGTGCACAATTGCATGATAGATTCCGGGGCAAGTAGCTCAGTGATGCCTAAACAAATAGCTGATCAGTTAGGGCTCTAGTATGAAACCATATCCAAAGGGGTAGAGCAGCTGGATGGGATAGCGGTAACAATAGTTGGGGTGATTAGAAACTTGAGTCTTACCTTGTATGCATGTCCAAATGTTATTATTTTACAAGATGTATCTGTCATAGACCTTCCACCACTCTTTGCCCTATGCTTTTCAAGGGACTTCACAGCCAAGATTGGGGGATATTTGTCTACTGATTGGTCACACATGCTGTTCAGAGTGAGGTATAGAACTAAGGCTACAATCAAGTCTGAACCTATTGCAAAATTCCACATTGAGCCTTACACTCTAAGTCAGATCAATGCCAATTGTTCAACATTTTATCAAGAAGACCACCCAAGCACCGATGAAGTTGAAACTAAGATTGGAAGCATACCAGATCTAACTCTTGATGAATGGGCAAACAAGGTACATGCTTTTGATCCTTATCAAGAAGTGGAAGAATATGAGCTAGGGGTCTATTACATACATGAAGAAAATCAGCCTATTCCTAGCATCACCAAGCCAAACCATGAAGATGACAATGAGGTATGGCAGTTGTTTTTTGATGGATCAAGGAGTAGACAAGGTGCGCGAGGTGGAGCCATGCTTGTTTCACCTCAAGGAGTAAAGTACTATTCAGCTTTTAGATTTCAGTTTGCATGCTCCAATAACACTGCTAAATATGAAGCCTTGGTGCAAGGGATGCATTGGGCAATCAAGAAGAAAATAAAGAACTTGCAAGTCTTTGGTGACAGTGAATTGATTGTAAATCAGGTGAAGGGATAGCATGCTGCCAAGAATGATCTACTCAGGTGCTACAAGAACAAGGTGTGGGACCTCATGGAAGATTTTAAGGGTTTTGGCATCAAATCCATTCCTAGGAAAGATAATCAAGCTGCTGACAGGCTTGCAGTAGTAGGGGCAGCCTTTGACATTGTGGAAAGCATTCAAATAGACAAGGTACAGCCAAACATCCATGTGATTGTGAGGCCTTCAGTGCCAGATAACAATGTCAGTTGGCAAGTGTTTGATAATGAGCAGCAAATCATCCATTTCTTGCAGAAGAAGCTGAGTTCTTAGCTAAGAATCAAGAAAATTTGGAACAGCAGTATGGTGACCAGGTGGTACAGCTGAGAACTAACAAGCTACCCAAGGGACTTATCACTTTGGATTCCATTTTTAATCCCAATGATCAGTTTAGAAAGGAGAAAGCAAACATTCAGGTCAAGAGAGAGGATTCAGTATCCATCTTGGTAGAAGAGAACAAACCATTGCAAATTGGAAATATGACAACTGAACAAGAAAGGTATGAATTCATGCAGCTGTGTCAAGAATTCCCAGATGTGTTTGCTTGGAGATATGAAGATTTGAAAGGTTTTAATCCCAACTTAGCTCAGCATACCATTGAATTGGATCCAAATACTAAACCTGTCAGGCAGAAACAAAGACCAGTCAATCCACACATGGAGCCTCTCATGAGGAAAGAATTGGACAAGCTGATTGAGTCAAGAATCATATTCCCAATAAAGCATTCTAGTTGGGTTGCCAACTTGGTTCTAGTCAGAAAGAAGAGTGGGGGAGATCAGATTGTGTGTTGATTTCAGAGATTTAAATATAGCATCTCTCAAGGACCATTACCCACTCCCTTCCATGGAGCAAATCTTGTAAGTTGTGGCTAGCTCTGAGAGGTTTTCACTACTTGATGGCTACTGAGGCTACAATCAGATTATGGTGAAGGAGGAAGACCAGTTCAAGACAGCCTTCATAACCAAATGGGGAACTTTTGCATACAGGAAAATGCCATTTGGGATGTCCAACGCTGGTGCTACCTTCCAAAGGGAAATGGACATGGCATTCAAAGGTTTGATTAACAACATGGTGCTGATTTACCTTGATGATATCACTGTTTTTTCCAAAAATGCAACAGACCACCTCTCTCATTTGAGACAAGTTTTCACGAGGTGCAGGAGATTTGGAGTGTCTTTAAATCCTAGAAAGTGTATCTTTCTTGGACATGAAGGAAAGCTTCTTGGCCATATTGTCTCCAAATAAGGATTAGCAATTGATCCAGAGAGGGTTGAAGCCATAAGAGCACTACCATTGCCAAGCCACAAGAAATACCTTCAGAGTTTCTTGGGGAGGATAAACTTTGTTCGGAGGTTTGTCCCAGATTTTCTAGCCGTTGTCAAACCCATCACCAAAATGTTAAAGAAGAGCATGGCTTTCAAGTGGACAGCAGAAGGAAAGGAGAGTTTTGAAGTAATCAAAGAAGCCATTTCTCAAGCAACATCTCTCATCAACCCGGACTTCTCCAAGGATTTCATCCTCTATGCATTTGGAGGTAATGACACTATTTCTGCCATTTTGGTACAACAGAACAAGGATAATGATGAGAAGCCAATTGCCTTCTTCAGCCAGAGCCTAGATGACTATGAGGTGAAGTACTCTTTTATTGAGAAGCATGTGCTGGCAGTAATCAGAAGCTTGAATAAATTCAAGCATTTAGTCTCAAACAACAAGGTCCAGTTGCTGGTCTCACATGAAGGGGTTAAGGAATTCCTCCTCAACAAAGATTTGAACAAGAAAAGGGCAGGTTGGATCACCCGTGTCATGGAGTATGACATTGAGATCAAGATCACCAAGCTAGTAAGAGGGAAAGGATTGTGTGAGAAGCTAGTTTTGGGGAAGCAAAAAGAAGTATGTAATGAAGAAGAGGCTGTTTTGATAGTCCAGGATAGCCATGAGCCAAGTGGCAATCAAGAAGAAGACAATGCTGCCCCCACTCCGTGTTGGACCCAAGGTATTATACACTTCCTAGCACAAACCTATGCCCCCTAGAGATGAAAAAGACCCAAAGAAGACACTTCAGATTGCAGGATGTCCCATATGCCATTGTTGATGGAGTTTTGTTCAAGAAAGATGTGAATGGAGTGCTACTGAGATGCATTAGCACAAATCAGATTCATAGGGTGTTGGAAGAGTTCCATGGTGGACCAGCTAGTGGTCATTTTGAACCAAGAGTAATAGCTCTAAAAATCATGAAGGCTGGTTATTATTGGCCTAAATTTTTCAGTGATTGCTATGCATGGATTAAGAGGTGTAAGAATTGTGCTTTCTTCATAGGAAAAGAAAGACTTGTTGCCCTTCCATTGCATCCAATCTCAGTTGACCAGCCATTCATGCAATGGGGTTTGGACTTCATTGGAGTCATTAATCCCAATTCAAGTCAAGAGCACAAATGGATTTTGACAGCCATGGACTACTTCACCAAATGGACTGAAGCAGTAGCACTCAAAGAAGCAAATGAGTCCAGCATCTTAGAATTTTATGAGGGGATAGCGACCAAATTTGGTATACCTGCTACAATAATCTTAGATAATGCATTGGCATTCATTGGATCCAAGGTGACTGAGTGGGCTGTCAAGAACAGGATCTACCTAAGCACTTCATCAAACTATTACCCTCAAGGTAATGGCCAGGCCGAGTCTACAAACAAGAACTTGTTGAGGATCATTAGGAGGACTCTTGATGAGAATCAGAGGTCTTGGCATACCAAACTGAAATCAACCTTATGGGCTGATAGGATAACTCCCAAGATATCCATAGGTAACTCTCCATTCAAACTTGTCTATGGAAGAGAGGCAATCTTGCCCATGTCACTTGAGTTTCCAACATTGGAACTCATGAAGCAATTAGAGTTGCTAGAGTTTGACCCCCTGGAGGTGAGATATGTAGAGTTGATGGAGTTGCAGGAGGTCAGAAATCAGGCATCCCAAGTAATGGAAAAGGATCAAGCTTTGATAAAAAATACCTTTGATAAGAAGGCCAAGGATAGATCTTTTCAGGTTGGAGATCTAGTGTTGAAATAGGATGTGGATAGAGAAAAACTGGGAAGGCAATCAAAATTTGATGCCATTTGGAGTGGCCCATACATGGTCACGAAGTGCAAGAACAACGATGCTTTCCAATTGGCCTCATTGGATGGTGAAGAACTACAGATTCTAGTTAATGGAATCTATCTCAAGCGTTGCTTCTAGAGGGAAATTTACCACCTTGTAAATATTAGATTAGATTTTCATTCCTCTAAGTGCTTTGCACATTGTTTTGCTGTAGGTTAGTTTTGCTTTCCCTAAGTGCTTTGGCACAGCTTGCTGTCCCTAGAGATGTTTTGCAGTCCTTGCTTCCATCATGTGATATTCCATCTTCCTCCTTGCACATTCTAAGTCAGTTGGGGTTCTAAATAGAATATTTGATGGCTCCATGCCCAATGGACTGCTTCAGGCTACTGGTACTTTCATCTAGCAAGTAGATGACCCCTCTTAGTTGCCAAAATTGTTATCCAAAATGTGCCCTAGCTCATTTTTTATGGTTAACTCCTTGTGTTCTTACCTCTCTTGTGCCTCAGTCCACATTTTTTGATTTTAAGGCACTCAAGGCTTTCTAGAAATGGCACCATCAGATAGAGCTCTCTCTCAACTTTCTAGAAAGGTAAAGTTTGCCTCCTAACTCCTTATATTTTTCAAGTTATGGCTCGACGGAGTTTTTATGGAAAATTTTCCCATTTGAGGCCCACAGCCAATAGGAAGCTGCCACGTGGCATCTAACCAGTGGAGCGCAGGGAATTTTTGAAAAAATTTCCAAAGACAAAAAGGGGTAAACTTTGAAATTTTTTCCCACCAATCCGTTTTTGGGCCGTTTTTGCCCTAAATCTTCAAACGATCATATCTTTTGATCCAGAGCTCAGATTTTTGTGTTCTTTATATCATTGGAAAGCTGTTAAAATTATCTACATGATTCCATGGTCAATTTATAATTTTGGTTCAGTTTGAAGAGATAAAATTCAAAAACAGTTCTGGTACGTGTCCATGGCCAGAAATGACATTTCAACAACCAAATTTAATACAGAATGGGTCGCATTCTTCTCCAATATGGTCAAAAATGATAGGGTATGGGTTTTTAAGGTCCTGCATGCTATTTTAATGCATTTTCCATCAATGAGGAATGGGCTACCATGTTTTTTATGTTTTCTTTCTCCTGGGCTCGACCCATGCACTGTAAAAGCCAGATTTGGCTCATTTCTTCATGGTTGAACACTTTTTGGCATTGAAAACTTCTTCCTTCACCTCCAGCAAGTGATAGTTGTAAGAATTAGACATTTTTCATAGTTTGTAACAGGTTTATACCTCTTTGATGGTGGAATGCAAGAGATTTTTACATGGAATTGACACTACAAACTCTGTGAATGCTTTCAGTCCTCTGTTTGTATTGTTTTACTTCATTTTAAGACCTCTAATTACATCTATCAGCTTGTGTATGTTTTCCCTTGTTGCATTTCATGAATTTGTGTCTATTTACATGGTAAAAAAAATTTCACCACTCCTTTTGGTGCATCACCATCTTTAGTTTAGTTTCATTTTTGTATTTTTATCCCTGTCTCCTTGTAATCTAGGGTAGAATTAGGATTAGAACCTCTGTAATTGTGCAAAATATAGATCTAAATCAGAGGATTTTTAGGAACGAGCCTCTATTCTGGAGATTCCTCTCTCATTTTCACATGTCCCACACTTGGAGAGAGGTTTCCATGTTGTGCAATCACACTGGATGCTCTAAAAATCATTTAGAACCTTGATTTGCATCCAAGGGTGCTGCTGATTTACAACAACAAGTATTATTTGAGGATTATCCAACCAATTTTAGCAAGGAAAGCTAAATTCATGAGTGTAAGGTTATTTATTCCTAAAACCACTTGCGATTTAGGCTTACAAAATTTGTTGCAAGAAACCAAATATATTATGTTATTTTCGTCAACTCCAACCCATACAAACCTTTTCTAAAATTTTTCTATCATGTAAATAATATTTTGGGGTATCTGGAAAAGGGATAGGAGATATATAAGCATATTTTGGAGCATGCTCTTTATCAGAGTGTATTTGACATCTAGTAGAGAAACAAATTTCCCTTAGAGGTCTTTGAGTTCATTGTTTTGAGGATTAAAATTAGATGCACATGCCAAAACTATATCAGTGCATTGTACTAAGGTGGGGAAGCCAACAACATTAGCTAATCCACTATTTTTAACACATTGGGCTAGTATGATTGGATTTCCATATGTTATTCTAGCCCAAAACTTATCCAGGTTCATATGCTCAACATCACTATAAACTATGTCGGGAATAAAGGTTTCTAAAGATGAAATATGCTCATATCCCATGTATTGAAACTTAATTATAGAAATATTATGGAAAATTTAGGTACGTAAAGGCCATACAATGAATTTTGAGAACTATTTGAAAGGGAGGTATGAGAACTCAAATATCTAGCAAAATGGAAAAATGTAGGATAAAACCACTCACCTTTTTCATGAAAAATATGGTAGCCTTGCAACGGTCTCAATGTCCTTTGAATTTTTAAATTTGGGTAAAAGATGAGAAATTTATGTGCAAAATACCTCTTTGGCATGTAAGAGGAAAAAATGAATAGAGCGTTGGGGAATCAATATTTTTCAAATGTCAAAATAGACTAAGTGTAGATGATTTATATAGGAATTAGACCAAATCGCTTGATTTAATACCTAAAATGTTATGCAGATATTTCAAAGCCCATGGGAACACCTTTTAAGCCTTTTTTTACAAATTGGTTATGATGGGTTTTTGGAGAACTAGAGGAACACCATACAATCCTAGTTTCATATATTACAGGTAATGAAAGGATGCAACAAACTCAAGGAACAATGAAACAAGTTCCATTGGTTCCATAAATTTGTGTAATTGCCAATATGAAAACTAAGAAGAAGGCATGGAGAGAACGGGGAACTTGAAGGAACAAGTTCCAAATATTCCCTCACTTCCCGCAATTACCAATTGATCAGGTGTGAAGGGAAGGATGTGGAAATACAGAAAATGTGGGTAATCTAAGAACATGTGGAGAAAAAAAAATATTCCCAAAGATTGATTAAAATTGGATTTAATTCGTAAAATCAAATATTGTGGACAATGCAATGATGCATGTGATAGGAGGAATGGAGGAATTGTTCCTCATGTTCCTCGAAAGTGTGATTTATTTGACCAAGGCCCAAATTGGCTCAAATTTAACTAATTGTTTGGATTTTTCTCACTTCTTAGGGAAAAAAAAGGTAAGCACAAGTAAGATAAATAGGTGACTTAACCAAATGTTTTTTTGAAAATTTCACATTTTTTGGGGTTTGTGACAACAACTTGCTCTTTTTAGGGCTTGACTTGTTATAACACAAAGTGCAGATAAGAAGGAAAAGAACTCTATAATCTCTCAGTTATCAAGACCAATGTATATCCATTGGGAAAATGACATAAAAATATAAAAAAGAAGACCAAACAAACAAGAAAAGGGAAACAAAAACACACAACAAAGATAAAAATAAAGGATATGTATAGGACTATATACAAGGGACTGTCATCCATTCAAGACTTAAACAATTTAATACATTTTATAGTATAAGTAATTGGAAGAGAAGTTCCATCCATATAGTCCAAATAATATGAATTTTCTCCATCAAAGTTCCAAATATAAAATGGACCAAGACAAAGTGATTCACACTTATTGTGACTCCTGGGATGTTATCTCCTTATATCCTAGAGTAGGAAAATGTCTCTAACTTGAAATTCATGGGACTTGGTATTCTTATCAGATATTTTCTCAACCCTTTTCTGATGGGATGAGATATGATCCCACCTGAGTCCTTTCTTCCTCCAATTTTTTTAAGTACATGATCGTTTCTCCAAAGGCATCTCTGAATTGCTAGTCTTCAATTGCTTTGTCTAGGTGTAAGGATGGTAACTCAAGCATGAATAATAACCGAGCATCCATTCCATAAAATAAATGAAATAGTGACATTCCAATAGCCATTTTAGGTTTTATGAGATCATCCCAAATATCATCATACAACTATCTGTTTCATTTTCATTGTGATTCATCAACCAGTTTCCTTATTATGGTTACCAATTTTTTGTTGGTTGATTCAAATTTTCCATTTCCTTGTGGATAGTACTCTAAATAATGAGAAAGGGAAATTCCATAACCATAAGATAAATCAAAAAGTTCATAGGAAGAAAATTTTGTATCATTATTTGTTACAATTTATTTGGGAACTCTCAATCTAACCAAAATATTTTCTTTGATGAAATTGTAGACAACTTCAAAAGTTGTTTTCTTGACCGGGATTTTGTCCACCCATTTCATGAAGTAGTTTTTAGTAGTAAGAACATAAGTATTCCCTGTACTAGAGTTAGGATTAATATTTCCAATGAATTATATCCCCCATTTCTGAAAAAGACTCTTTAATCAAAATGATCTTGAATGGAAGAGTAAACAACTTAGGTCTCCCAAAATTTTTTTGGCAAGCCTCACATTTTGAGACCAACTTAGTTGTATCTTTGAAAAAGGTTGGCTAGTAGTATCCTCCCCAGATAATCTAGTGATCCATCATTGAAGAATAAAAATTCCATCCATAGGCCTGATCATGGTAAGATCTTTGTAATATTTCATGTTATTCCTTATCCACACATAGTAGAAAGTGACCATAAATACCCTTCTTGAAAAGAGGTTTTTCTAAATCACATACTTGGAAGCTCTGAGTTTGATGACTCTCATCCTTTTAACACTAATATGTGTGAGACATACCCCATATTGAGAAAATGGGAAATGTTAGAGTACCATTCATTAGTCAAGCTCAAGAAGAGAAAAATAGGAATTTCCACAATTTCCTTTTCACTTGAATCTCCTTTTGTACTTTCTATAATCAACTGACACAAACCTCAACCTCATACTGTAGACACTAAATACTTAATTTTTGGTATCTATCTAGTCTTGATCATATACTACTATTCATATGATTCCTAAGTAAGAAAAGTACTAATTAGCTCATATATTTGGCCTCTTTGCTTGATTTTTGTCTCCTCTTTTTGTATTACACTCCTGCTTTCTAAGTTTGTCTTTTCATGCTTTGGTACTTTTCATTCTGGACACCAGTGCTTAGCTAGGGCGCCAGTGTAAGGATCCCTCATCCCCTTTGGCCACCCCTGACCTTTTTGTACTTTTCTCACATATTTTGGGTCTTTTCTATCCATTTTTGCATCTTATCTTTTTGGTAGTTTGTATTTTCAGGGTTATTTAAAAATTTCAAGAAAGGGAATCATATAAATATAAATTTATGTGACCATAATAAATGACCAAGCAATAAGAATTAGCCATCACCACATAAGGTTACATCCAAAGGAATTATTAAGAGTATTTAAACATCCATCTAGCATCCAAACAAGGGAAAGAGATTACATTTTTCTGCATACACTTCATAGGAGGGGAAGTTTATTCTTTCATGCACACATCTATTTACATATTTTACATCTAGCTACTAGCTCACTATCAAGTGAGAATCACACAAGAGCCATCAAGGGAATGATTTCTCCACACACACACACACATATAACTACATTAGGTCTGAGATGTAGTGCAATTATCAGTCGTAATTCCACTTGTTTGACAACCAAGGATAGTTTGGCCCCTCATTTTTATTATTTAATTTTATGGATTTGATGTGATTTTTGGGTTTTGCAGATCATTTCTTCATTACAGGTTACAAGAGACATCTGTGAACTTCATATGACATACTAGAGATAGGAATAAAAGGAAAGATAATATCTCACAACCCTCCAAATGAGGTTTTGATCAGTCACAGGTGCCCAAAGTAGGTCTGTAGCGTCTACAGGAACCCCTGACCCATTCTAGGTGCCCCAGTCAAGGAAGATCTTCCAGTTGCATAATTTTGTGTTCATCATTTTGTCAGTTTGATATAGTCTTTGATTTATTTCAAATTAGCTAAGTCTTTTTATCCCTTCTTTGCAACTAGGGTTTCATAGTTTGTAGCTTATTTTTCTTGTGTCAATTTTTGTACTTCATTGCATATATGTAGTGTTATTACAAAATTAATATTAGGCATCTATTTATTTCAATATTTGCTTAATCATTTGGTGAACCCATCACTCAACTTGAACCTTCTTTCTAGTTTTCTTCTTATACCCATCAGCCATAGTGGTCATTTTGGTTTTATTTAGCATATATATCTTCCTACATTTTATCATCGAGTTTCTAAATCAATGGCTGAAACTGATAATCCATTTGCTAAAACTCAACAAGTTTCTATTGAAATAATTGAATATAATGATAGTGATAACACCTATGATGAAGAAATTTTTTTTGATCAATAACAATTAGAAAAGGTTACAAAATTTCTTCAAGATATGTATGATAATCCGACCCATCTTCCACATATTATTCATGCTTTAATTTTTGTTAAAAACTCTCGTGATGATGCTTAATAACCTCTTGTTAGTTTTTCCTCAGCTTCCATGACCTCCACCCAACCTTTTCATGTTCCTTCCTCCATACCCATTACTACCACTCCCATTATGGAACCTAATTCTTCTAATACACAACCTGACACTTCCTTAAATAATCCTGATCTAATTTCTTTATATCAGGATTTGTAAACTCATGCTAATAAACTTCAATTGGCTACATCACGTGCATCTCCATATCTCGATTCCACATTACTCCTTCAAACTCCTTTTTCACCCTCCTTTTCCTCTGATCCAGTTCCTCTCAACGTTTTCACTCCTAATATTCCCCTTTTCAAAGGCCATGATGTCCCTCAAGAGTATCTTCAAGCATTTCATGTAGCTTGTTTGGATTTTATGGATGATCACACTTTATTATAAAATATATTTCCTCATAGTCTTCAATATTTTGTAATGTGATATTTCTAATATCTACCTATCCACTCGGTAACATATTGTACACATATAGATGATGATTTTCTTACTCATTTCTCCATCAATATCAGCTCTAATATATCTTATGCCCAACTTGCAAAATTAAGCAAGGATCTAATGAACATATAGTGGATTATGTATTATAATACAAGAACAAATTAGATAAGATATCTAATGTACATTTGGAATCTGAGCTTTAACATATTATTTTTTGAAGTATGTTTCCACCTCTCCAAGATAGTGTTATCTTTGAGACATTTCCTTGATTTGATTATTTATGTCATATTCTTAATCTACGTGAAACTAAACTCTTATCTAGAGGCAAGTTTAAGTATCATGAACATGCTTCATCAATTACATTCTTTCAAAGTAAATCAAATTTCAAACATCTACAAAACATACTAAAGCTAAATCCATTGAAAACATTGTATCTAATACTACAGAGCTTCAATGGTAACCGCCTAAGTGTACATTTACCAAATTGGTTGTCGCTCCGTATTTTCTATTGCCACAATTTTTTCAGAGAAATATAATTATGCTTCCTTCTCCACTCAATTTGGACCTATATTTTCCTAAGGGTTATAATTACAATGAAAATTTTAGATGAGAGTATCATCAATGCGTTAAACACTCTACAAATCGATGTTTCAAACTTTGCAATATTAATTAAGATCTTATCAATAATCATGTTATTGAGCTTCCTAAACCTATGACATCTACACCAATCAATGAAAATCATAAGCTCAAAATATTAAAGAATCCTCTTCTAAAACATGACAATCAAGTGTCTGACTCTTCATCCAATCATGCATATCGTGCAATTCCTCCCCCTACACCAGGGCTCTCAATTTTCTTGTAGCTCATGTTGAAACATCTCCACAAATAATTACTTTCTTTGATCATGAATATTGTGCTAAATTTTCCTCTAACACATTTCATAATATCATCCCATCATCTGTTGTATGCATGTTCTCTATTGTGATTCTTGTTGCTATCAATTATCCACTATTTGATAATTCATATCTTGTGACTAAATCATATGGATATGTCAAGATTCTAGTTATATTTGGTCCTCTATCTATGATTGTGTCATTTCTTGTGGCACCTTCAATCGAAAGGTGTGATGCAATCCTATTTCTTCCACGGCTTTGCGCTAGTTAAGATACTATCTCCATATAACACTTGTGTCTAAAATTCATTCTTAACAGGAAAGTCATTACTATCAATGGTGTTCCTCTATTCAAACCATGGTTGTAACCTCCTATTGAGGTTTTCGTTGCACTTTCTAGAGCATCTAGGTTCCTAGGACCTCTTAAATATAAAACACAATCTTCTCCTACCTCACCTACTCACACACAACCTACATAGTCTCATTGGTCTACTAGTACATCACATCAATCTAGGTCCACCACTCCGAAAGCTTCTATATATAGGTTTAAATCACCTTCGCACTTTCCTCCACATATGTGTCCATCACCTCTGCAATCTAATTCACATAGCTGCACATCACCTTCATAGTATCCTTCCCATAGGCACTCATCACCTGCTAGGTATCATGTACATAGATCTCATTCATTGAATCATCATTTGTCTCATATATCACTGATTTTTTAGTATGGTCACACACCTTTATCTTTGTAAGCATCGGATCGAGGGCCTTCATATTTCACTTTCATTGGATAAAATATTTATCATCATAAACTTGGGGGCATTATAATTATTCTCCCCGCTTCTAGAATTCTCAAGTTTCTTACATACTCTACACTTCACATCTAGTATCTTGTACACATCATACACATTTTGATACACTCTTGTATCTTCATTATGTGATGATGCACTCTTGGTCTATGGTTCATACTTGACTGATGAGGGCTCACTACATTCCTGAACCTCACATCACATCACATGACACATTTTACACTAAGTACATCCATAACACATCTCTCTCCATCACATTAAACACAACACACTACCCTATGATTCACTCTAGTTGAACAGTTTGTACTCTATTACTGAGGGTCTAAATATGAAATGAACCTCACCACACTCACATCTATCTAGCGTACAATTCAAAAAAAAATTTGATGATGCATGCTTGTTCTATGGTTAATTATTGACTATTAAGGGGGCATTTATTAATGAACCTCATTTAATGCATACTCATTCAAACTCACTTTGGGGGCATGTGAATCCTATTACATTCACTCTATATTCCATCCCATCCACAACAAACTCCATATCTTGGTCACATTTAGTATTTATTTCATTTACTCGTTACATGTATAATCTATTACACATTCTACTAAGATTTTTTTATGTCATTATATTTGTATACAGACATAGGTGTTCACTTTCCTTTTAGTTGTGATCATAGGCTTTACATATATCTTTACACACAACATTGATGCTTGGTGCAGTACCTCATACTAGTCCCATAATAGCTCTTGTGGGCATCCAATTTTGTACGCACTACATGTGTTATTATTTCATTTTTCATAGCACATTACTATATCGGATTATACACACTTTGACATACTTTATATATTTCTAACATGCTAACGGGTGCTTCATGTGCAACATTTTTATTACAGGTCTATTTACTTCCATGGTTGTCTTTTAAATTACTTTTTATTTTTTCCATTTATTGTTATTATTTTCCATTATTTGCGGGCTATGCCCTTTGTCATTTGTGCATATTTTCCACTTTTTTCTATATCGGCCTTGCGTGTCCTGTGACATCGTGAGTGATGTCCCATATCTTTTAACCATTTTTTCACGTTCTACATTCTATTCTTGCATATTATCTTCTTATATGATAGCTTATATCTTGTCTTTTACATGCATATTGTTCTTGTTTGCAATAACATTTGTTTCCATCCACTTTATTTGTGTGTGCCTTAGTTTATACCAAGCAAACTCCCTCCCCTTATAGGGTATCAATTTCAGCACAACACCCAGTCCTCCTTTGGGCCACATACTCCTCAATGACATCATATGCACCCTAAATGAGGTGGGCATAAATTTACCCCATACAACATTCTAAGTCACAATATAATATATTTTAGCACACAACTATCACAATGTTTAGTCTTACTAACAAACCAGAACTTGACTTGGGTCTTCAGCAAAACATAGTCACCAGCGCTCAAACCTAGATAGTAGCGCCTGGGCACCCCTAACCCTTCCTTAAAACTTGTGACTAGGGGGAAGTTACATAAAAAATATTAGTTTATCATAGTTTTTAGTAGTATAGACAACGAATTGTATAGGACAGGTGGTCCTTCAGCACTTGGCATGTATGCACTACACCTTCTTTTCTAATTTTACATTGGATTCAATTTTGTCACAATATATCAGTTGTTTACACACCATCTACAGTGGTTTTCACACTTTACGAAGAAATTAAAGGTTTGAGGATGACACCAGAATTTTCTCCCTACACTACTTCTATTCTTGGTGTGAGATCACCTCAAAACTTCACATTTAAAGTAACAAAATCTTCAGGATCCTTTCTAAACTCTTTACTCATCACCGATCAGGTGCAGATGTTCCTTTTTCAGTTTCTTGCATAATTTTTCACAAATTGTACACATTTTGATCATATATGCATATTTGACTACTTGTTCATTCTTCTCTTTAATAGGTTCATCCTTATGAGAAGTGGTATTCAAATCAATCAAATCAATCATGGATCATTAAAACATCAAGTTATAGAAAAATAGGTATAATCGTGATATATACACACATGCTCTCACCCTAGGGTCATTATCATCATCACTTATTTTTTCACTTCCTCTTCTCTAGCTTCCACACTTCACTTTTTATCACTCCACACTTTTCCTTATTTCTCGGCATGCTTTTAATCATCTATCTACATTGTTATCAGGTACATATCTCTTATCTAATTTATTTTATTGATAATTCACTAAACAAAATAAAGTGAGGGAAAATATAGACACTAAATCACACACTTTGGGTATCTATCTATTCCTGATCACAAACTACTTTTCATATGATTTATAAGTAATAAAAGTACTAATTGACCCATGTCTTTTGCATATTATCTTGCTTTTTATTTCCTCTTTTGGTCTTACACTCATTATTTCCTAGTCTATCTTGTCATACTTCAGAATTTTTCATTTTGGACATCAGCGCCCAGCCAGGACACTAGCGTCAGGAATCCTTTTCCCCTCTCGACGACCCTAATCTCTTAGTAATTTGATCACACATTTTGGGTCCTTCTTAGCCATTTGAGCATCTTATATTTTTTGTAGTTGGAATTTTCAGGGTTAATTATGAAATTCAAGAAAGGGAATCATATAAATATAATTTTATGTGACCATAATAAAGGACCAAGTACTAAGCATTACCTATCACCACCTAGGGTTGCATCTATAGGAATTATGTAGAGCATTAAAGTATCCAGCTATCATCCAAACAAGGGAAAGGGACTTCATTTTTTTACATACACTTCATCGGAGGGAAATTTCATTCTTTCATACACACATCTATTTACATATTTTACATCTAGCTACTTGCTCACTATCAAGTGCGACTCGTATAAAATCCATCTAGGGAATGATTTATCCACACACACATATAGAACTACATTGGATTTGAGATGTAATGCAGTGCTCAGTTCTAAGTTCACTTATTTGACATCGAAGGACAATCCAACCCCTCATTTTCATTATTTAATTTTTGGTATTTGATGGGATTTTGGGATTTTGTAGGTCATTTCTTCATTGTAGGTTAGATGCGACATCTACGAATTTGATATGACATACTGGCAATAGGAAGGGAAGGAAAACCAATATCTCACAACCCTTCTAAGGAGGTTTTTTGAGGTTTTGAGAAGTCATAAGCACCTAGAGTAGGTTTGCAACATCAGCAGATTCCTCTAACGCATTCCAGGTGCCCCATTCCTAGAAGATCTCCCAATCACACAATATTTCTGAAGCTTGGTGTGATAGTTATCCCTCTCTATTAATCAGTTCATCACTTTAACATAGTTAAGGGTTGATTTTGAATCAGATAATTCTTTTTATCCCTTATTTGATACTAGGGTTTCATAATTTCTATCTTATTTTGCTTGGGTCAATTTATTTACTTCATTGCATATATTAAACATGGTTACATAATTAGTAAAAGACATCTATTTATTTCAATATTTCCTTAGTCACAGACCCGCTTGGTTGGCTTGATATCAAGGTCATATTCTTGGACCTTGGAAACCCACTTCCTTCTCTTAGATCCAAACTCTTATTGAATCAATATGGATTTCAGGGCTATATCAAGAACAAAAATGGTAGAATGGGAATTGAGTATGTAAAATCTGAACTATTTTACAACCATAACAATATTAAAAGTAAGTTTCTCAAGCTGGGAATACTTCAATTCATGAGTTTTTAGAACATAATTCATAAAGGAAATTAGAACTTCACATCCTTGAAAACTATTTTGAACCAAAATAGAAGACAAAGTGTGTTTTAAGGCATAACAATAGATGATGATATCTTTATCAAAATAAGGACAAACACGAATTGGTGTTCTTGAAATATCCTTCTTTATTTCTTCAAAATCTTTCTTTCCTTCTGTAATCTAATGAAAATATTATTTCCCTTTTATCATTTGTTCTATACTTCAAGTCAACTTGGAAAATATGGGATGAATCTACTAAGGAAGCTGATTTTTCAAAAGAAAGAGTGAACACCTTTATTTATTATAGGGAGAGACATTTTATAAATATCTTGAAATCATTATGGGTCTATCTTGATTCCATCCTTTAACACAATATGTCTACGAAGTTTTTCCTCTATCACCATGAAAACAAATTTTTTAGGGTTAAGTGAAATGCCATGATCTTTACACCATTTTAGAACCAACTTCAAGTGATGAAAATGGTCTTCCCTATTATTAGAAAATACAATGAGATCATCCAAGTAGACTACAATGCATTTATTATTGAAATTTCCAAAAGTAAAATACATGGCCCTTTGAAAATTTGTACCTCCATTTATCAAACCGAAAGGCATTCTATGCTAACAAAATGTTCTCCATGGAGTTTTAAAGGTAGTATTATGTTGATATTTCACATCTACTTAGATCTCATTATATCCTAAAAATCCATCTAGAATTGATATAATTTCAAAACTAGTCATAACTTATAGGATTTGATCCATCATGGAAAGAGGATAATTATCCTTCAAAGAAGCCTGATTTAGATTCTAGAAGTCTATACAGATCATTATTTCTCCATTCTTCTTTCATATAGTAGCCTATATTGGTAATCCAGGCTGAATGGTGAATAGAAAATATTATTTTTGTACTTAATAACTTCTAAATTTCTTGATACATCATACCTGCAATCTTGGGATTGTATTGCCTCTAATTTTGCATGAAAGGTTGAATGCCTAGTTTTAAAGGGATATAGTGTTGCATTTCTCTTGGTTTGAAAGTTTTTATTTCCTCATAGGAATAAGAAATCACATAAATATATCTCTACAAAAATTCAACCAATTTTATCCTTTATTCAGTAAAACAACACTTTCCTATATTAACAAATTTAGGCTCCTCGTCACTTCCCAAGTTATCTTTCTCATACTCAGATGACTGATTTGTATTTTGTGACTTTTTTTAATTTTATGTATCTATCATGCTTGTCAAATAAATCTTATAAAATCAAGAAACCCCTAGGTATTTTATTACCTTTTAATTTTATGCATACATCTTGATCTGATTCAGATGCAACTGCTTCAGCTTTTGAGGCATTTGATTCACAATAACCAAGTTCAATAACCTCAAAATACAATTGGATAAATTTATCATTCAATTCAATAAAAGAAAATATATTTTGATCATCATTTAACACTTGACAATTATCCACATTATTTGGATCACTGGGCCTAAAGATCATCTCAACACCAAACTTTTCTTGGGTGAAATATGGATGAGGGATAAGCAGAGAACCTCAAACAGCTAAGGCATATACTCTAGAATCATTGTATATTTTTACAACATCAATTGAGAAATCATAAAAGAACTCAATCGAATCAAATACCTTTTTTTGGTAATTCTTTAGAGTTTCATTCTTAACATGAAATGAACCCCAAACCTACTTGACTATGATCTCTTTATCTCCTTATACATGAAGGTTATTTATTCCCATCTCCTTTGCTATATCTAGAAAAAGAAGAGTGGAATCATATTCAAGAAATTTATTGGTATTGGAAAACTGTAGTTGTTGGGGATTATAATATTAAGTGGGAAACTATTTATTTATAAAACCCACCGAATGACCCGGGTCAGCCCTTAAGAGTGGATCATGATCACCTACCTTGTATATAATAAGGTAATACTTTAGGGATGTGTGAGCTATATGTGCGAGAAAATTTGTAAGACTCATGAGAGAATGTATGAGGTAGTTAATAATTCCTTAGTGAAGGTGTAAGTGTGTGTGAAATAGTGGGAGTGTTGGGTAAAAGTATATTCTCAATAAAGATAAGTTATTTTTCAGTGGTTTTTTTACCTTCCATGGTTTTCCTAGTTTTATCCTGTGTCATTATTTTATTTTTTTCTTTTCATGATATTTAAATTCTGTAATATGCAAACATAAACATCTCAATCTATTTTTTAGTTATTGCACTTCATAATCTATAATCTTTGGTAATCTATATTGTGAATTATTAATTATTCAATCATTCATTCAAGTAAATTTTCTAACAAGGTATTAGAGATGATGATTATGCTTGTGTATGATAGATTTGGTTTTTTTTTGTTGATTTGCAAGTGTGAAGAAACTTGAATTTTTTAATCTCTGAAACCTTAGCTCTTATGTGGCCAACTTCAAGAATAATTAGGTTCAAAACTCCATTTCCCACCAAATTATTGGTGGTTGATTAGTTAGTCAGATATTTCTTGTACATATGTTTTGTAGCCTCTATTATCATTTTCATGAATAGATATGAAAATTCTCTATCTGTAATGTTTTAATAGGCCTTTGCAGAAAATTTGGTGGTCCTTCATGGTTTTCTCAATTGCCTGCGACTTATTTGAATTTTTTTACCCTCTTTATAGATGTTATTATTGTGTGACTAATTTGAATAGTTTGAGTCCTTATTTAGTGACATTCCTTATTTTTTGGATTGTTATACTGGCGCAGATTTAGTCTTCCCCATATTTTGCAAATCTTATGTGGCTTGTTAGACTTGCATGACTTTAGTATTCCATGTATTTTGTAAATCTTTTGTAGCTTATTACACTTGCATGGTTCTTTTAGTTATTCACATATTTCTTCTTTCCTTGCCATGTGGATACTATTTTGATATGACAATTGACCTAAGTTTTTCGTGGATCACCAATACTTTAAGCATCTGCATAACACTTATCCCTTGTTCTACAACTTTCAAAATTTGAAAAAAATTATAAATTTTTTTTCTCTACTTTGCAGCCTTCCACAGCTTGTTGTTTGTGTTTTTCAAGATTCCTTCTTGGGTCAAGAAAATTTATTTGAAAATTTTTAATCAAAGTTACATTTTAATCTTCTATATTATGTTTTTTGATACTACGATTTCTTATAATTATTGAATTGTAACCCACCTAACACCCTGGTTTTTCTCTCAGATATTCCTGAAGCTCAAAGATAGAAATAGAGAGATAAGGCGGATAAAGAGCTGCTATCTAAACTAGCTACTGGAAATAGGCGTTTGCAGAGGCATTCCATGTTAAAAGAAAGGAAAAAAGGATTTAAGGCGAAGAGACCATCGGTTTATAGAAACCTATGGAGACCTAAGAAACTTGTTGAGACTCAACAGGAAATAGATCTGTGTCTGAAAGAGGAAGAAAACAAAAGGGAGATGTTAGTGGATTTAGCATTGAACACTTTGACACCAAATCCGGTAAAGTTGAGCATGGAGGTTGATGAAGAAAATGAAAAAGTTAGCATTTCTCTCTTGTATATGGAAGAAGAGATAGAAAAAATCACTGCTCATCAAGAGATGTTAAATAGGAATAGCTCTCTGGAGAAACTCAAAATGAGACAAGAAAAAGTCAAAGAGGATCTAGAATCCATTGCACGAGATCTAAACCAAGATAAAGAGGATACTGATATGGAGGAGCTGGATCCTAAAATGGATAAGCAGACTAATATTGCCACAGGAAAAGAGGATGGGGAAATTACCCCCATTAGCAAGGAAAATATGTTTGATTGTGATAATGATGGATTCATCTTAGTGAAAAGAAAGAAAAGAGTTCTAAAAAGTCTGGAAGAAAGTCCAGAATCACTCTATAGTGAGAAAAAAAGCAGCTTGGAAGCTGAGAAGCTTCCACCTCAAAAATCACAAGGGTCACTGCTAGAAGAACTAAAAATATTGGAGTCACATTTAGAAAAGGCAGGCTATCTAAGAGAGAAGCAAGAGAAAAAGAGACTGAAAAAGAAATTGTAGATGGTACAGAAAGAATTCTGAACCATCCGGCAAATGCATCTCCAAATTTTTTTTAATGAAGGTTATTTCTTGGAATGTCAGAGGCCTTAATGGGGGGCCTAAGCAAAGAATGCTTAAGGAAATTAAAAGATCAAACAAACCCAGAATTCTTCTTATTCAGGAAACTAAAATGAAAAGTAAGGCAGTTGAAGACTTCAAAAGATATTTCTGGGAGAACGCTGCCTTTGCTACTGTTGATTCTCAAGGGGCTTCTAGAGGCTTAGCAATCTTTTAGGATACAAAGATTGTTAATGGTAAGGTACTCTCCTCCACCTAGAACCATTTATCTATTATTTTTAAAAGTCTTGAAAATAATCATAGTTGGATTCTGTCTAATATTTACGTGCCCAATACTGCTACTGGTAAAAGAAATATATGGAAAGAGTTAACCTTGTTCTGAAGCAATGTTGAAAACATGAACTGGTTGGTTATGGGAGACTTCAATACTCCTTTGAATCTGGGAGAAAAATTTGAGGGAATCTCTAAATTCTCCCTTGGTATGGTAGAATTCGCTGGCTTCTTCTCGACTCTTAATCTTATGGACATAGAGCTTCATGGAAATCAATTTACTTGGTCCAACAGAAGGTTAGGAGAGAACTTAATTCAGGTTAAACTTGACAGAGCTCTTATTTCTACAAATTGGATTCTGGACCAGAATTTCCATCTTTCTTCTCTCCCCAGAATGGGATCTGATCATAATCCAATTGCCCTAAATTTCTTCAATTGGACAAAACCTTTTCATGGTAATTTTAAATTTGAGAAAATTTGGTTTGAGCATGAAGATATTCTGGACAAAATTAAAGAGTGGTGGTTTTGGGAAGGCACAGGTATGGCCCAATTTAGGCTTCTACAGAATTTGAAGAATGTTACAAAAAATATTAGAATTTGGAATAAAGAGGTTTTTGGAAACATTTTTGAAAATAAGAAAGAACTTAAGCAATAGCTAGAAGAGCTTGAGCTAAATGTTTCCATGAAAGGTATGTCTCTAGAGGATCATCAGTGGGAAAAAAAACTCCTCTCAGATTTGCATAATATAAATAGCCATGAAGAATCCTTTTGGAGAATGAAATCTAGAGCCCTTTGGCTTAAAGAAGGAGACAAAAAAAAATTTCATTTGACAGCCCTCAAACATAGAGCTTGTAACAGAATATCTGAGGTTGCTAAAGGAAATGGAAACATTACTAAGGATCTAGAGGATATAAAAACATAGGCGCTTAATTTCTACAAGAACCTCCTCACTGATAATAACTCCTACAATGAACAAGCGGCATCTTTCCTCTTAGACTCCATTCCTAATAATCTGATACCTGCTGAGAGATTTAAAAGTCTTTCAAAAACTATCACCATTGAGGAATTAAAAAAGGTTGTTTTTTCTTTATAAGGGGATAAGGCTTCAGGTCCAGATGGCTTTTTAGCTAAATTTTACCAAAGATGTTGGGATATATGCTCTGAAGATCTCTTGAAAGTTGTTAATGAGTTTTACAGAACGAGAAATCTCATTAAAGAACTAAATAATACACACATTGTGCTTGCCCCAAAAAATTTGGATGCAAAGGACTTCATATATTTCGGGCCTATCAGTTTGGTTAATGTTATTTATAGGATTTTCACAAATATTCTCACCACTAGAATGCAACCTATTCTTATGGAGATCATTTCACAACAACAAAGAAGATTCATCCAGAGAAAAATTATCCAAGATGGAATTATCATGGTTCATGAAACTATACATTCTATGGATAAAATTAAAAAGACAGGGATGGTCATCAAACTAGACATGCATAAAGCTTTCGACAGAGTCTCCTGGAGATTCATGGATGAGGTCTTATCCAAGTTTGGTTTTCAAAGTAAATTCAGAAAAATCATTCACTCTTGTATCTCTACCTCTAGATTCTCTGTGGTTGTTAATGGGAAACTTGTGGGTTTTTTTACCAGCAATAGAGGTATACGGCAAGGTGACCCAATTTCCCCTCTATTATTAATTATTATGGCTAACAGTTTAAGTAGATCTATTTCCAAATCTATTGGAATTGACATGATAAAATTCTTCCCTCCAACTACTGGTAATTAGATCTCCTCACACCAACAGTTTGTTGATGACACTTTGCTTCTCCTGATGGCTTTTATCATTGAGGCAAAGGCTATCAAAACTGTCCTTAGATTTTATGAGGAAGCCTCAGGACAAAAATTTAATTTTGACAAAATATCTATTTATTTCTTCAATACCCCTTGGGAAAGGAAAAGAAATATTGCTAATATTCTAGGATGCACTATTAATTCTCTACCAGCTACTTACTTAAGTTTACCTTTAAGTACTGGCAAGATTTCTGTGGAGGTATGGAATGATCTTATTAAGATATTTCAAAGAAAGTTGACTGGCTAGAAAGGAACTGTCCTTTCAAGTGTAGGTAAGTGCCTTTTGGTTAAAAGCACGCTCCAAAACTTGCCTATTTACATCATGTCAATGTTCAGCATGCCTGCAGCAATGATGAATAGTATTGAGAAGATTCAAAAGCACTTTTTATGGCACGGTACTGAGGAAAGATTCAAATATCATCTTGTGGCTTGGGAGTAGGTTTGTAAACCTAAGAGACTTGGGGGGTTAGACATCAAAGATATCAAACATATGAGTACTGCCCTTATTGCAAAATTAGGATGGAGGCTTATAAAAGAGCACAGACCTTGGACAAAGTTGGTTAAGATCATATATCTTTCAAACCAAAACAAGATTTCCTTCATATATGATTAGTCTCTTCTGAGTGGTTCTATTTTCTAGAACAACCTTCTTCACAGCAGACACATTCTCTCTCAGGGGTGTAGCTGGAATCTTGGAGATGGAAAAAACATAAACTTCTAGACTGATAAGTGGACTGATTCTAACTGGATTTCTACTTATGATCACATTAAAGACAACTTAATTACAAATTATGGGCACAAAATCCAGGGGTACATTGAGAGGGATGGAAACAAAAGAAAATGGAAACAACTAAAAGTGGAGAATTATAGTATACAAACTAATATTTCATCTTTACATAATCAACTTTCTCTAATCCATATAAGTAATCAAAATCTTAAGGATGAAATCATCTGGAAAGATTATTTTGATGGGGAATACACTATTAAATCAGGATATAATTCTTTCTTTGTATCCATGGAAAGTGAAATTAAGTGGCACAAGCTATGGATGCCAGAGCTAACCCCTAGAGTGAACTTCTTTTGGTGGCTAATTATTAATGGCAAGATCCTAACTAATGACAACCTCATCAAGAAGGGATTCATCGTGCCGAATAGATGTTGCATGTGTCAAAAAGAGGCAGAAGATATAAAGCATTTATTCCTCCATTGTGAGATTGATTCCAAAATTTGGCAGCTCATTTTTACAAAATTTAATCTGAGATGGATTTTTCCCCTTACCTGTCTTCAGGCTTAGGAGCAATGGGACTCTCTGTTTAAGCATTGTATGGTGAAAATATTGTGGCAACTTGTTCTAGCCCACACTATGTGGAGAATTTGGAAGGCTCGTAATGATAACATTTTCAGAAACAATAGACAGGCTTGTAACAAAGTCTACAAGGAAATTATCATTGCTGTGCAAGATAATATTGCTAGATTTAAACCCCCTAAAAATAGACTTTACCCAGAGAATGAAGAATACATCCTGACTGATTGGAATATTGACACTGTCAATAGGAATAACAATGGTATTGATAGACACACAGTCTGATGGATTAAACCTCCCACTGATTGGCACAAGTTAAATTTTGATGGGGCCTCAAAAGGAAATCCGGGAGACTTTGGAGGAGGGGGAGTCATCAGAGATCAAAGAGGTTGTTTTGTTGCTACTTTTTCTGGGAGAATGGGTAGGCAGACTAATCATTATTCTGAAGCCCTGGCAGCTCTTTGGGGTACAAGACTTGCCAGAGATTGTAATATTCCAAATATTATAATTGAAGGTGATTCTCTGAATATCATCAATCTCTTAAATAAAAAGCAACACCCCAGCTGGTCTATCATGGATTCTATTGGGGAAGCTATTGATATATGCAAGAGCTTTGAAAATGTTCAAATCACCCACACCTATCAGGAAGGAAATAGGGTTGCTGAGAATTTGGCTAACTTCGGTGTTAATAATTCCTTTCAAATTTGACTTAGGGGGGACGTTCTACCTGCTCAAATCAATAAAGCCATAATCATTGATCTACATGGCAGTGCAAATCAACACTAACGACTGTAATTTGGACGCTAATGTGTGGATCCTCAAGTACATTATGATGACATCAAAAAATATATGGATGATTGATGTGATCTGCGCGGGATGGACTGTCATCATTTCTTGGCATAGGAGGAAAGCCGAGGAGCGGGGTAATAATAACAAGTATAGCATAATAATTAACCTGCTTTCACGGAAAGGAAAGATTACAATACCAAAATCAAAGCTCTACCTATCCCGCATAGTGGTAGCTTTTTTACTGTTGAGAATAGGAAAAGGAGTAGAGGAAACATGGGGTGTCCGCCTTGCAAAACTGAACTGACCCACAATCCTGCGTGCAAAGAGAATACGGATCTTTGGAATTACCTGCAAATCAGGGGCCTGTCTAATTTAATTGAAAGGATTCAAGGATTCAACCAAGACATTTCTATTAGATTCACCTAGGGATGGAAGAATAGGATTGTCAAATATAGTAACATGGAGATGGAAATCACGGAAGAGATCATCGCCCAGATCATGGGCCTTAGCCTGGAAGGCACAAAATTCTTCAATAAGAAGGTGGACAGGGAGGTGGAGACCAAGAAATTTCTAGAAAATGGTGGGAATCTTGAATTCATGACTTCTGGCATCAAGGTGGCGTTGATTCCTGAGCCTTCTGCTAAGCTTTCCAGGATGGTGGTTAGGTATGTAACTCTTGAAGGAAGATTTGTGACTATACCTCAAAAGCATCTGATATTTCTAAATCACTTTCGTAGAAATAACATAATCAGCTTTCCTCACTATTTGATAAACTCACTGGAGAAATAAATTAGGGAAGCTCAGAGCCACTCTAGGGTTGTCCCTTTGCACTAGGTACTTATCCTCCTGATCCACCGCCACTATTCCAGCTGCCCCCCCATGAATCCTACCCCACCTCCCTCCTCCATACCTCCACCTGCTCACACTACTTCCACTCCCCCCTACTGAAAAGAAAGAGTGAAGATGTTGCTTCTATCAAGAAAAGAAAGAGCATCAAAGCTAAAATCCCTACTTCCCAATGGGTCCTAAGGAGCCACAAAGACTTGGAACTTGCTGAAAACCTCCTGCAGATTAGTAAACCGGTGGAGGAGCCCAAGGAGGAGGAATTGATGGAAAGGGTGGATAAATTGGAAAAGGAGATACAAGAGCTCAAAGGGACTATAAAAAATATGGAAAGAGCAAAGGCAAAAGGGATTCTTCAAAGTGATGAGGAAGAGGGAGTTATTTCTGAAGTCTTCAAGAAGTTACAGTACTTAGATGGCAGATTGGGGAATGTTAAAAGCCGCAATGACTACATATTATCTACCCTCAAAAGCATTTATAATTTCATTGAACAACATGTTCATAGTGTCTGCAGTTTAAGTGGGGTTAATGAGGACATTTGGGGCCCTAAAGAGAAAAGGGATATTGCAATTGCTCAGGCAGATATGCAAGACTCCTCTCAGGCCACTGTCATTGCCTTCTTCATGTCGTTGCAGGCTATCAAGACCAAGATTGACAGGGCTATCAAGTAACAGGTTGCTGTGATGCTATTTTTTGGCTGCGAAGTTACTGTTATTTGGTGGTTCTAGCGCTATTTTTTGGCAGAGCTCTATATGTTGTTTCTCTTTTGGTTTCTTTTTGATCTTTTCTGCTTCTTTTTGGATCATTGTATGTTTGGATCCTTTTTTCAATTATATTGTCATATTTGGTTGTTGAGCCCTCTTTGGTTGGCATTTTTCCCCTTCTCTAGACTGTTTCTCTCATCTTTACTATCTGGCTTTTGAGCCCTTTTGTATTCAGGGTATAGTCCCTTCAAAACTATTTTCCCTTAATAAAAAAAAAACTTTGGTTTTTCAAAAAAAATTATGACTAGTTCTATTGTTTTCTCAATGGATAAATCTCAATTATTAAATGGAACAAATTACAATATTTGGAGTGTTAGGTTAAAATCCTATTTCATGGATATAAAATTATGCCATCTTATAAATGGTGTGGAGACACAACCCACTGGAAGACATGAAAATATTAGCTCCTTCTCTGAGAGATCTCAAGAATCCCTAGCAACCCTATTACAGAGCATAAAAGATGAATTTCTACTGCATATAGGTCATATAGATTCTCCTGTTGATGCATGGAAATAATTAGAAAAAATACATGAAGGTAGCCTCCTCTCCAAAATAATTAAACTTATAGTGGAATTGTTTACAAATCCTATGAAGGGGGATGAAAAAATAGTTAATTATCTAGCTAAGATTAAAAAATAAAGCTCAATTGGATGGATGTTATTGTGAATTGTTTCAATATAAACTGTTATATTTTATTATTCAGATAAATATCCATGAAATTTTTCTAAACTATATCTCCAGTCTTAACTTTAAATACTAAAATGATCTACTTGATTTGGACACCATTTCCTCACTTTTAATTCAAAAAGAGCGTGTAATGGAATTTTTTTATTCAAAATAAAATTACATTCATATATTGTTCTCTCGAAATCATAAATATTCTAAAAATAAAAATAAAATCAACCCTAATCAGAAAAAAAACATCAAACCAAAATTCAAATCTAATCCTAACTCTAATTCTGTCAGAAATAGTCAACACTTCAAAGTGAAATTCAATGGCACATGTAAAAAAAGTGGAAAATTTGGTCATAAAGAGTCTGATTGTCATGTGAAATCCAATAAATTTATTAAAAATACTAAAATTAGTAAATTTAAAAATAAGAAGAGAGAAAAATCAGAATAAAAATCATGTAAATAATGTTGAGCATTCTATTGTCTTGTATAGTGGTCTCTTAGCTTAAAATGACAACAAATGGATTCTAGATAGTGGTGCCTCTAGGAACATGACCTGTATTTGGGATATCCTCTCAAATATTGTAAAATGTGAAAAAACATATATTTAGGATATAATTCCATCATTATATTTGAAGATTGTGGAAATGTTAAAATGAAAAATGGAATAAATAGGAATGTCTTGTATATTCCTCAGTTAAAAAAAGAATCTTCTATCTTTCTCTCAACTAACTAAATAAAACTGTAAATTTATTTTACTGTAAGATAAATGATATGTAAAAGATAAACTTTGTAATGTTATTGCTTCTGGTATTTAGAAAAATGGCTTATATATTTTTCATGGTTTTGTTTTTGAATCTTGATTTTATTCCTCTTCTAGGAATGATATTCATATTTGGCATGAAATATAAGGTCATGTGAATTTCATAATTTTGTATGAAATGTATCACCTAATTCTTGTAGTTGGTCTCCCTAAGATGAAATTTGATCATGAAACATGTGAAATTTTCTCATGTGGTAAGCAACATGTTGTACTATTTCATAAACATCATGATCCAAATTACTCTCATCTATTAGAGATGATTCACAATAATGTGAGAGGTCCACTTAAAGTTCATTCTCTCAGTGGTGCTTTGTATGTTGTATGATTTATTGATGATTTCTCTAGGATGACCTAATCTTATTTCATTAATAAAAATTCATATGTCTTGTCTAAGTTTCAAGAATTGAACGATTTAGTTGAAAATTATTCTAATGTGAAAATAAAAAGAATTATAATTGATATTGTAGGTGAGTATGTTAGTAAAAAAAAATTTGATTTCTATGTGTCGTGTGGGATTCAAAGAGAATTGACAACTCCCTATTCCCCACAGAAAAATGCCATTACAAAAAGGAAAAATAGGATTGTCTTAGAAATAGCTAGGACTATAATTCATGCAACAAATTGGCCTAAGTCTTAATGGGAAGAAGTAATGAATACTACTATCTATATCCTAAATAGAGTTCATTCTAAATATCTTCATCAAGATAATCCTCATAAAGTATGGATAAAAAAAAAACTAGATATCTCTCACTTAAGGATATTTGGTAGTCCTGCTTTTATCTTCATTCCAAAACTTAAAAGGAAGAATCTTTATCCAACATATTAATATTTTATTTTTATTTGTTATGGTTGTAAAACTAAAGGTTTGAGATTCTATGACCCTTTCAATCAGGAATGTTCATGTCTTAGATAAAATATTTTTGATGCTTCTCATATAACCTCCTTTATTTCTCCTGAAATAGAGTCTGATAATCCTTCTCCTAAAAATATGGAAACAAAATTTTAAGAGGATGATTATCCTAACTTAGAAATGATGGAGATTGAGGAGGGTCATCTCAAAATGTGTTACATCCCAATAATCCTAAATGGGATAAAAATATTGTTAATGATACTAGTCTTGTTAAGCTTAGAAAGGTAACTCGTAGTCAACATTCTTATCATGCCTTAATGACCTTCTATGAGGTTGAACCACAATCTTTTGAAGAATCCAGTCAAGATGATAACTGGATTCAAGCTATGAAAGATGAATACAATTATTTTATTAAAAATAACACACATGAACTACTCCCTCCTCCTTAGATAAGTGAAGCATTATAGGATCCAAGAGGTTGTATAAAATTAAGTATAACTTTGTAGGAAAAATTGAAAAATTCAAGGAAAGGATGGTATCTTATGGTTTCACTCAGAAACCTGGACTTGACTATGTTGATACTTATACTCATGTAGCTAATATGAGTACTGTCATAGTTCTTCTTACTTAAGCTACCCAATATGGTTAGGAGATTCACCAAATGGATGTTAAAAATGCATTTCTTAATGGTGACATGAAAGAAGAAATATACTTATATCAGCCTCAATATTTTGAATAACATGGTAAGGAACTATATGTCTGTAAGCTAAAAAATTAATTGTATGGTCTTAAATAAGCTCCTAGAGCTTGGTATGCTAAAATTAATAGTTTCTTTCATGATCTTGGTTTCACTAACTACTGTTATGATAATAATTTGTTTTTTAAGTTTGAAAAAAATCAAAATATCATTATTGTTCTATATGTTGATCATATGTTGATTACTATCGGTGATAAAAATTTAATTATTAGAATAAAATAAAGGTTAAAAAGGTGTTTTGAAATGATTAATTGGTTTGATAAATCATTTTTTAGGCATGATTATATTTCAAGATCATAAATCTATTGTTGCATATCAATGTTAGTATGCTATGAATTTATGTAAAATATTTAATATGATTGACTGTAATCCTGTTGCCATTTCGATTGAAGTTGGTGTTAACTTAGATTCTAAACCTACATGTACTAAATCTGATCCTACTTTGTACAGATATCTAGTTGGTAGTTTAATTTATTTGACTATTACTAGGCCTGATATCTCATATGCAATAGGATTTTTTTCTAGATTTATGTAGGATCCTTATGAGGATCATTGGAAAATTGAAAAAAATAATTTTAAAATATGTAAAAGGAACAATTAATTATGGTCTTTTTTATTCAGTTATTTGGATATTGTGATTTTGACAATGTTAGTGATACTATAGATAGAAAAAATACTTCTGGATATGTTTTCATGTTGGGTGTAAGTTCCATCACTTAGAGTTGCAAGAAGCAACTAATAATGTCTATCCGTTTTATTGACGAAGATTATATAAGTTATATGGAAGATGCAAAGGAAGTAAAGTGGCTGAAAAGACTGTTGGATTAAATTTATATGGGCATCAAAGGAAGCACTAAAATTCTTTTTGACAGTAAACTTTACATTTCTCTTGCAAACAATCCAGTTTAACATCATATAACAAAGTATATCAAAGTTCATATGCACTTTATTCAAGAAATATTCCTAAATGGTGATATTGATCTCAAGTTTTTTTCAACTAAAGATCGCATTATAGATATTTTCATGAATCCGATGTGTGTTTTTATGTTTTTCAAGTTTTGTGCCTTGTTAGACCTTTTAGATTTGTCATTGAGGGGGAGTTTTCATGAAAGTTCCACCTCTTAATGGCCTGAATATTTCAAATTAGATGTTCCCAAGAATATTTCTATGTTGTTTAAGTAAATTTTTATGTATGTGAAGTTTTCTTGTAATTCCCAATGAAGCATTAGTTATGGCTATTCCTTGTGTTAAAAAAGGCTCCATAATTTGATGTAAGTATTCATCCTTAATCACTATATCATGACAATTTTTATATGTTCATTTGTACTCTTGTTTTTATAAAATCCTTAGAATGTTGGTTTGAACCATAGTAAACTAGTGTCTTGCATCTTCACTAAAATGCGCAATGCGTTTATATATGTTTTCAGATTGTATAAGTCCATGAGATACTATGGTAGTGTGCTGTGGAGTTTAAAAAACCACATAACTCTACTTTAGTGCATCGCAGAACTAAAAACCCATGCAAAAAGTGTTTTTGGATGATATTCTAAATCACTAAGTGATTTCTATATTGTAACTCCTTTTATACTAAAGGTTACTTGGCATAAACAACAAATGATAACATGTTTTGCATGTTTTCCCACATAACATTAAGGGGGAGTGTTGAGGATTATAATATTAAGTGGGAAACAACTTATTTATAAAACCCACCAAAGTGACCCAGGTCATATCTTAAGAGTGAATCATGACCACCCACCTTTTATATAATAAGATGATCTTGTAAGGATTGGTCACACTCGATGTAACATTGTATGCAAGTTATATGTGCAAGTAAATTTGTAAGAATTGTAAGCAGATGTATGAGGCAATTTATAAATCCTTAGTGAATGTGTAACTGTATGCAAAATAGTGGGAGTGTTGGGTAAAATTATATTTTCAATAAAGATAAGTGATTTTTCAATGGGTGTTTTACCTTCCATGGTTTTCCCACATATATCTTATGATACTGTGTTATTTTCTTTCTGTTCATAATATTTACATTTTGTAATATGTGAACATAAACATCTCAATCTATTTTTTAATTACCATACTTCATAATCTATAATATTCAATAATCTATATTAGGAATAAATAATTATTTAATTATTTGTTCCCGTAAATGTTGTAATAACAGTTTATATAAGAATGGATGAAGTTTTCCAATGGGTGACACAAGGAATACTCATGCTCTGGAACCTATTCTAGAATAAATTCCATCAAATTTAAGGTTCCACACATAGTCATTCAGTTTTGGTCTAGACATCACCATGTTATTCCCATGTCCAATACAAAACCTATCCTTGAGGATCATCAGTCTTCTAGACTATGTATTTGAATTGCCTCTAAGGTAATAATTTCTTCATCTCTCCTATTAATAGAATCAACATGAGAGACTAGTACATTTTGATCTCACCTCCTACGTCTCTATTAAATTCATGCTTAAAAGTATTCCATGATATAGTGGTATGTCAGCAATGAGGATGGTGGCTTTGACTCATTTTTCAAGAAACACATCAAAAGCCACTTGATCATCTTTAGTTCTTCCAACCAAAGGAGCCTCCTTAGTCTCCATATAATAGCACAAACCAAATTTTCAAGATAATCTGAGGCCTAATGAATGGGAAACTTGTGTAGGTATTACATTATCTAACACTCCAAAATCAATGACACAATTATTTATCTTATGTCGGGATATTAATAAAGTCACATAAAAAGGTTAAATATTTTTAGAAGTAGGAGTGAAAGCCATTATATTTTTTAGAGAGGTATCTTTGGGAGTAGGAATAATTCCTTTAGAATAAGGGATGGTCTAAAAATACTTGGCATTTATAAACTTGAAAATTTGAGAAAATACCTTCGGGTGCATTTGATAGAATTTAGCTTTAGAGATATGAATTTTTTTCTTCTTGATATTGGACCCCTGATAGACACTAAGTGAGATGGGGTGATAGTTTTGGACATGCAAATATTAGGCATGAAGGTACACATAAAAGTAGAGTAGACAAAATGTGAAGGATCACGCCCGGGCCAAACACATTCAAGACTTAGCCACATTTTGATAGAATTGGGAGATGAACGATTGGAGTAGCGGCCAAAAAATGTTCTGAAGAAAAGGTCGAGCATATAGACTTAGAGTTATAAGTAGAGTCTATTTTGGGAAAGGTCTCATGAGAAGGAAGATAAAACGACATGCATAGTTTTGGGTTAATAATAGGATTATAACTAGAGTTATTAATAGATAATATATTATTAGCAAAGCTTACATGCTTATGTAGTTGACTTATAGTACAAACATAGCTATTTTTTCATGCGGGCTATTTTGAGGATGCATAGGTAGTGAAGGGAAATTCCCCAACCCTATATATGTATTGATTTACGTGATTAGAGAATCAATATGTTTTTGTAAGGTTATACTAATGATTTACGTATGGACATGATCTTATGGAGTTACTATTGATGTATTTATCTTATTTGTTTTATGGTTATTAATACGATGGGTCTTTGTGGTTGGATATTTGTTGTTGATGCCTTTATGACCAGATCTTGCATGATAAGTCTAATCTTGATTCTTGTTTAGTTCATTCTAGTATATGATTGTGATCTAAATATTTTATGCTTTACCCTTGAATGGTTATTATGGATCTAGAATAAATGTTATTTAATGCTAACTCCTTGAAAAATCTGCCATAAAAGAGGGACCTGGTACCCTTTTGCACTTTGGGTGAGTAATTAGATCTATCTAAGTGATGTGCCAACATTCCTTGGGCTGTGAATGGTAAAATAAGACTACATTTTGGTTCCATTTTTGGGACCTCTTTTCAAGTTGTTACAAGATGAAGACGTATTGGTTGAATTTTCCCAGTATTGAGATTTGGGTAGAGAATTTAGAGGAAATGTTTACTCATAGATCTAATACTGGACCTGAATTTGATGTTACATGTGGGTTGAAGAACATATCATAAACTCTATGAGATGTTTTTCTACTATTTTCCTCTAGAGTTGTATGAGTGGCTAATAGCATATGGATCGAAGATAAATTGGAGGTATAGAACAATTGTTTGGACACAAGAAGACTACCATAATTTACATGATGATGATTTGACTTGGACATGTATTATAGATCATTGGTGGAGTGGTGTTTTTAACAGTTACACATTAGAGTATGTTGTTTCTACTTATTTGTATCTAGAGATTGTCAAGTTTCAATTATTGCGTGAACACAGAGGATATTACTTGTGTACTATCCCTTTAGCAATTAAGATCTTGGTTGTAACTTTGGATTTGGAGAAACGACATATGGCTAGCTAAACCCCATCGCACATGGGGGTAGGAATAGGTGTGGTTAAATATGGTGGAACTTGCAGTAGAAAGGTAGAGAGAAAAAATGAGGCTTAAGTATAATGAAGTGTGAGAGAGGGAATTAATGAAGAGACACAACATTGAGGAGTATTTGGAATTGAGGAGAGAGATTGCTCGGGAAGGATTTGGAGCTCACGTGGAAGACATGGAGCTAGAGAATTTGGTTCTCCAATCCTTAGGAAATCATAATAGAAGGTCCCCTTTGGCTTATGCTGAGAGTATGTTTGAGGAAGAAAGATTAAGATCCATGGGCACGCATTTGATCCCACCTAGAGACCTAGCTGATGTGCTTGGTATTCTAGTTCCTGAGAATCAAGATAGTATAGGTGGTTCAGCAGTGACAAGTAGTTTTAATTGTAATTTTGAATACAAGATTTTTTTATATGGCTACATAGTCCTCTTTATCTAGTGGTCCTATTGGTAGTATATTTTGTGGCTCATCTTCAGGGTAGGATGTGGGTGCACATAAAATTAGTAATACTTCTAGAAGTACCATGAATTTGTAGACTGTGGGAGTTAAATTTAGTAAAATAATTGGGACACAACATAGCTCATCCTCTAGTATGGTGCCCACTACATGGGGATGATAAGGAGGATCAAGTGGTTTTGGATCTATTGGATCTGGTGGATCAAGTGGTGGAGGGAATAATGGAGGTAATACAAGTTCTAGATTTGATGGCAATGGTCCAAACTAACCTGAGAAAGTTTATTACGAGATGTATCATCACCAACGAGAGTACAAAGGTATTGAATATGCAACTGAGTATGTACACATGTGTGAAATACTATGGCACACTGAGGGAATCACAACTCCTAATTGTAAGGAAAGTCAGTTTGCTACTATTTTTCAAGGGCACTCACATAGTTAGTATAGGAAGTATGATCCAAACCAAACTTGTGTAGACTACAATGCACTATATGATGCTTTCCTATATGAGTTCCATATACCTGAGTTTAAATAAAAGAGAATTAACATGGTGAATAACATTAACAATGGTATGGATGAGAGCATAAAGGATTATGATGCACGATTTAAAACTTTATTATCAAATTTATCTTATGATATTCACTCTAGCCAACATGCACAATGTTTTTTTCATTGTTTGATCACACCTTTCAGAAGGGAAATCTCATATAAAACTTTTATAGATCTGCACAAAGCATTGGAGGAAGCTTTATGCACTAAGGTAGTTGGTAGCGTAGACACTATAGTTAGCCAATTTTTGGAGGTGTAGATTAAACCTATGGAGAAATAGTTGGAAAAATTGTCAACTAATTCAGCCCATGAGATGCGTAGTGGTGTCTGGTGTACAAATTACGAGGTGGAAGTACATACTAGGATAATTTCCCTCATAAATCGGTATGCACCATATTGTTAGAATATGAAATATTTCATTTAGATCATTATTCAAGTAGGTTCCCCCTGTTGTATCACATGATTAGGAAGAACATGTCTTGTTATGATAAGATTTATAAGTCTACCACTCATGATACAAAGAATTATAGGTTGATTTATTAGATTCATGAGGCTATTGAGATTGGTGTACATCAGATAAGTGTTATAAATAATTCTAAGGAAAAAGGTAAACATCATAATCATAATCGCAATGATGGGTGTTCTGATGGAGGTGGTAGAAGTCAAGGTTATCATGGGGGATATAGAGGTCATGGTCGTGGCAGTGGAAGAGGTGAATTTCCTTGAAGAATCTATTATAATTGTTGATCCCCTTATCATTATAGGTGATAATTCCCTAAGAACATTATTTTCTCATGGTGCAGAAAGAATCACAAGTTTGAGGAATTCCTGGATCTGTATGAGCATATGAGAAAAAAACACAAGTAAGATAAGGGTGTGAGAATGGTTAGAGTACAATGCGGTTTGGTATATGAATGGATGCCAAAGTTATCACTTGATATTGGGATTATAAATATATTGGTGACTACACATGTTGATTCTGTGTGGTCTCGTGAGACTCTGATGCAACCCATTTGAAGCAAGAGGTGATAAATGTAAATTATCCAGATCCTACCCATTAGAAGGAAGTATTTCAAGAAACTATGGAGGCTAGTAAAAACTTTCAAGGTGAGGTATAATTCTTGAAGGAGTAGTCACAAAAGCTAGAGTAGGAAAAGATAGTTGAGCTCTCCCAAAAAGAAATTTATGACTTAAACGAGGTTTATAAGATTATGCACCAAGAAAAAATCATTCCTTTGTTAGGTGAATTGTTAAGGGAGAAGGTACCACACACTAGATTCGAGTGGGAGAGATAGATCTTACATGTGAACTTATCTCCTCACAGTCTTGAATATGATAAAAAAATCACTTTGATTGTTGTTATTGATGGCTAACTACTAACTAATATACTGATTGATACATGTGTAGAAGTGAATGTACTCACTTTGGATGTGTGGAATAAAATGGGGAGACCACCATTACAACCATATTCAGATGTGTTCTATATGACGAATAAGACTAAAGCCACACCTATTGAAGTATTAAAGGATGCCACTATTACTATACAAGGGGCCAAGTTTATTGGAGACTTTGAGGTCTTGGTGCTTGCCAAAGTAAATAGTTTTCCATCTTTGCTTGGGTACCCTTGGTGTTACGTGAATAATTTTGATCTGCACTTTAATAAAAAAAATTATCACTTTTGAGAACAAAGAAGAGTGTGTGATTATTCCTTTGATAGATGGGAAGGTTGCACCATATATAGAACCTTTGAGTGAATAAGATCTAAATAAGATATACACACATAGAATTAGAGATCCTGAAGCACTCAATCCATGTAAGGAAGGTGTTATTCAGTGGGATGATTCTCATTCTATGAGTGATATAACTAGTGTTTCCTGTGATAATCAGGTGCATGGAACATATGAAATGGTCAAGATGGAGATCAAGAACACAGTTAATCACATAATTATGTCACACATAGTTAGGTGCTTGGGTCATAACCAGGTACCTCAGTACACTGGTAAAGAAAAACCCTAACATATTTTTTCACTTCATCGAATCTCAATGAACAGATCAAGTAGAAAGAACGAATATGTTGGTTTATACCCTATGCGGGACATTTGTATGTTAGTGGACAACAAGAAGAGTTAACCTTTTGGAGTGGCGAGAAGTGAGAATCACCTTATCTACTAGGTTTCTTAGGAGTAATGTACTTTCACATATCTATGAATATAATGGGAAGGATTCTTCTTCACATCATGTTCAAAAGTGTGAGAGACTCTAGTTGGAGGAGTAGGAGGCCTTTCCATCATCACTCTAGGTACATAAGTTTTATACCACTCTAAGCGGTTGCACGTGTGTATGGTATGTTCATGTATATTTAACAAGGAAAAAAATTAATTAGCAGGAGATGACCTTAGGTATGATTCATACCTTTAATTACTTTTCCACTAAACCTCTGGTGAATGAAGCATAACAGATTATCAAATGCCTTATGATGGGGGATGGTGAAAAAGATGAGGAAATCATGTTAGATATGTTTGGAGAGTTAGACTTGGAGGAATGAATTGAAGAAGAAGATACAAATGAGTAAAAAATTATGCATGCCTTCCTAGAAAAATAAAATGGTAATCTCATTTACATTATTGATGATGAAGAGGTAGAAAATTTGGATGTTGACCACACTATAGGTAGATGTGAGGCCTTGAATAGTGCAGATGAAAAGGTGCTCACTTATCATGAGCCTATGAAAATGAAGAAGGTCAACATTGGGACAGATTCAAAACCTAAAGAGGTAGTTATTGGTGGCTATTGGTTTGAACAAGAGGTTTCAAAGATAATTGAACTGTTGCACGACTTTCAAGAATTATTTTCTAGAGGATATCATGAGTTGAAGGGAGTGCATTTGTCTCTGGGTGGGATGAGGATCTAGTTAAAGGAAGGTGTGTGCCAGGTTAGGAAGAGGCCTTACAAGATGAATCCTAATATGTGCATCAAAGTTAAGGAATAGATTGATAAGATGTTGAAATTTGGAATCATTGAGCCCATTGAGGAATAATAGTGGGTCAGCCCCATGGTAGTACACATAAAGAAAGATGCTACGATAAGTATTTTTGTGGACTACAGAGAGTTTATTCCTTAATGTGTAATTGATCCCTTTCCCATAACTCTTATAGAGGAAATATTGTAAGGTCAGGCAGGGCATGAAATTTACTCTTTCAATGATGGATTTTTTGGTTACCATCAGCTGCGTATTGATAAGGAAGATCAAAAGAAGAAAAATTTCACCATAGAGCGGGGAAGTTTTTCATACACGGTAATGCATTTTGGGTTGAAGAATATGCTTGCATTATTTTCATGCATTATTGTGAAATCATTTGAAGAGTTTATACACAAGTTTTTAAATGTTTATTTGGATGATTGGACTATATATGGGCTGGTAAAATATCACTGTGACAACTTGAGATTCATGTTTGAAATATGTATAAAGTTAAGCATCGCCTTGAATATTAAGAATTGCATCATCGCTACACCATTTGGGACTCTATTGGGACATAATGTAAGAAATTTTTGTTGGTAGATCCTGCTATGGTTACAATTATTTTGGGTTTGGAGGAGCCTTCCATTCACAGCGAGGTGCACAGATTCTTAATACACATAGGTTATTATAGGAAGTTAATTAAGGGATATGCTAATATTTTTGTGCCCTTGGAGGAATTATTGGAAAAAGGGAAAGTTCCATTGGGATGAGGTGCAACAGATAAATTTTGAGACATTGAAGGAAATACTTACTTTTGCGCCCATTTTGCACTTTCCTTCATGGGATAAGTCATTTTATGTACATGGTTATGCCTCTGGCATAACCATTGGTGTTGTCTAAGAACATCCTAGTGATGGGATTTGTTGGTACCCAAATTTGTTCTCCTTTTTAGTCTCAGTAGCATCAAAGATATGGCATGAAGCTTGAAGATAGATAAATCATGATGTATGTCATTTTTTAGCCAAGGATGTGATCTAACTGGCACTCAAATTTATGGAGAGATGGATGGCACTCTAATAGGACATGATCTTGTCCTAACTGTTTTAGGTTGTGCCTTTCAACCAAGGTAAGAGAACCTATTTTGTAACCCTCAAATGGTGAAGGAGATGAATAAATCCCTCAATTTATACAAATAGTATGAAGGGGCCTTGGGAAAATATGATCAACACTCCAAATCTGACTTTCACAAGTTGTCACTTCTAGATTATAGAGATAATTTCAATTCAAGGCAAGGGTTACTAAAGACATTACATACTTTAGAAAATGAATTTTTATCTTCTATGGGTATACAGGTCAAAAGAGGGGTAGTATGGGGTAGGATTAGTTATTTAGAATGATTTTTGGTGGCATATTGACAAGAAAAACCTAACTATGCCATATCTTTGATAACCTCTACAACATTTGAACAAATATCAGATAAAATGCTTCAAAATAGTCAGGATGTTCTTTCAACCAGAAAATATACACAAATGGAGTCCCATGTTTGCACTCTTCACACAATCTTTGACACCTCAAAAAAAAATCTTGAGTTACAGGACTCAATTAAACATCAAAATCTCTGATCAAATCAAGCCTAAGGTACCCCCTAATGCTTACAAGCATTATCTATCAATAAATGAAGGTGAAGTGATTTTAAACTGCTTATTTTCAATGCTAGATGAAATCTCTTCTAAAAAATGAAACTGCAAATTCCACTAAACTATCAATAAGGATGAGATCTGTGTGATTCCTAAAGATTTCAATGCAAGATTACAATAAGAAAAAGGAAAACTCTTTGCAGACATTTAAACATGATAACAAACATTATATTGCCCAAAATAACATAGATTAATTAAAAATCTTGTTAGATTCATTAGCAGGGGATATTTTCATGAACAATCTAAGTGTTGTGTGATGGCTATACACTTGTAACCAACTCAACATGAATGAAGATCTAACACAAAATACATTAACCATGTTTTTTTTAAGGGTTTCTCAAAAGATGAGCTTCTCTCAAAATTTTCTCGTGATTTTCAATTTCCTGACCATTTGCATGTCTCAAAACATGCATTATATATCTCTCTATCACACTTGATCCTTCTTTCCTAGTAAAATAATATGCCAAGCATCAATCTTGTTACAAAATTCCATCATGATTCATAGATAGGGACATTTAACATATTTGCAACAAAAGTTGCCAGGTGTTTCGAAAAAGGTGAATCATTAAGGATTTTTACATCATTATCCATTGTGGAGGCATGTTTTTCATCTTCAAAGTGTGAAGACCCCCTTTCTTTCATTATTTCATCCATTTCCCTCCAAAATCTGACTATGCAACTTTTGGATTTGATATTTCATGTTTTTAGACGAGTTAGGGCAAAACATTATTCCAAAAACATCTCTGATCTTCAAACTGATCCTAAAAATTGATTACATTGGTCCTTACATGCACAAATGACACAAATTTGCCAAAAATTTGATCAAAATTGATGTAAAAAATGCATTTTCACATTACCTGGAGAAAAAATGGTGGCTAAACTAAAAAATGCACAGTTACCGTTGATCTGCCTTTCTCCCTTCAATCTGAGCCCTCCACATGTCACAATGTAATTGGAAAATGGGTTTGGGATCACTTTTTGACTTTTAACACTTTTTGAAAAAAAATGAAAATTTGACATTTTTCTCTGCCCCTTTGCCCATGGAAAATGGGGCTGACATGTGTCCCAAAGTGGGCCCCATTAGAATCATAGATCGATTCTACACATTTCCACCTTTTTTGGAAAAAAGGAATTTTTTCACAATTTCCTCCACCACTCTACGCTTGAGATTTTCCACTAACACGTGGTATAATATGATTAGATGTGGGGTCGCCGCTCAATTTTACACATTTCCACCTTTTTTGGAAAAAAGGAATTTTTTCACAATTTTCCCCGCGGATCTGCACTTCCACTTCTGTTCTTGACACATGGCAATTGATGACTCAATGTGGGATTGCATTCCTCCTTTTAAACTTTACTCAACTCCTCAAAAATTTCAAAAGTTTCAAAATTCACTGGTGGCCCACACTCCCCTCTTGCATTACTTTTGACATGTGTCTGCCTCTGATTCATTGTGGAGCCACGCTTCAAATTACCACTTTAACTCACTTTTCCAAAAAGGAAATATTTCCTTTTTTCCTCTGGCATCCTGTACTCCCTTCTACCCCTAATCCTATCATGTGTCCTCTCTTGATTGTCCTGATGGACCCGCAGCCTTTTTCACAACTTTTTCTCCCTTTCGCCATAAAGCAAAAAAATTCTAAGTCCTCCACCAGCCTTCCATCCCACTTTTGATGAAAACATGACATGTTTCCACCTCTAACCTTCCATCTTGCTTTTCATGAAAACATGACACGTTTCCACCTCTGATTTTCCATCCCACTTTTGATGAAAACATGACACGTGTCCACCTCTGACCTTCCATCCCGCTTTTGATGAAAACATGACACATGTCCTCCTCTGATTCGTTGCGGGCCTACGCTCTGAAGCCACCACGTGTTCCATTCTAATTCATTGTGGGCCCTAGAAATTTTCTTGTACTTTAAATCTTTTTTCAAAAATGCCTTAAGGCACAAAAAGACCCGCCTATCCACCTTCATTCTACTTGCGACACGTTTACCTCCTCTAGGTACTGCAAAGCTACGGGGGAAATTTGCACTTTTTTCCAAAAACACAAAAAACGTTAAGTCTTTAGAAATGACCCACCGATCCTTGTCCAATTAGAATAAGCCACGTAGGATAAGATTTGTGAGCTAAAATTTGACAAGAAAAAATGCCCGTATGACCATCAAAAGACGCAAAAGTTGCCAGCGATGCCCTAGAATATTGAAGATGAATTTGATGGGCAAATGATGCCCATCTAACTGTCAAAAAACACAGAAAATGCCAAGGATGCCCAAAATCAATCTTTCCTTCGTGGGTGAAGAATTTTTTGATCAAAAGAAAAATGGAAAGTGTTTTTAGGAAATTTACGACCATGGCACGAGATATTTGAGGGAAAATATGTATAAAATGAGCAATTTTGAGCTCCAAAGGACGGGAAAACATGGGGAAAATGGTAGAGGTGTTTGAATGGGAAAAATTAGGGCAAAACACATTTCTCCTTAGCAAATTAGGGCAAGGTGATGAGTTTGCAAACAATCCACATCACAAGAATGGATCTACAACTTCACATCATCAATTTGATGAGGAAAAATGTTTCAGAGCACAAAGAGCAAAGGGGAAACATGGAAAAATGGTAGAGGATTAAAATGGGCACCAAAATTGGCTCTTTCTCGGGGATGGGCACTCCTAGTGAGTGCCATAAGAACAAAATTAGACCAAGTGCCAAAATAATCCATTGGGGAAAATAGAGTCATGAGCCAAAGCCACCAAGAAACCAGCTTAGAAATCGACAAAAATGGCTGCCACACACAAAGGCAAACCACAAACTAAAAAAACATCAAAAACATAGCAAAATCCAAACACTATACACTATACAAGTTGGTGCATACCTCAAATTTTGGGATTAATCCAAGAAATTCTTTAGATTCCTTCCATTAACAAGCAGTTCAAGCGATTCCCCATCTAAGTCCTTGAGAAAAAAGGTATTTTCACCAATTCTGATATCAATGGAGTAAGGTTCCATCCAAAATACATCAAATTTACCATTTTTACCCGTATCTTCATGCCTGCTATCCCATAAAAAAACCAAATCTCCAACATTGAAGGCCCTAGGAGTGACCTTCTTGTCAAACAACCTCTTCAACTTCTCTTTAAATCTGAAATGCCTTTGGTGGGAGGCTCTTCTTTCTTCATCCATCTCAACAATCTAATTAATCCTTGATTCATATGGATTGACATCTTGATCTTCAAGTTGTTGAACAAACTGAAATGAAGATAATTGCATATGTAAGGGAAGCAGAGCTTGAGTTCCATACACCAACTCAAATGGGATCTTACCAGTAGCTCTTTTGGCAATGATTCCATTAGCCCAAACTACAAATTTTAGTTGTTCACCCCATTTTCTCTTGTTAAAATCCAAGGTTATCTTAATGATCTTCAATAAGTTATTATTGTTGGACTCATCTTGTCCATTTACTTGAGGGTAATAGTTTGAAGCATAAGTCAGATCAGTTCTATACTCCTTGCACATTTCCATCAAGGGTTTAGCTCTAAAACACATGGCATTATCAGCAACAATCTTGACTGGAACACCAAATATACATATGATAAGATTCAACAAGAAGTACATAACAACTTGGTGTGTTTCTTTCTTCATGGGGATTTCTTCTACCCACTTGGTGAAGTAATATATGGCTATAAGGATCCCCTTATGTCTAGCACTAGAAGGGTTTGAAATCTCACCAATGAAGTCTATTCCCCATTGTTTTAAAGGAGCTTCAATTAATACATGCTACAAAGGAAGGGAGACTGAAGCTTTCATTCTTCCAGAGAAACGCTGACAACTTTCACATTTTCTAACCAGTAGGGTTGCATCTTTAAAAAGAGTTGGCCACCAATAATCAGCTCTCAAAAATTTGTGTGTTATAACCCTTCCAGCAAAGTGTCCTCCAAAAACTCCCCCATGGAAATCAACAACTATTTTGGGAGCTTCATCTTCAATTACACATTTCAAGAGGACACCTTCAGGGTTCTTCCAAGCCATCCCAAATTCATTAATGATGTATTTTTGAGAATCCATCTTGAGGGATATTTTCTGATTTTTATTTAAATGATTAGGGTAGCATAGGTGTTTGAGGTAAAAGATTACATCCTTATACCACTTAGAACTTATCAGCTTCTCAAGAACATCTGCCCTTTCTTCCTCTACTTCATTCACTTCCATAGTCTGCAAGTTGCTCTCAACCATGAGCTTAGCAAGACCCAAACCTCTTACCAACTTTGTGGTTTGGATGTCCATGTCATACTCCTCTAGTTTTTTCACACATCTACATCTTTTCCTTGAGATCTCCATCTCTAATAAGATTTCTTTTACCATGGTGTGGGGAACATAAGCAACAAATTTTTAACTTAAGATATAAGGCCTGAAAACCTTTGTTTTTTTCACCAAGGAAAATGATTTTTTTTCCATGATTGTGTACTTTAACTCAGTAGCTTGTAAAGCCTTGCTAAAGAAGGCAATAGGCCTTTCAGCCCCATCTTCATCCTTCTATAGCAAAACAGATGCAATGGTATTTTTTATAAGTAAAGGAGAAGATTTGGAAAGGCTTCTTGTAATTCAGAGAAGCCAAGATAGGTGCATGTTTCAATGCCTCTTTGATTCCTTCAAAATACAGAACAATAGCCTCCTCCCATTTGATAAATTGGTCTTTCTTTAACATGCATGTAATAGGAAGATTCAATTTAGCAAGATTAGACACAAACCTTCTAATGAAATTTATCTTCCCAAAGAAGGATTGGATGCCCTTTATTGTTCTTAGAATTGGAACCTTGTTGATTGCTTCTACCCTCTCAGGGTCAATCATGACATCAACCTTTGAAACAATATGACCAAACAGCTTGGCCTTTTACACCCCAAAATGAATTTTTTTTGGATTGAGAGAAATGTCATATTCTCTACATCTGATCAACATTCTTTCTAAGTGTTGCAAGTAATATTTTCTGCTCCTTGAAAAAATAGTCACAACATCCTAATAAACTGCAATGAAGTCATTTATGTAACTAGCAAAAGAAACATCCATTGCTCTTTGGAAGGTATCTCCATCATTCATGAGACCAAAAGGCATTCTTACATAAACATATGTTCCCTAAGGAGTGGTAAAGGCAGCTTTAAATTTTTTTGACTCCTTGAGAACAACTTGATTTTAGATAGAGAAACCATCCAAGGTGGAAAACAATTCAAATCCAGTCACTAACTGCAACATGTTTTCCATGTTTGGCAAAGGATAATTGTCTTTCAATGAAGCTCTATTCAGATTTCTAAAGTCTACACAAAGTCTGATATCTCCATTTTTCTTTTCGATTGGCACAAGGTTTGCAACCCAAGATGAATACCTTGTGGGCTGAATGATCCCTCCCTCTTTCAGTTTATTCAATTCATCTTAAAATTTCATGGAGAGGAGTGGATTAATTTGCCTCTAATTTTGTATGAAGGGCTTGACATTTGTTTCAAGAGGAATCTCATGATCAAACAAGTCCTCTCTGTATGCTTTCAGCTCTGAATAAGACCAAGCAAGACATTCCTGATATTTCTTCAATAGTTGAATATAGGACTATTTTTCTTCTTTGTTTAGATTACTACCCAACCAAAATTTTCTTGGTTTATCATTAGTTCCCAAGTTATGCTCTTCCACATCCCTTGAGGTAGAGATGTTTCTATTAATGATGCAATAAGTATTGTTGAAATCTGACTCAAGTGTAACAAGACCTCTAGGAATGGTGTTAGTTTTCAATTGGATAATATCCTTTCCAAGAAAAGGCTCTTTTCCTTCAACAGTACACACCAATGGTTCCAAATAAATATTCTAATCTACAAACTCACCTTGATTTTTTAAGAACCTTTGCACTTGAGCATCACCATTAAACACCTCCAATGCTTGATGTTGTCAGGGACAGTTGGCCTAGTTAACACTTCAATATTGTACTCACAATAAGGTGAGATGGTGAAATTTACAAATATTGACCCCAACACTACCAACTTGTCAGCAGAAGCATTCAAACTTCTATCATGATGCACAATGTTGAAGGAATCAAACATCTCAATTAGATCCCAAACTACATGCTTATACTATTTCATCCGTTGATTTTTTGTAGCATATAGTTTTCTTTTTTGTTTGATAACTAGCTCTGAATCTCCTTTTACAATGATTTCCTTGACACCATACTTCCATGCAATTATTATACCTAACAAAAAAGATTCATACTTAGCAATGTTGTTAGTACATTCAAAATTAAGCTTGAAGGAAAAAACAAACTCTTCCAAGCTAGGAGAAATCATAATTATACCAGCACCATTTCCAAATTTGGAGTAGGCTCCATCAAATAGCAAGGTCCAAGGAGAACCTACCTATTCAAGGCACTTTGACTGATCCATGTTGCGCTCCTTACCATCAGCAAACCCAATAAAATTATCAACATCAACATCAACAAATAATACTTCATAAGTAGCATTGTTTGGATCCTCAATTAGATGCAACATCTTATTTTCTCCATAGATCTTGACAAGGATGCCTTCAATGGGAAAATTGAAAAAATACATGTCGATTTGGATACTCCCTCAAACACTTGCAGCCCACTTTCTTGACAATAACATACCCCATTTAGTATGGCAATCAACAATCACAACATCCAATTTTAAATTCCTCCTAGGATAAGATGCAAGTTACACCACTAAACCCTTCACATAACCAACTACCGGAACTTCTCTTGAGTCCATAGTAGTATACTTTCAATAGTTTGTTGTCACTTTGATATCCAACTCATTCATGACTTCTAGAGGCGTGACATTACATGATGCACCAAAATCAAACATACAATTGTGAAGTATTATATCCTTTATGAACAAAGTTGTGAAGAATGGATCAACATTCAATTGGGAATAAACCAAGGATGTCCCCAAGTATACCTTAGGTGTTTCTTAAATATCCTCTACTTCTGGTGGTGTTTCAAGGTTTGTAATGATTTTAGGAGGAGTTTCAACAACATTTACATTTCTACTTTGAGTACTCCTTTCTTCTTTCAAACCTAGGTACTCAAATGCTCTCTTGTTGTGCTCAGGAATCCTGAGCAACTTAATGATTAGAACACTCACTTTGATTTGTCTCAATACTTTGGCTATGTCATAGGGAACATTCTTTAGCAAGGCAGTATTGGAATGGAGACAAGTAGATTCATTAGATGGCATGGAATTATTGGTAGCTTGGGCATGAGGAGGACTGCAATTTTTTCTTGGGAAAGCAGAGCTTTTGGCAAGTACTTCTCTTCTAGGAGATTCTTTGGGAATAATTGTGAGCAAGGGTGTTTTAGGTTTGGCCTGAGGCCTAACTCCCTTAACAACTTTTCTCCTAGTGTTATAGTCTTTCTCTTGAGCCACAAAAACATTCATCAACAATTGTATATCTTCCTACGAAGGGATACCACAATCACACTTCTTAATCATCAAAGCTCTTAAGTATTCAAATTCATTATTAGGTATTTAAAAATATTACACTACATCAACTTCAAGAGTATGAGGGGGAAGAAGTACTTGTACCCATTTGATGCAATATCAAAAGGTTACATCTATCCTTGCACTTATTACCTCAGTTGATGTTGCTCCTTCTTATGAGCTTGAAGAACAGTCCACCATGTATATATCATCATCAGTACCATCATCATCATTAGCTTCACCATCTTTTTTGTCCACTTCACATGGAGGATGGGGCAGAAAACACCTATCACACCAATCAATATCAATAACTTTATCAACAACAAAAACCCTAGCAGTTAGGTGATCAGGTAACACTCTTGCTTCACATGCTTGAGGATGTCTATTTGTAGACCCCATGGGTCCTTTCCTTCTATCATCAGATATTTGATCACCCCTAGGATGATTGGAAAATTTGTCATGGTTTTGTGCTTTTTGCTGACCTTGTGAAGTCTACCCAATTCCCTTCTCAGCTCTTGCCAACTTGTAGGAAATCTCTTTGACAGCCCCTGCTAAAGTCTTCACCACTTCCTCTAAGTCTACACTCTTGCTTGCTTAAGGTTTTTCAGGGTTTATCAACTTTACACCATCTCTCTTAAGAGGTTTACAAATGGCTTTAATGTTATTTTCAATCTGCAGTGCCATGGTAAAGGCCTTCCTTAAATTGGTAGGGTTCTTGTCTCTTAGGTAATAGGCTACCTTCTTATCAAATGCATTTACATATTTGATCAAGCATGACTGATCACATGGCCTCAAATTAACAAGAAACCTTGTCAAATTTTTTTTAAACCTTGTGTTTATGTCATGAACTGATTCATTGGGGTTCTTCTTGATATTTTCAAATTTAGACAATAGAAACCTAGGATCAGTTTTGTCACCATATTACAACCTAAATGCATTGTTCATATTAGTCCAATAATCAATAGAATTACCAGGAAGATCCTTGTAGAAATCCCTTGCATGCTCTTCTAGTGTATGAATGAATAATTTAATATACACATCTTCATGCTCAATCTCAAAATCCTCCATCATGTTAACAAAAATTTTAGGTGTTGATCACCAATTATTACATTGTTACCTTGGAACTCTGGTAATATATTTCTAACATCTTGAGGGAAAACATTAGGATAACCAAACACTCCTCTAAATTCTATAGGACCAAATGTGTTAACAACATACGGAGTTCTAGGATGATCCATATTGTTTTGAGGTGGTGATCTTGGAGGAGAAATAGAACGATAAGGAGTGAGAATTCTTTAGGGCATAAGAATGTGATTCACAAAAATGGTGCTCTCTAGGTGCTGATTTTCTTGGAAAGTTTTATTTGAATTGAAGCACATAGGTGTAGATTGAGGAGAGAACTTACCAGGTACAGTAGAAGGATCTTCACTAGTTGAAGTAAACAAATTTGTGAGAATATTGCTTGAATTAGAATCACTGGAAGAAGAGTGATAATCCTCTACCAAAGGTTTATCTCTCTCCCCAATGGATATACCTTTGCCTGATGGCTAACCTTCAAAAACCTTCGACACTTTTCTTTCCTCTAAAACTGTCTTTCCCAATTATTGAAATAACTTTCTACTTGGGTCCCTCTTGAAGAGAGATCTTCTTCCTTTTAGGTTTGCAGAGATTAGCAATACCAAAAAACAAATGACAGAAAGCTAAGACACTGGTATTTATCAAGATTAAAACAACATGGAGTTGCCACTAAGGACTTTCACCCTAGTTGTGAAAATGCACTAAAATACTTTTTCAAATACCTATAACAACTAAAAAATCTTGCCAAACTTTATAGATCAGACCTTCCTTTTCTTGAATTTATCAACCACAAATGCAAATGAAATGCAACTACTGCTGGAAAATGATAAAATTGGTGTAGGGAAAAACTTATATCTTCACCTAATCCTTAAAAATATGATTATAAAATGATACTTCAACAATGTACATGCATGCAAAATTTGTAAGAAACATTACCAGGGTTTGATATGTATCCAAATGTCTCAAATATTTTCAACAAGTCCCTGGCAATGGCACCATTGGTGTTAGTACCAAAATTTGTTCTCCTTTTAAGTTTGAGAAGCATCAAAGATATGAAATGAAGCTTGAAGACAGGTAGATCATGATGTATGTCATTTTGTAGCTGGGGATGTGATCTAACTGGCACTCAAATTTGTGGACAGATGGATAGAACTCAAATAGGACATGATATTGTCGAGACTATTTTAGGTTGTTCCTTTCAACCAAGGTAAGAGAACCTACTTTTGTAACCCTCAAATGGTGAAGGAGATGAATATATATCTCAATTTGTGCAAATAGTACAAGGGGCCTTGGGAAAATATGATCAACACTCCAAATCTGACTTTCATAAGTTGTCACTTCCAGATTATGGAGATAATTCCAATGCAAGGAAAGGGTTACTAAAAACATTTTGAAATCCTAATTTTTTCTGCATACTTTAGCAAATGGATTTTGATCTTCTGTGGGTATATAGGTCAAAAGAGGGGTAGTATGGGGTAGGATTAGTTGTTTAGAATTATTTTTGGTGGGATATTGATAAGACAAACTTGACTATGCTAGATCTTTGATAACCTCTACAACATTTGAACAACTATCAGATAAAATGCTTCAAAATAGTCAGGATGTTCTTTCAACCAGAATATATACACAAATGGTGACCTAGGTTTGCACTCTTCACACAATCTTTGACACCTCAACACAAAATATTGAGTTAAAGGACTCAATTAAACATCAAAATATTTGATCAAATCAAGCCTAAGGTACCCCCTAAGGCTTACAAGCCATCTCTGTCAACAAATGAAGATGAAGTGATTTTAAAATGCTTATTTTCAATGCCAGATGAGAGCTTTTCTGACAAATGAAATTGCAAATGCCACTAAACTATCAATAAGGATGAGATCTATGTGATTCCTAAAGATTTCAATGCAAGATTAAAACAAGGAAAAGGAAAACTATTTGTAGACATTTAAACATGATAACAGACATTATATTGCCCAAAATAACATAGATTAATTCAAAATATTGTTAGATTCATCAGTAGGGGAGAGTTTCATGAACAATCTCAGAGCTGTGTGATGGCTATACACTTGTAAACAAATCAACATCAATGAAGATCTAACATAGAAGACATTAACCAAGTTTTTTGGAGTGTTTCTCAAAAGATGAGCTTCTCTCAAAATTTTATCATGATTTTCAATTTCCTGACCATTTGCATGTCTCAAAAAATGCATTATATATCTCTCTATTACATTTGATACTTCTTTCCCAAGAAAATAATATGCCAAGCATCAAGTTTGTTACAAAATTCCATCATGATTCGTAGACAAGGATGTTTAACGTATTTGCAACAAAAGTTTCCAAGTGTTTCCAAAAATATGAATCATTGAGGATTTTTACATCATTATCCTTTGTGGAGGCATGTTTTTCATCTTCAAAGCATGCAAACCCCCATTCTTTCATTATTTCATCCATTTCCCTCCAAAATCTGACACTACAACTTTTGGATTCAATATTTCACATTTTTGGATGGGTTAGGGCAAAAATTTATTCCAAAAATATCTTTGAACTTCAAATTGATCCTCAAAACTGATTGGATTATTCCTTGCATGCACAAACGGCATGAATTCACCAAAAATTCAATCAAAATTGATGTAAAAAATGCATTTCCATACTTCCTAGAGAAAAAATGCCAGCTAAGCTGAAAAATGTACAGTTACCATTGATCTGCCTTTCTCCCTTCAATCTGATCCCTCCACGTGTCACAATGTGATTGGAAAATGGGTTTGGAATCAATTTTTGACTTTTTAACACTTTTTGAAAAAATGTAAAAAATTTGAAAATTTTCTCTGCCCCTTCACCCTTGGAAAATGGGTCTAACATGTGTCCATAAGTGGGCCGCATAAGAATCATGTCCCGCACTCCCCTCTTTCATTTCTTTTGAAACGTGTCTTCCTCTGATTCATTGCAGAGACACACTTCAAATTACTACTTTAACTCACTTTTCCGAAAAGGAAATGTTTCCTTTTTTCCTTTGGTAGCCCGTACTCCCTTTTGCCCCTGATCCTGCCATGTTTCCTCTCCTGATTGGCTCGACAGACCCGCGACCTTTTTCAAAACTTTTGTTCCCTTTTTCCAAAAAGACATTTTTTTCTAAGTTCTCTGCCAACCTTCCATCCCGCTTTTGATGAAAACATAACACCTGTCCACGTCTGACCTTCCATTCTACTTTTGATGAAAACATGACACATGTTAACCTCTAACCTTCCATCCTGATTTTGATGAAAACATGACACATGTCCACATCTGACCTTCCATCCTAATTTTGATGAAAACATGACATGTGTCCTCCTCTAATTCATTGTGGTCCTGAACTCTAAAGCCACCACACATTTCATTCTGATTCGTTACGAGCCCAAGAAATTTTCTTTGTACTTTAACTATTTTTTCCAAAATTCTTTAAGGCACAAAAATACCTTCGTGTCCTCCTTCAATATGCTTGCAACACGTGTACCTCCTCTAGGATGTGTGGAGCTGTGGGGGAAATTTGCACTTTTTTCCAAAAACACAAAACATGTTAAGTGTTTAGAAATGACTAGCCAATCCTTGTCCAATTAGAACAAGCCGTGTAGGAGAAGATTTGTGAGCTAAAATTTGATAGGTAAAGGATGCCCGTATGACTGTCAAAAGATGAAAAAGTTTCCAGCGATGCCCTAGAATGCTGAAGATGAATTTGATGGGAAAATGATGCCCTTCTGATCGTCAAAATACATAGAAAATGCTAGGGATGCCCAAAATCAATTTTTCCTTCGTGGGTGAAGAATTTTTCAATCAAAAGACAAATAGAAAGTGTTTTTAGGAAATTTACAACCATGGAAAGGGATATTTGAGGTAAAATACGTATAAAATGAATAATTTTGAGCTCTAAAGGATGGGAAAACATGGGAAAAATGGTAGAGGTGTTTGAACGGGAAAAATTAGGGCAAAACACATTTCTCCTTAGAAAATTAGGGCAAGGTAATGAGTTTACAAAAAATCCAATGCACAAGAATGGAGCTACAACTTTACATCATCAATTTCATTAGTAAAAAATGTTTCATAGCACAAAGAGCAAAGGGGAAACATGGAAAAATGGTAGAGGATTAAAATGGGCACCAACAGGATTATTGATCATCCTATTTTTTTGCAAGTAGGAAGTTGTCACCTGTGGAACAAAATTATACAACTATAGGGTGTGAAGCTTTGTCTATGATTTACGTGTTACATAATTTTAGATAGTACTTACTAGAAACTCCTTTTATATTTTATAGAGATCATATGGAATTGAAGTACTTGGTTAGAAAGTTGGTTATGCAGGGGCACATATGTCCTTTGATTCTATTATTTTAGGAGTTTGACTTTACTGTTGTGGTAAATCGAGGGAAGATTAATTCTGGACCAAATCATTTGTCAAGGATTAACTTAGGTGAGGACGTGCATAGCATTGAGGAAATAATGATGGATGTATAACTATATAGATTAAACTAGACACACCCTTTGACTTTGAAGATATTTTTATATTTTTGCATACTGGTGTAGTGCCTGAAGGGATGAAGAGTTTAGAGAAGAAAAAACTCACCATACGCATCACACCATATATGTTTATCAGTGGAGATTTATACAAGCTAGGCCAGGATGATTTTTTGTGCCGGTGTGTACTTGAGCATGAAGCTATTATGGAGGAAGCTCATGGTGTAATTACTGGTGGACATTATGTAGGTAATGCTACCACACGCAAAATTTTACTAGCTAGCCTTTAGTGGGAAAACATATATAAGGATTGTAAGTAGTATGTCATAGCATGTGATCATTGTCACCACGTTGGGAAGCCTAGGCATAGAGATGAAATTCCTTTGAGGCCTATTGCAAGTGTAAAACCTTTTGAAAAATGTGAAATTGAATTTGTGGGTCCTATTTCCCCACTGATGCGCACACTATATTATTACATGCATAGATTATTTAACAAGGTGGGTAGAAGCGGTGCCTAGAAAGGATTACACATCAACTACAACAGTAAGGTTCTTATGGGAGAAAATTATTAGTAGGTATGGATAACCATTAAGTCTTATAAGTGATAGGGGCACACACTTTTTGAATGAGACTATCATAATATTATTGGCTGAGTTTATGGTGGCACATCACAAGATAACACCCTATCATCCAAAGGCTAATAAAACTATTGAGTCTTTCAACAAAATATTGGGACATACATTGACAAATATTTGTGATGTTGGAAGAAAGGATTGGGATGATAAAGTCTCTTCTTTTCTTTGGGCCTATACGAAAACTTATAAAATATTGAACAAATTCACACCCTTTTAGTTAGTTTTTGGTGCAAAGGTTATTTTTCTAGTTGAATTCATATTACCCTCCTTGAATATTGCATGCACAGGTGGAATGGATGATGAAAAATTACTTGAAGATCACATTGATAAAATGATGTAGTTTGATGAGTGACACATTATTTCTCATTGGAGTTAGAAGATAGAAAAGGCTAGGAAGAAGGAATGACATGATAAACACATTAAGAATAAACATTTTTAGGTTGGAAAAATGGTTCTTCTTTATGATTCCAAGTTTTTGTGCCACCTTGGAAAGTTCTAAGGGAATTGGTTGTGTCCATTTCTTATACACTTGATTCAAAGCTTTCCAGTTACAAGTGTTGGATGAAACTCAGTTTCTCGGTTAATTTTATGGGAGTAGGTTAAAGCTTAATAATAAATAAGTATTCTTGGTGTTTGTAATAAGGAATCATTATAATTTAGATTAGATTTATTTAGTGTAGTTCCTTTACATGTGTTTCCTTTCATTTTTATTATTATTTGTCAATTTAGTTCAATATTTTATTGTAGTAAGCACGTTTTCACGCTAGTAGATGATTAATATCCAAGTTATTTCATGCATAGTGGACCGCACATACTTTCATTGTGGGGTGGATTGTAATATAGATACAAGAATTGCTGGTGCCCTCTTAATACATGTTGGATTGGTTAAAGGCTTCTTCTGGAACATTTACGAAAAAGAGGATACGACATGTTAAGTGCTAGATATAAGATGTTCTAAAGAAAGTTGAGCTGATTAAAGATCACGTAAGGAAAGTGATCATGTAGTGTAATGTGAGGTAGGTAGCGAAATGGGAAACTACTTGGGATATGGCATAGAGGTTTTGTAATTTTGTTTAGGTAAGTGCATAGAGGATGTATGTGGCTAAGAACTAGTATAACATGCCTAGAAGGTTACGAATGTAGCACATGAAGTGAAGTCAGAAAAGTTTTCAAAAATGAAAAGGTACCTTTTTAAAAGGTGTTTTAAAAATTTTTGGTTGTAAGTACAAATTGGACCATTGTGAGCCATGGAAAAGTATAAATAATAGGTTAGGGTAGTCATTTGGCTAATTTTCCTTCAAATAAAACATGTGATTAAAGTGTGAAGATATTAAGACTGACACAAAGTTTGTGTGAACCAGAAGTGCTTGAGAGTTATGTGTGAGTCCTTACGGAGAAGTGATTTGGAGCCGGTAATGGAGAAAAAAGAAGGGTTGCATGAATTATAAGAGGTCAAAAGTTTATAGGGCTGAAGTAGAAGGAATTTGGAAGATAGAACACCTAAGGCACATAGTTACAGTGAGATGACACCTAAGCTAAGGAAATTCAGAAAAAAGAGGCCCGATGTTGTGGCAGAGGAACCCTTAGAAGAGATATATTTAGAAACCGTGTGTTTTGAGGGTGGAAATTTGGAAATCAAATCTCGCTTTGTGAAAAAATCAGTGAGTTTAACCACTGCACTAAGGAGAATGAGAAAAATATGAGGGTAGATTTAGAGAAATTCCTCCTAGGTATAGATGAGGCTATGAACCCCCTAATTGATGACTCTCTGAATCAAAAATTATAGAAAACAAGTGTATTATAGTTGTGGGAGCTTCCTTTCTTTGCTAAACCCACATACCTCTTTCATTGGTTGATGTTGCAGGTTCATGAAATTTTTTATTATTTTATGGGAAGAAGGATGTGTCTCACCTCTCAATAAATCAGGTGTGACATAGGAATGAGAAACATAGGGGACAACACAACCATAGATTTATGTGGTATAGTAAAAATTGAAGAACTTTCTAAGAAATTGAGCTACGATAAAAGATGTAGGACACAAACCATCACAAAATTAGACAATCTAGAACTTAGGGTTACATACTGACTTGTGAGATATAAATTGGATGTTTCTGAGTGCTTGATAGACATCCCTATGAATTTCTTGTATGTAGCTTACAAAATTTCAAAGAAGGCACATTATAGTTTGGCCCAATTTGTCGAGAGTGGGATTATTGAGGAGGTGAAGTAGTACAATGAATAAGGAGAAAATATTACATGGGGATATATTCTGATTTTGATCATGTTTTGGGAAATTGGGATACTAGATGGGCCTAAGGACAACTTGTGGGTTTACCCACCTACGAACCCATCCCTCGTAGTATAGTTTGTAGGGTTTACATGTGATGATACCATTATAAACACGTACAAGGCCAGAGTTAATAAGTGGTAGGATATACTTTGAGAAGCCTTTGAGAATAAATGGCACATTCCACATGAGATGCCCATAGTATTCAGGGATCAGATGAAGTTTGCAGTAATGCAACATTTCAACCTTGCTCAGTTTCATATGGTTAAGGGTGAAATAGGTCCATGGTGAAATCTTCCATTTTCGTTCTCAAAAAAATACTTGAAGTGATACATTAATAGGATCAAGGATTCATAGAAGTTGACATATGATGCAGAAAATGTGGATTCAGATCTGCATACATTATGCGCTACCTACATATATGAATCTAGACCAACGTACATGGAAGTTTTTAAAATAGACTTATTGGATTTTAATCCACATGTAAATTTTATAATTAAAGGGATGAAAAGTAGGGTGTTCATGTAATTACAAATGAAGACCCAAAGAGGATTCAAATTAAAGGTTACAGAATCCACTTTTGCACATCCTAGGGGAGCACCAATGTTGCCTATCTAGAAGGCACATGAGGAAGAGGTGTAGGAACAAGATTAAGGTGATGAAGAAGAGGGGAGGATTGATACCTCTCATAATATAATGTAATACTCTCGAATGAGAAGAAATGGAGGCATTGGAACCTATCAGTAAGGAAATGAAAAATTACAAAATATCAAGCACACAAGGGTAGAGGTGGTTTCTAGCTCTACTACAGAAAAAGGGTAGGAAGAGATGTAATTTTCCACACTAAGGGATGAGTTAGAAAAATAAATGGAGGAGAAAGAGAAGCAGGTGTGAGAGAAGGAAAAAGAGAAGGCTCGTGAGAAGGGAAAGACTCTGGTGATAGAAGAGGAGACAAAGAAGATATCGGTGAAGGATAATATACCGATGCAAATAGAGGAAAATGAGAGAAAGGGGTTATGAAACTTTTGTCATCAAGAAGTAAAAAGAATTGGGGACAGGGACTAGGATCCCAATGTTGAATAATAAACAATAAAAAATTAAGGCACAAAGGAAATGGCAGACCCCGAGGTCATAATACATGGATTTTATGCATGAAACCATGAAATTATTACATGAAAATTTCCAAAGTACGGTGCCTATAGGAAAATTACATGCTTGGGATCTGGTTGACCAAGATGGAGGAGTATCCAAAAAAAAAATGCTAATTTGGAACTTGCATTCTCACTCAAAGGATATTGAATTTGAAGTAAGTGAACCTGTAATTGAAACAATAATATTACAGAAGGATCCAAGAAAGAGGTACATGTCCATAGACCCAAACCACTTAACAAACAAGTAGGCATGTAATGACTTGCACAAGATGGCCTTTGAGGTTACAAGGATACATCTAGATGCTAGCACTATGGTTTGTAATTTGGTCTCAAATAAGAAGGAGAATGAGGGTGAAGTAGAATGGTTGAAGATAGGCCTAAAGGGGGAGAAGAAAATAACAAAGGAAGCATATGATAGAGTCGGTGTGTTCGTAAATAAAATTATGGGATAGTTCCTTTCCTTAGTGAGCTAGGAAAAAACAAATTATGGAGATGACATAGAATATTTAGAAGATTTGGTAGGGATGCATGTGGTCAACATCAAGAGAAAAGGGCCGACGGAGGAAGAATTTGCAAAAAAAAAGGAGAATAATAAGGTTATGGCTGAAGTCATGATCATTGAGTTGGATGATTTTCTCACCCAGCTTAAGGAGATAAGTGTAAAGGAAGATGATGGATTCATTAGATTCTTGAAGTGCAAGCCCTTTATATAAATTCAGTTGGTGGATGAAGAAGCAAATTTGAAGACTATACAAGAGAAGACCCCAAATAACAAAATTGAATGCACTCATTTGATTGTAGAGACCACAACAAAAAAATAAAAAAATAAAGGCAAAGTGTGAGTAGCTATAACAAAAACTTGGTGAGTTCCAGAGTTATATATTAGAACATATGGACAATATTTATGGCACTTGCACAAAGTTAGAGGTGGTGATAAAGGATTTGAAAGGTAGGGTCAAGGAGATTACTCTTGACCAAGTACCAAGGATTGTAGAGGCTAAACTATAGAATGATTTAAAGGAGTTAAAGGAATGGAAGAAATTGGTAGTTAGGGTAAATGTAGAATTCCCAAAAATCTTCTAGGCACCTTATCCCATTTTGGTATGCAACTCATTTTTAAAATTTTGTAATTTTGTTCTTCTTCCAAAATTTTTGTATTTAGTGAACAGAGAATTGTTGGGGTAGGAAATATAGCCTTTGTGTTATAATGTTGGACCCCTAAAATATGCTAAGTTATGTGGTGTGAGGGTTTTGGACATGCAGACATTAAGAATGAAGGAAAACACAAAAGTAGAGAAGACAACACGTGAAGGCTCGTGCTTGGGATAAAAACATTCGAGACTTAGCCACATTTTGATAGAATTAGGAGATGAATGGTTTGAGTAGTGGCCAAGAAATGTTCTCAAGATAAGGTTGAGCTTATAGACTTGGAGTTACAAATAGAGTATATTTTGGGAAGCGAAGGAAGATAAAGTGATATGTAAAGTTTTGGGTTAATAATAGGATTAGAACTGGAGTTATTAATAGATAATATATTATTAGTGAAGCTTACATGCTTCTGTAGTTGACTTGTAATACACGTATAACTATTTATGACATGTGATATATTTGTAGGATGTATATGTGGTGAAGGGAAATTTCCAACCCCTATATATATGTATTGATTTGTACAGTTAGATAATTCGTCTATTTTTGTAAGGTTATGCCACTAATTTACTTATGTGCATGATCTTATGGAATTACTAATCATGTATTCAACTTCTGTGTTTTATGGTGATTAATATTATGGATCTTTATGGTTATATATTGGTAATTGACACCTCTGTAACTTGATCTTGCATGGTAAATGTAATCTTGATTCTTGTTTAGTTCATTCTTGCATTTGGTTGATATAAATATTTTATGCTTTACCCTTGTATGGTTATTATGGATCTGGAATGTATGTTCTTTAATGATAACTCCTTGAAAATTTTCCATAAAAGAGGGACCTCGTACCCTTGCGCGCTTCAAGTGAGTTCTTAGATCTTTCCAAGTGATGTGTTAGCACGCCTTGGGCTATGAATGGTAAAATAAGACTACACTTGATATGATATATGATATCAAAATATCCTAAAGATGATGGGTTTTATTGGCTAAAAATAATGTGGGCTTTAGGTTTATCAAAAATTGGATCTATATTGTGTTTAGACAGAGCACCTGAAGAGAAAGGGGGACTTAAAAGTGTAGTGGTACATAGTTTTTTGGTAGAAAAACAAATAGGTGATCCTCTCTTGGAAACAATAAGGATAATAGTTGGAGCTCCCTTATCCTCTTATTTCTTATCTAGTTTTACAATATCCTTCTTCTTACTAAGTTATTCCCTGGTCATGATGGAATAGAAATATCCATTCATTTCCACCCCTACCTCCACATAATATTCTTCTTTAGATTCATAAACAACATAACTGATATGAGAATCTTTAGCCTCTTCATTGAATTCTTTAGCTTCTTCTACTTCTTCAGTGACAATATCATCCTTTGCTTCTTCCACTTCACATACTACATGAACTAAAACCTTCACAGGAGGAGATTTAATGGTAATTTTAGGTTGAGCAGTAGGAAAATGATTCCTTGGTTGGAAATTCTTCCTAGGAATATCCTTATATGGCACGTTTTGAGAAATTTTATTTTTGATAGAAATTAGATCATTAGCAAGATTTTGAACTAACTAATCAGAATTTAATAGACCTTAAGTGGAAGCCTTAGATTGAGGTGGTTCTTTTTTTATTTTACCTAACATGATCAAATCGTCTTCAACGCTTATAGCCAAATCTTGGTCTTGTTCTAAATTTTCTAATCATGCACTTCTCATTTTAAAACATACCTCAAGGAGTTATGCATTAATGAAGAAACATTTTAAATTTTCATAAGTATTCCAAGAAGTGATTGGGATTTTTTGAACCAATCTATTAAATTTTTTATAAAATCCTGCATTGGATCATAGGTCTCCTTTTTAATCTTAGAGAGTTGGGATAAAATTGCATGTGCACATTCTGTTGGATTAAAACCTATGTCAAATTCATTTTTCATTTTTCCCCAATAAGTGATACTACCAGGAAGAAGATTGTAGAACCATTCAACAATTTTTTTTTGCAAAATTTCAACAAATATCATAACAGATACATCCTCGTGTGTAACTCTAAATACCCCACATGCAAGAAATAAAGCTTTGAGATGTTCATCTGAATGAACTTTACCATCTCCCTTGGAATTGGGAATTTATTCTGGCTTCCTTTGGTAAAATCAAGGAGGGTTTTGTGAGGGCTAGGGGCCCAATATTCTGTCCCTAAGGTACATGTGTAACCATCCTAGTAAACATAGTTGACACAGGAAGATCAACACCTACTAGAATAAAATCTTGAGTAGTAGTACTTAATTCTGAAGATGAATAAGGTCTCATATTTTTTGGAGGTGTGATATTTGACCTCTTTCTTATACCCTTATTTTCCAGAGATAACTGAAAAGCATGTTATTGCTACAACTAAAAATCAAGATCTTTAATAACTTGAGCCTTCTGACCTTGAGTGCATCTCTGCTTAGATAGTGTGAAACAATAACTACATTGTTCATGGTGAAATTAATTATGTGGATGTCACAATGCGTGCCCCAAAGAAATGTTGGCTGGAAAATTTGTTGTCCCAATCAATAGTTTTAGGGGACAATAATCCCTCCTCTTTAATGGAGAGGTTCCCTTATTCAATCAAAAATTGAAAACCCTAAGTATTTACAAGTATACAAAATAATTAATTCTTGATGAGGATTTAGTGATCACGAATAGATTCGTATTTCTCAATACAAAAAATAAACAAGGAGAAGGAATGGAAGAATTATAACAAGAAGACTAGGGTAGTATAAGTTGATCATAGAAACACTGTTACAAATAACCAAATGATCAAGGATAAGTAAATCCTACTTTTTTTTGCCAAGATTACCAACTAACTGTATGGGTGATGGAAGGAAGAAGCAAAATTTTCAAATAAGAATATTACATAACTTTATCCTACTCATGCATGAAAATTGAACTAAAGAACATGTGTGTTTGCATAAATGAAAAATCCATAGCACATAGAATGTAGATTGAATCAAATTTCAACACATTTTACTCCATGGATTCGAATACAAAGTTTAATATTTCAGAAAGGAAAAATAACACATTAACAAGACTAAGAAAGAGAAATGGAAAGAACTTGAATGGATAAAGGATTTTATTTTGTATTTCTCAAAATCTGTATGTTTACATTCAAATGCACTAATATCCAACCCCTTTTACAAATGAAATGAAGCCTTATATAGGATAAGGGGAGGATGCAACTACCTTTTCTAACTAATTGTTCTTAATTAAGTGTTAAAAAACTTAATTACTTGATTACATAAATTGGATTTATTTTACAATTTTTCCTTTTTATAATAAAGTAAAATTTCAAAGTGGAACAATTACAAGTCTTATGAACTGGAAGAGGAAGGAACATAAGGAATAGTTAAGGCTATAACCTTGATCTTGAGAATGTCATCTAGAATTTTCGTACTATAATTGAAACCTCTGTGCTTTAGGAATAATGGTGTTTGTAAGAGTAGTTAACCAACTGCCAAGGGAATACTCCATTTCCTTAGAAATTCCACAATTTTTATCAAGTCCTTTTGTTTATTCTACCACACCATTGTTAATTTTTGAAAGTTCTTCCATCTTGTCTTTGTTGACCAATTATTCTTTGAATAAATCCTACTTGATGAGTGATTTGAATTTTTCTTTAATTTGATCAACTGAATTCCTCTCCCATTAATTATCCTTGAAGATTTGAAAATGAAGAGCTTGTAAATATACAAATATATTATATTTCAATGATTTAGCCTTTTGGGATACAGTATTCAGCTGTGTTGTAGCTTCCTCAAGTAATTTTATTCTCCACTCCACACTGAAGGTCTAAGTTCTTAATAATTTGTTCATTGAATCATCAAAAATATTGTCACAACAAAGGATTTTCTCATCTATTAAGCTCATGATTTGAAGGTATTGAATGCAATCTACCCAAATTTTGAGTTTGATATCAATGGTATCAATTCTTGAATTGATTTGTTCCTGAGATGAGGTGATATTATCATATGTTCTACATGCTTTATCAATGAATTTTAAACCTAAAACTAGAATGACTTCATACCCAACCTCAGAAGCCTTACCAAATGCATCATGCCTATGAATGTCTATGATTACTTTGAAATCAATCCCAATAGTAGTAGTAGTAGGTGGAAGTGTGGAGAGAGTAGTAGGATGAAGATGTGTCTTATTTGATGAGAGGAAAGACTTGATGAAATTAGCAAGAACTTATACTGGCTCCTCAGGTTTCTCTTAAGTTCACTTCCCTTTCTCTAATCTCTCAATGACCTTAGAGACAAGATCTCTAAGGTTATGAACTTTAACCTTAGGAGTATATTCCCTTAGTGAGATCCTGGTGACCTTAAGATCATGGATAGATATATATTTTTCACTCATATCCTCTTTAGGCCTAGTAATATCCAATAATTTTTTCCTTTTTAAATTGGAAACTAGATTAGAAGTTGTCTTCAAATTTTTTAGAGGAGATATGCCAAGAAGAGAAACCATTGTATCAAATTTAGGAACCTTGATATGAGATTATTTTCTTCTCTTCTTGTTGTCAATCATGGGTTGAACCCATGTGAAGTAATATCTAGAATAAGTGGTCAGAGGAGGAAATGTAAGGGAAATCAGGGAACTTTGAGGCTGAGAAATAGGATCCTCAATAGTAGACGTCATGATGGAAGAAGAGATAAGAAGTCTAACCTCCAACTTAGGCCTTGAAACATCAAATTTTCCTGAATCTAGTTCAATTATTTCAAATTCATATTCTTTTCCATTATCTTCTTATTATCATTCATCTTATTTATCCTCATCTACATTTTTTATTGTACTGCAATATTTTTTCAGGAGCAGTGAAAATTCAGTAGCTAATTCTTGTGCTTTCTCTTGCTCCGCTCCTTGTTAAAGTGTTTCTACTTTCTTT